>OZ007591.1:357561370-358146370 GCA_963931845.1 Maratus michaelseni | reverse complement strand
GAATTTTAGAGGCACATGCGGGCAACCCGGTGGGAAAGGAATTTTAGTCAAAGGAAAGAGTTACTTTGTATCTGGGAAATTACATTACTTGCACAATTTGTTTATGAACAGAAAAAGGTTGGGCGCTCAAGCAGCTGTCAATGAATGTCCGGAACACATAACATGACATCTGTTATAACCGCACTGGAATTAAAATAGATCTCTAACGTACATGCTGCATTTAATAAAGATAGTCTTTCATATGAGAAAAGGAAGTAACACTTGAGGTTTTAGAATAAGAGATATTTGCGCGAAGAGAATATTAACTAATATATTAAAAATTAAGTTAGGAAGATAATAATTTAGAATAAAAATATGTATAAAGGATTCTATATCATATACATATTCTCCCCTTCGACAAAATGAGAAAAAAATGACGCTGGCTCAGTGTACATCGGTACAAACTGTTATACGTACCTGCAAAAATTCAGTATTCAAATACACTTGGAGACCACCCAAAAGTACACAATAAAACAAAAATACAAACAAACATATAGAAATAAAAATATACAAGTACTTGTTTTCAAAATGTTGCACTTTCAGTATATGTGCAAAGGTACCTAAAATGTTTTTTTTTTTTTAAATCATACAAATGTTCTGTTTCATTTTTTTTATCCAAACAGCTGCAGCATTTAAAAATACAGAACAATATCATAATTATCCTTTCAATAATATTCGTCATAATTGACGGAGGCCTATATATTTTTCATACATATGTATATGCATGTATGTGTGCACAATTATCAAAATCTTCAATGCTAGCAATTCTCATAATGATGGTAACATACATATCTGCAGATTTCTTTGATTTTAGCTAGCTTTACTTGAAAAATGTTTATCATAATAAACATTAATATAGAAATATAATATGACAGCAAAAACTAGTTTAAATTGGAAAGTAAATATAAACAAATACAAATGTATATATATAAACAATAATTATGCATATATAGATAGATGTTGAATATAAGCAAGTGTTTTCCTCTATTCAAGTGAAAATAAAAATCTATTAGGCAAAAATATGTTAAAAATAGAGTGATACTGTGCAAAGTATGAATACTGACAATGGGAAATAAACGTATTTTAAATTATGAATATTGCATAAAAGTATCATAAAAATTGTAAACAATATAGCAAAGGAACTGGTGCATATGAGCAAAAATTGGATTAAAAATTGTTTGTAACATTTTTATCCATTAAATTGTAGTGTCCCCAAATATGAATTTTTTTTTTAAATGTAAGAGGTGTGGGATTAAAAATAATAAAAATATATAGGCAAAATAATCATATAAACTGAAAAGTAAACACCGTAGGTATTATGCGCTATCAGAAAGTAGGTGTGTAAAATGTTGAAAAAGCAGTCCTATCGTCTACCATATGACTCATAGACATGTCATATGACAGGAATGC
This sequence comes from Maratus michaelseni, assembly GCA_963931845.1. Lineage (NCBI taxonomy): Eukaryota > Metazoa > Arthropoda > Arachnida > Araneae > Salticidae > Maratus > Maratus michaelseni. The sequence goes on along the minus strand of OZ007591.1, from coordinate 358,144,921 downwards.
AAAAAGAAAATTTATCTATCTAGTATATCTATATTTTGTATGTGTGTAGTGTAGAGTACTTCTGAAAAATGCATTTACCAGAATGACATTTACAAGACATATTTATAAAAATTAAATCCTATAAATTAAAGAAAATGTTTTTTGTAAATGTGTAAACATTGTACGTTGATGAGAGAACATGAAGTAAATGTGTGAAAAAATGTATTAAAAATTTACCTATACCATTATTAAAATTTCAATTCAAAAATATTGAACTGATGAATTCCATGATGTGAAGTTAAATTGTTATGTAAGCAGATTTTTTTTTTTTTTTTTTTAATGCATGAAGTATATCATAATCATGGAAAGAGATACGATGAAAAGTGTGAAAAAACAATAAACATTGTGATAGACAAAATAAATTTTTTGAATAAATGTCATGTCAACTATCTATTAAAATGATTGAAATTGAACCAATTTGTGAAGAGTCACAGTTCAAAAATAATGTAAACTATAAAATTTAAATGAACCGACGAGAGAGACAACCATTGGAATTTTGTTTATAAAGTGAAAATGAATGTGTCAAAAATAGTTTAAAAAGGAAGAGTATATTGTAAAATAAAGAGAAAATAAATATTGCAAACAGTATAGAGAACCAATGTAAACAATTGCATGTGTAACTGTGAATGAAAGACTACAGTTTTATATCCAAAGCATTCTGCGAAAAAATCATTGTAAAACTTTGTAGAAAAATATGCTATGTACCCCTTTGTTTTGCAAAAATGCTCTGAAAAATTGTAGAAGGGAGTATCATCTACGAAAAGTCGATCAGCACTCAAAAGAAAGAACTTTGTAAGAAAATAAGACATTGTACGTTGGGCGCTAATAAATGACTTTCATGGAAAACACTGCGTGTAATATGGAGAGACCAGAAAAGTGGGAATATTCTGGAAAAATGCAATCGTAAACCAATAGGACTTGAGGAAACAGCAGAATTTTTTTTAATTTTTGAACCTTGTATCAAGTAGGTTACCTGTAAAATATAAACGTTGACAAGAGAAGATAAACAATAATTGTATGACCTGCCAAGAAAACTGTTAAATAATAAACATGGTAAATATTGAAATTTTAAATATTACCTGAATATGTGTCCTGACAAAATAATAAAAAAATGCGTCTTGTTACACATCGAAAACATGTAGGGGAATGTCAAGATCTCAGTGTACAATAGATAATAGAGCCAATTTTTTTAAAAATACAATAAAATGCAAAAATTTTAAATATGAAAGAGCAATAAAAAGTGTGTGTGTGTATACCCGACAAACTATTTGTGCCTAAGATGACGAGTACTTAAGAATGTAGAATGTACGATGAAAGAAAATACTAGTTACTGTACTAGTTTCGATGAACAACGTGAAATATGTAAATTACTTGAATACGATGAATTTTCAGAACACATTGAACAGAATTTAATATAAATCGATGAGAGAGAAGTAAAAAGAAGGCGTACAATCTGAGTACTTGAAAAGTACAAAATATCACGACCAAAATAAAATTAAGGAGTGTGCAAAAATTTTAACAGCATAAAACTATATTGTGCGAAGTGAGTGACACTATGAAAAATGGAGAACCTTTTTAGAATTGCAAAAAAAATAGAACAAAAATTTTTCGCCAGAAATTAAAATGACAAAATATGACATCAAAACTTTGAAAAGTGCAAGAAATATTTCACACACAACCACAGTGATTGGCCGGTCACCATGATTGAATGTGAAATAAACAAATTATCGTTCACTAATCCTGCAGAAATTAACCAACGAAAAGATGTACTTACACTTAAAGTGACTGTTAAAATTAAAAGTGTAATTTTAAATTATTCCATGAAAAATATATATGAGCTCCTTGAATCGAGAATTATACAACTGCATAAAATGAAAGAAAAATTATAAATCTTGAACATACTTTTTAAAAACAAAATTTGTGCAAAAATGTAACGAGACGTTGAAAAAAATCATATTCCAAGTATGTATTAAGTATGCCGAAATGACATATTCTACCTAAAAGTTTAAATTGCCTATGAACATGATTAAAACATGAATGTCTTTCAGTCAAATGAATTATAATTTCAGAACTGTACGAAGATGAGCATAAATAAGAAGAATGCTTAGAAAACTGATGTAAATATTATAAAGTACATAATATTTTAAAAGTTAAGTAGATAGTACAATGACATGATAAGCAAAAATATCTAAATATTGTAATTAATATCTGTGAGAAGAAGAAGAATCGTGTGTGCATATAAAAAAATATCCCTAAAAGAGACCAAAATATTTAAAAACTAAATATACATGGCAACACTGATGTAATTCATTTTAATTATTATTATTATTGTTTTAACCATGCCAGTATTCTTTTACACATATATATCTGAACTCATTAAAATATAAAGAAGTATTATAATTTCTCAGTTCCTAGCTTGACAAAAAAAATATAATTTAAAATTCTTTTGAAATACCAATTTACCTTTTCTTTTCCATCACCATAGATATCTCGACAGTGAATAAATTTTTTGGGGAGAATCGAGATATTGATAAATCTGAAAAGTACATACAACAAGAGAGGCAAGGCCTAGCAAATCACTATGAAAGAAATTATATAAATATTTATCCCATCACAGATTTTATAGAAATAATAGGCCAAAAATATAAACACAACAATTTTGAAATAATTAAAGTTTTTATTTTTATTTTTATTTTTATTTTTATTTATTTTTTTAAATATGAGAATGAGCATTACTAAAAATCATAATATTTGTAAATGCTTTCTACTGAAACATATAAAAAATTACCTGTAGTGCCCTAGTATAGATCAAAAACATTGCATACACCAAAAATGAAAATGTTACATGCATAAGCGAATGTTTCGTGGATATATCCGGGATATTCACATTCGATCAATTCGGGATATTCACAGCCCATCATATATGGCAAAATGTAAATATATTGTTGTGAGCTCGGGGTTTGAAAGGACTTATGCCAATATATAAGAACAATAAAAAGGCTTTATTCACTATAAACAGTGCAATACGATCACAAATATCTTCTGAAAATTACAAGATATTCAGTAATCTTCAAATCCAATAAAAGCGCAGCAAAATTTCACACAGAAACAATGCGTTCAATACGACGTATCAACGACAAAATCGATCCGAGTAACACAGTTCTCAATGCAAAGCCTCTCGTATGAATTCAATCGCAGTTGACAGACAACTAACTGAACTGAACTGGTGGAGGTCCCTTATATAGGCTTTAAAGATAACTGTAGAATTTTCCAGAGCCTTCAGATGCTAGAAATTACCAGAAAGTGCTTTAACTTTCGATAGAGAACCTAAGCGATAAAGGATCCCAATTTACAGGTATAAGGGGGGGGGGGTGGTTGCACAAAAAGTCGCCAAATCCGTAGCCAACTTGGCGACATTTGGCGATATATCGCCAAATTTGGCGACAAAATTAAGTCGCCAAAACCATCGCCAACTTGGCGATAAACCCATTCCTTGGCGATTTGCCATAGACTTCCATTATAAAGATGAGGGTGTAAGGTTGTTTTCCTTGCAAACCATCTGAGGCCTTTAGCATTGAGTTACATGATGCTCAATAGGAAATACATTAATAGTACTGCAATTTTCACAATAATAAAATAAAATAAATTTAAACAAATGGAATATTTACAGATATATACAAAATTCATAACAATATATACACGAAACAGAGCTTATAGCATCACACATAACATAAAAAATGACCTACACAAAAACAAACAACATATAATGTAATGCAGTTTACCTTTTAAGGAATTCCAGGTTATTAAAATTCTTTAATGGTATAAAATGGATGGTGTTAAATCAAACAAATATTCATTACAGTTAACTAAAAACGCTCAAAAGAGTAAAACTATAAATTTTTATGACAGAGCTTTTAAACCGAAAAATTCTTTTTGCAATGTTATTAACCGATTAGTTGATACTTAATAAATCTAGCAATATTAGCTTTAAAAAACAGTATGTAGATGAAAAAAAAATATGCAATATATACAATTCTCCCCATCTGTATTAATTTGAAAAAAAAATCTGATAAACATGTTGAATTTTTATGTTTTTTTTTTTTTGTATATAGAATTTATCCTATAGGAAAACAACTTTTAATATGCATAAAAAATCTAGAATATAATATTTAAAATATAAAATGCAGACAAAAAATGTATGACCATTTTTTTTTTTTTTTTTTTTTTTTTTTTTTTATCTGAGAAAAAAAAATCATACTCTGGTTGTACGCAATTATAAAAAAATACATATACTACCATATAAAATGTGACATACATATAGAAAAAAAATTGTGAATGTTTGCATGACTAATTGATATACTGATTAATAAAAATTCCAAAAAGACAGTAATTTAACGAGATAAGTTTCCAAGGAAACATGCACTTATATTTTAACAAATTAAATTTCAAACTATTTATCTACTTTTATTCCAACCAAAGTAAACGATATGTCATGCACCATCTAAAATTTAAATAATATACTGATGAAGTTATTTATGATCTTCATCGTTTTATACAATTAACAACAAAAACAGTAGAATTTATTTATACAGTTTATAATATATGCATGAGTATAATTTAAGTTAACGTATTCTGCCGTGCAATCATAGATATAAAAATTACCTTAGAAAATGAAAAAAAAAATTGATAAAAAACATCATGTAAAATAATTTTGAAGGAAAAATACTGTAGGCTGAAGGAAATAATTAAAATATGCATATATTAAATAATTTTTTAAATATGTACTTACTTGAAAAATGTATTTTTACTCCATTTGTTTTATACAACAGTATTTAAGATGTGTTTTAAAAAGAACAGATAATTCAATGAAATACGTTTTCAAAAATATCAATGCTCGCTCACCTATACAATTTTTTAATATCCTACGTAAATATAAATAGTTAATTTTCAATGATTCCGACATTGAAAGTATTTGTAATGGGCAATCCCGTGGATTCACTGAATTACCAGTTATAAGAGTACAAACGATGTCCGCACAACAAGTTATTATTATTATTTTTTAAACACTCCTCATCACAACACAAAAGGGGGAGGGAGGTTCGGAGAGTAGCACCTTCATCTTATTCCACTGAACGCAACGAGCATATTTCGCTCCTAGAGGTAATTAGCTGACCTTCCCTTTTAACGGGTAGAGAAAGTCGACACGGCATTACACAGTTGCGATCGAAGACAAATTTTATCGGCCAGCCAGGAGAGAAAACAAATTACAACGACGATGCACTGTTGAACGCAAAGTTCTTTGCATCACGGGAGAGCGTTGAAGGTTGAAGTGAAAAATAAAATCCATCGACATTCCATGTTTTGATAGCGAACATTAAATCACAAGTCGGTAAAATTGCATCAGTAATGGAGAATCATTATGTAGAAATTTCTTTTCTTTATTTTGTGTGTGTACTGGAGTCTGGCATTTGTCACTCAAATCCAATTGCATTAAAATGTTCGTGCACTGCATAACAACAATAATACTTCATATAATTCGAAAACATCGGGATACTTTTTCTTTTTCTTTTAATACAGTTTTATAGAATGAAGCAATTGAATGAAAATTCGGAACAGAAAGGGGGAATCAGGAAAAATTGTATAGCTTGAAAATTGCGATCCAGAAATCCGGAATAAAAATTCACTTAATCCTGAGAAATCCAGGACAGTACCGCTTGAAAAAAAAATCTTTTATATAATCCAGAGACCATCTGAGACTATGGGATATGACTGGCAGATGAACGGGAGATGATTGGAGATGTCCGGAAAAGAATTGGAGAGGAACTGAATACCATCTGGATAGGAGACAGGATATCAGAATCAGACGATGGGAGACAGGAGAAGACCGGAGACCACCCCAACTATACTATATGATCAAATATTGCCTTCCGTAGGTCACACCAATTGTGTATGGTGAAGATTATTGTTGGGCTGAAATATTTTAATGCATAACGCATGAATTGAGATAGTTTTCGGGCCGTACGTTCGTACCATTTGCGTTGTAAACAATTACCCAAAGGTTCTACATCCAGGAAGGCAGACATGAAATATCCAATGAACGAAGACATCTCAGCTGAAAGTTTTTTTATTGATATATAGCAAGTATAAGATGGTAAGAATGGGGTGGTCTCGGATGTTAGAGGCTTAGAACAGTTGTTGACAGACCAAGAGCTAGGAGTGATCTGCCCTTTGGGCAGTAGATTGTCTCGCCACGATTCGATAATACATTGAGCCAACAAACCGCAGACGCGCAGAAGAATTTATGTACGTTAAGGATAATTAATATAAATGTTTTGGTAGGATGTAATGAAAAGGCTACCACATTTGGCGAATGTGGACTTTTGTGAATTTCAGAGGCACATGCGGGCAACCCGGTGGGAAAGGAATTTTAGTCAAAGGAAACAGTTACTTTGTATCTGGGAAATTACATTACTTGCACAATTTGTTTATGAACAGAAAAAGGTTGGGCGCTCAAGCAGCTATCAATGAATGTCCGGAACACATAACATGGCATCTGTTATAACCGCATTGGAATTAAAATAGATCTCTAACGTACATACTGCATTTAATAAAGATAGTCTTTCATATGAGAAAAGGAAGTAACACTTGAGGTTTTAGAATAAGAGATATTTGCGCGAAGAGAATATTAATTAATATATTAAAAATTAAGTTAGGAAGATAATAATTTAGAATAAAAATATGTATAAAGGATTCTATATCATATACATATTCTCCCCTTCGACAAAATGAGAAAAAAATGACGCTGGCTCAATGTACATCGGTACAAACTGTTATACGTACCTGCAAAAATTCAGTATTCAAATACACTTGGAGACCACCCAAAAGTACACAATAAAACAAAAATACAAACAAACATATAGAAATAAAAATATACAAGTACTTGTTTTCAAAATGTTGCACTTTCAGTATATGTGCAAAGGTACCTAAAATGTTTTTTTTTAAATCATACAAATGTTCTGTTTCATTTTTTTTTATCCAAACAGCTGCAGCATTTAAAAATACAGAACAATATCATAATTATCCTTTCAATAATATTCGTCATAATTGACGGAGGCCTATATATTTTTCATACATATGTATATACATGTATGTGTGCACAATTATCAAAATCTTCAATGCTAGCAATTCTCATAATGATGGTAACATACATATCTGCAGATTTCTTTGATTTTAGCTAGCTTTACTTTAGCTAGAGTTACTTTGTATCTGGGAAATTACATTACTTGCACAATTTGTTTATGAACAGAAAAAGGTTGGGCGCCCAAGCAGCTGTCAATGAATGTCCGGAACACATATAATTACATCTGTTATAACCGCATTGGAATTAAAATAGATCTCTAACGTACATGCTGCATTTAATAAAGATAGTATTTCATATGAGAAAAGGAAGTAACGCTTGAGGTTTTAGAATAAGAGATATTTGCGCGAAGAGAATATTAATTAATATATTAAAAATTAAGTTAGGAAGATAATAATTTAGTATAAAAATATCTATAAATGATTCTATATCATACATGTTGGAACAACAATGACCTGTATTTTTTCACCCACAATTTTGTTGGCAGTTCTTTTTGCACTTATAGGATACAGGCTTCAACAAAGCAGGTTGTAGTACAGCAAATACAGATCTCAAGGCCAATATTTGTTTTCTTCCATCTCCACTCTTCAGCATTTTTTTCAACTCCCAGCAATCGTTGACACTGGTGATATAATCTTAAAGAGTGAATTTGTGCTGCAGCTGCAGAGAGTGGTAAAGCAGCAATATTAGAACTGTATTTAAAATCTGACTTCTTGTACGAAATATACCTTAACCTCTTGAAGGGCACCGGTATATTATATATACCACTTAATTTTAATTCCAAAATGCCACATTGACACCAGAATTTTTTTATCAAATTTTTTATTTATAAGGTTTCATGAAGGATAGCTTTTACTTATTTTACAATAAATTCGTTCATGAATCTTGGTGTCCATCAATCATTTCAATAATTTAGCTACAAGAGTACTTTGCCCCTGAAGGGGTTAAGTGGTTCAACGAAGGCATATTCGTCAAAATATAGTCGTACAGCAAGACAAGGACACGTTCCCCAGCAGTTGTAATCATCTCCTGAGTAGTGTTCGAGTTTTTTATGACTTTAACAGCGTCAGCAACAATTTGATTCTTCACAGGAGTTTCCAAGAGTCCAAGTAATAATAACTAAACAAGAGTCCAAGTAATAATAACTAAACAAGAGTCCAAGTAATAATAAAGCTGGTTTGTTTGAAATGTTTAAGAGAAATATGAAATGCGTAAAATACATCTTATAAAATACGTAACATACATCATATAAAACATATTTGAGGGGAAAGAATGTTTTTCATGAAAATAACTATAAAATTTGTGTATATTTAGACGAAAAAATCGTTATTTTCTAATAGATGATAAAAAAAAATTCTAGCGATTTTTCAAATCTAGTCTTGGTAGATCTGTGAGATCCAGTTCCTGTATTTAATAAATATGTAACACAACAGTAAAAGTTATTCAAGGAGAATATGTCAATATAATATATTATAATAAGCGAAGAAAAAATAAATTCGGAAAAAAAAATACTTAGAAATTAGGTCTCTAGATATTAGAGAGCAACATTGTTCTGCTTTAGTTGTCATGTGCAAGTAATTAAACTACGTGAACTAAAAACCCTACCAGTCAAGAACATATTATGGCAGGGCACTCTTTACACCAAATTCGCCAAGAAATACAACAGAAAAACTGACCGTGTATCTCTCAAATCGTGTTGACTTTCCAAGTTTTAATACTTTACCAAAAAGCCAAAACTGACCATTACTGGCTTTTCACGTGTTGACAAGAAAATTTTGTCAAAACGTTAACCGGCAAATAATTATATTTTTATTCTCAACATTTTATTTCACTAGAAAACTATGTACTTCATTAAAATTTATACTTATAGAATACATATTAATGAATAGAACAGATTTTCCTGCATCCTTGAAGTATAGAGAATATGTACCTGAAACAAATTTGCATTACACAAATTATTTATGAATTTACGGCCTCTTTAACGAAACCGTGCATCAGCTGAAAAACAGGTACTTTGACGGTATTTTTGTTAATCTTCTCAAAACCACGTTTTCAATACTCGGTGAAGCGCAGTGCACGAAATGATCAATCTATTATCAAACTAGTCGGATATACCAATCCCAAAACTTTCTTCTATTTGATGAATGTTAATACTTCAAAATTCGCTATCACACCGCCAAAACAAAAATCAATATTTTTGGTTATTTTGTTGTACGTCAGTTTCTTGCGAATCGTCGGGCTAGCTAAATGCGAGCAGCCGATGTATTATACTAAACGACTAAATGTCCTTCTGGCCTGTACCGGCAGGAATAAATATCCTCCCAGTTGCTTGGTTTTGAGATTTTAGCTAATTCTACTGAAAATACAAGAAGCTAAAATGCGCGGAACCCGATTAAACGAGAGTCATTCCCAGTTATCGGCAATTTAAATTTGAATGAGAATATCGCCAAATTAGACAGACATAGCCAAGCTGGCTTCATATATGGAAATGTATTTTTGTCGCCAAATTTGGCGATATTTCACCAGTTGTCACCAAGCTTGGCGAGAATTCGACGGCGGCGAATATAAATATATAGTGTTACGCATGTAAGTGTTAAAACAATGGTTACAACAATGAAAGAAAATTTAGCGAAATCATAGTCACTAAAACTCATAAATTAAACCGCTTTATGGAGGAATCCTGCTGTATTGTCATAATTTCAAACTGCTATGTCTCAACCATTTTTACTAAAGGAAACAGAATGGGGCAATGGAACAGGAATGGATTATAGCATTCGCTTGGACTGCCTATCAGCAATACTGGCACTCAGCAAACCATTCAACATAGTAAAACTAATTGCAGACATACAAAACAAAATAACGAAATCAAACAAATTTAAATTTAATTGGGTTAAGGCACACGTTTTGTATCCTAGGAAACGAGGATGCCGATGAATTAGCAGAGGAAGCGGCTAAAAAAATTATACACTTATTCTACCACATAGAAAGACCAATATCTAACCTTAAACGTATATTAAAAGAGCTAACAATAAAACAATGGCAGTTCGAGTGGGACTACGGGGACACTGGTAGGACAACCCATGAATACTTCCCAAATGTAGACACAAACTGACTGATAAACTGTAGATTACTCAGCCAAATCTACACTGAATACGAGCATTCCCACAATACCAACATATATTTACCAAATATAGCTCTCCAGAAAGCATATTCGGGGAATTGTGGTCCACGAAACACTACTTCATGTCCTACACGTTCACACAACCAAACCATCTGGTCAACATCACACTTAATAACGGAAAACTATGGTACTGACAACTTGCAAACAACAAACATGTACAAAACAAAGGTAAGGAGTGATCAGATGGCTAATGAACAATGTAGACGACATGAAACAGACAAACATAGATTAATACAACAAAAATAAACATAAACCATAAAAGTCCCAGCAGCCACATTACCTCTATATTCAAAGTGCATATAACCTCTGTATAATTTCTTTTCTCTTTCAGGAAAAAAAAATATATATATAATAAAAATGGCAGTATAAGCAGTGTAGCCTCTTTCCTGCGACAAAAAAAACATATATATATATACATATTAGCGTTTAAAAGGGTAGAAGTTAATGTACTAATTACCGGACTAATAGCTAAGGAATATGCCCCACCCCACAGCACATCAAATCGTCAAATAACTGCATGGAAATCATGATAACAGCCATAAGGTTAATATGGACTGATCGCCATTAGAGCGCATTCATGACAACAAATTCAACGGTTACCAGTAATCCAACAAAGTTTAAAATCAACCGCGAAAAATGAGAAACACAAATTAGAACGAGAAACCTGCAACAAATGAGATACCAAATCAAATGCAACAAATGAGAAACCAAAAAGCAACGTCAGAACCCTAAATACGACGAAGAAAAATGCAACAAAAATCAAACAGAAGAAGAAAAACAACAGGTAACCGTACGTACAGTAGAAAAAAGTTTAAAAAATCCAACACAGGTAAAAGTATTCAATTTTTTCTATTTTTTATGTAAAAGTTAAATAAACATGTATTAACCCCCTTCCCTTTCAGGCTTTTGTTTTTGTATTTTTTTATATTTTTTCTTCTGCCCGCCTTTTTATGAAGTGCATATCAGCTACTGGACCCGCTCCAATAGGACAGCCTACGGAGCCAGTTTTTATCCGGTGGGGTACGATAGAAGAGCGGGATCCAGTCACCACTGCAACGATGAGCGAATGCCAAGCGCAGGTCCATACAAAAAGAATAATATCAATTAGCAGCAAAACAAAAATAGGAATAAAACACAGACCTTCACATAGCAGTCCTGCCAGCAATGGCCAGTTGCCACGCGGAATCCCTTCAGTGGCGCTAAAAGCGACCCGGTGCCAGGCACTAAACCCGTTTAAGGTATCCGACTACGTACGGAGACATTTTTTTTAAAAACTTTACTTTTGACACATTTTTTAGTATTTTTCAGTGTAATCTAACACAGAATAAAGAAAATAATGAAAAAATATAAAATATTTATGCAACTTTTAAAAATTTTGAAGAATTTTAGTCTTTTTTTAGCATTTTTTTATAAAAACGGCTCCGGCTCTAAAAACAAAAAAATGCATGTAACACAAATATTTTTTTAACATATGCATATTAGATACTCTTGAGTGTAATGAACTAAAAACTAGACAATATACGGAAATCTAAAAGAGATACAGCTGATTATATACAATTACATAGAAAATTTCAGTAATTTTACGTGTAATTCTTCATAAAAATAGCTATATATAAAAAAATAAGTCACTTAGAGCTAATTCTTTAGTTCATTACACTCTAGACATTATCAAAAAGCTAAACAAAAATTGCCTGGTCATAGGATGATAAAATTGTGAGTTAGAGCAATAGTCGTTTACCTTTTCCGATGAAAATCTAATTTTTCAGAAAACGCATTTAAAGTTTTCATATTAGTTTAAAAGAACTTCTTTAATTAAATAAACACTTTAAAAACCACTAAATTTATAACTATAGCCTTCTGCTTGCTTATTTTATACATATTTCTATATTTTTATGCATTTAATTCTTTTTGGAGCATTTTCGAGTTTACTACTGTAAGTCGTTATGTTAATATTTATTGCTATCCGAATATTTAAAAAGCCATTTTTTAAAAATAAACTGTAATTTTGGTATTGTTTTGGCACTTTTAAGTACAGTATAGTACAAAATAAGAAAAATAATGAAAAAATATAAAATATTTATGCAACTTTTAAAAATTTTGAAGAATTTTAGTCATTTTTTAGCATTTTTTTTATAAAAACGGCTCCGGCTCTAAAAACAAAAAAAATGCATATAACACAAATATTTTTTTAACATATGCATATTAGACACTCTTGAGTGTAATGAACTAAAAACTAGTCAATATGCTGAAATCTAAAAGAGATGCAGCTAATTATATACGATTACATAGAAAATTTCTGTAATTTTACGTGTAATTCTTCATAAAAGTAGCTACATATTAACAAATTATTTACCTATAATCAATTATTTACTTCATTACGCTCTAGACATTATCAAATAGCTACTCAAAAAATTTCATGGTTATAGAATAATAAAATTTTTAGTTAGAGCAATAGTATTCAACTTTTCTTGATAAAAATCAAATTTTGCAGAAAATGCCAATAACTTGATAAAGTAGTAAAAAAAAAAAACCCTTTGAGGCAGTGCTATAGATAAAGCTAAAATATAATATTAACTGTAAAAACTAAAAAATGCGCGAAAACAGTTTAATAAACCTCAATTTTCGATCCACTTCCGGTTCAGATATATCTACTTCCGGTATAAATTAACAACGTCAGCTGTTTTTTAAAGGTCTCTAATTTCATTTCTAATAGGCGTACAGGAAAAATAAAAACAGATTTAGAAACAGAAATGTTCATTCTATAAGAAAATGAAAAAAAAAATCGAATTTTCATCGAAATTGACGTTTTAAACGTAGGCGGATACCAAGCTAGAGAATCGGCAGATAAGGGCCTGATCGCCGGTCTTAAAGGGGTTCCAAAGATAGAGGAAAAACAAAAAATGCTCTGAAATCCTTGGATCAAGGTCACACATTTAATTCAAAAAATTTTTAGGATTTCTAATATTTTTGTACAGTTGTTTGAAATTGAAATATCAAAATGGCTATCACAGCGCTCCCTCCAGGCGTAATATCGCAAAATTCAACTGGAACCTGCAGCCTATAGTCAAAAACATATAGTGAAAATGGAACACAGATAGCGATCACAGCGCTCGCTTTCGTCGAAATATCCCCACATTCAAGTGGCACCTGCTGGCTATAACCAAAAACATAAAACAAAATTGGTTAAATTTTGAAGCATAGTTGCATACACTTTTCGATGGTACAATGAGAACGGACAGACGGCCGGACGGACAGGCAGACATTTTGTAAAAAATGTTTTTCGGAATCTCTGTCCCTTAAAACGTGTAAATCCGTCCAAAACCAGAAGTCGAAATTTTTTTTGATTACAATACTTTCTTCTATTATAGATAGAATAAAGTAAAAATTATACAGATTTCAAACATAATATTTTTAGAGAGGCCATGCACCTATACAATAATAAAAAATAACTGTAATTTAATTTTGACCAAAATTTATTTAAGTAAAAAAGAAAAATCTCAATATTAATGTCGATTTCCAAACAAGCACCAATTTTCCTTTGTGTCAATTTCAATGAATGTAGGTTCATGTGCGCTAAATTTAATTCGATTTTATTATCCCTATCGTTTATATGTCAAAACTGGAGAAATAGTCAAAATTGTAAAAATACACAAAAATATACTTGTTTAGTGGGGAAAAGGCCAGTTTTGATTATTAAACATTTACTGCGAAATAATTCTTAAAACACGCCTACTTTTTTTGCCTTGAAAAGTGAAATCTCACTTTAATGTTCAATTTTAATATAAAGAATTCTATATAAAAATATTCTTATTTCCTACTAGGACAATACTACAACTACTAATATTTGCTACTTGTACTACTACTACTACAGTGCTGGTATTATAGCGGTTCATATTGATTTGATGAACTCGATACTAAATTTTTAGTTGAGTTCGGCATAACGGTTGTATTTTTATGTGTAGTTATCACGAATTTCTCTAAAATTTTAATGCATTATCTACTACTGCTAATACTACTATTACTACTAATAGTAGTAGTAGTACTGATGATAATAAAAATTCATAATATATTACCCAAGAAACCAAAAGATGTCATGAACATTGTATTTACTACAATACGACATCGATGCATCTGAAAGCATACATTAATGTCGTTTTAATATTAATCATTACATTATATGATACATATTGGGTTAAGTAGTGACATAGTAACCGTGCATGTGTATCATGTATAATTCGGATTGTACAGTTATGCCGGGAATTTCACGTTTTCTATCGACCTAGAGGAGCAAAATCCTGTTGCTCACCTTTCTGATGATATCAAAGAAATTTATTTATGGGAAGCGACTTTTCCTTTTTTTACTTACCCATCATACATAGTATAGGGTAAGTCTTGTAATCGTTTTCAAAATCGAAAATTTTTTTTGACGGATTTACACGTTTCAGACACTGGAGATTCCGAAAAACATATTTTTAGAAAAAAAATTTTGCCGTCCGTCTGTGTGTCTGTGTGTGTGTCTGTGTGTCTGTAAACGCTCTATCTCCCGAAAAAATTGAGATAGAGACTTGCAATTGGGTATGTACTTAGGATGTCATAATGGGAAGAAGCCTATTTCATTTCAATAACCTCGATTAACCGGAACAATTTTTTTCGGACTCTCGAAATATTCGTTCTGGTGAAAGGTATATAAAAATTTTCGAAATTGTTTATTTTAAGAAATGAATATAAAAGACAATAAAAAAACATAAATTTTGCATAAAGCATGAAGTCAATCGGATAATTAGTTGCCGAGATATTTGGAATCCTATTTTCCACACTCTTCGATTTTTCATGACCCTGTATTTCATCCAAATTTCACGTCAAAGATATATTTTAATTGGAAATTTTACGCTTAATCAGATGCAATAAACCGCTTGTTAATAGGATTATTATTTTTGGAGTTATAAGGATGTTTCTTTCAAGCGATTCAGTAATCGAGCCTTTAAAGTTTGTGACGTCATCAAGCCACGATTTTATTTGAATTGCAATGCATTTTATAAGTAGTTTACACATTTTTATTTTAATATTTTATATTATGCATATCCATGATGGGTAAGTATTACGGTGGCCCCCAACGACTAGTTTAGTCTTTTGATGGCTAAATTTTATAATACGATATTTGTTAAAATGTCATTAAAAAACTAATATTGACACCAGAAAATATTAGTAGAAAAAATTAAAATTAAAAAACATTGTCATTTTAAGATAATTTATTAATATGTATTATGATGATTCAAGTTATCTAACTTAATCTTTGAGACGGTTAGAAAAACATGAATTGTAAAGAGAAATGGCAATTAGTAATATTCCAGTATTAAGTTAGCTTTGCAATTGCGGTTTTAGTTTAACCAGATGTCAACAAGCTGGCTTCTAATTATTAAAGTAATCAGCAACACACATTTTTATTATGTTTTTTAATTTATAAATGTACTAGCCGGTCTTCGCTCGTCTAGCCAGTCGCTTCCGACTGGGGCCCAGACACAAAGTACTATTTGGGCCCCACCCCTAGATAATCACGGGTAGGGCCCAGTATTACTTTGTCAGTTTAAAAAATGTATTTATGTCGCGAAGTCTTTATTTAAGTGTTTTTTTATATTCTTATTAGTTATTTTCGTATACTTTAAATTTAAATTATTTTATTTATATATTCCTGGTTGCATGTAAAATGCACTTTCTGAGCCCCAAGCGATGTCAGGGCTGTACACTGCACTATGTATCTCAGGCCCCACTCGGAAGCGACCAGCTAGACGGGCGAAGACCGGCTAGTAATACATAAAACTGCTGCTGAGATAGGACCAAAAGGCGAAATGACCTAAACCTTTCGACACCCTCCCTCCATTTAACCACTTTAGAGGGTGAATTTCTAAAATCAACTGAAATACGTGTTTAACTATCTTCTAGTAGATTTTGTATCCTGAATTTCACGCTTTTAACTAAAACTGCTGTTGAGATATGGTGAAAAAGTCAAAAGTCCTAAAATATTCGACCCCTCATTTAACCCCTTTAGAGGTCGAATTTCTAAAATCGCTTGAAATACATGTTTAACTATTCTTTAGTAGATGTGTTATGCCGAATTTCATGCCCCTACCTAAAATTGCTGCTGATATATGGCGAAAAGACGAAATTACCTAAAACTTTCGACCTACCCATTCAACCCCCTTAGGGTGTGAATTTTTAAAATCTGTGAAATATATGTTTAACTATCGTCTAGTAGATTTGTTATCCTTAATTTCACGCTTTTAACTAAAACTACTGATGAGATAACGATAAAAGGTGAAATCATCGAAAATTATCGACCCCTTATTTAACCCCCCTTAGTAGATGAATTTCTAAATCGCCTAAAATACATGTTTAACTATTCTTTAGTAGATTTGTTATAGCGAAATTCACGCTCCTACCTATAACTTCTATTGAGAAATGGCAAAATGACATAAAACATTCGACCCACTATTTAACCCTCCTTAGTGGCCGAATTTCTAAAATCATTGAAATACTTTTTAAACTATTTTTTAAGGAGATTTGTTACCCTGAATTTCACGCTTTTTTCTAAAACTGCTGATAAAATATGGTGATAAGGTGAAATCACCGAAAATTTTCGACCCTTCATTAAACCCCCTTTGTAGTCGAATTTCTAAAATCGCCTGAAATGCATGTTTAACTATCCTTTAGTTGATTTATTATCCCGAATTTCACGCTAACTATAACTTCTAATGAGATATGGCAAAATGGCGTAAAACATTCGACCCCCATTTAATCCCCCCCCCTAGTGTCTGAATTTCTAAAATCGTTGAAACACGTGTTTAACTATTTTTTCAGTAGATTTGTTATCCTGTGTTTCATGATTCTACCTATAATTTCTACTGAGATATGGCGAAATGACCTAAAATATTTGACCTCCCTCAGTTGCTGAATTTGTAAAATTGCTGAAATATATGTTTATCTATATTTTTTGTAGATTTATTATCTCGAATTCCGAGCTCCTAACTAAAACTGCTGCTGAGATATAGCGAACAGCTAAAATGACCTAAAACGTTCGCCCCCCCCCCATTTAACCCCTTAATTGATGAATTTCTAAAATCGCTGAAATATGTGTTTAATTATTTTTTTAGTAGATTTGTTATCCTGAATTTCACGTTCCTATCTAAAACTGCTGCTGAGATATGGCGAAAACGCGAAATGACTAAAAATTTTCGATCCCTATTTAACCCCTTAGTAGCTGAATTTTTAAAATCGCTGAAATATGTGTTTAACTAACTTTTAGTACATTTGTTATCTTGAATTTCGCACTTTGAAAAGTCAAAATGACCTAAAACTTTATACCCCCCCCCCCATTTAACATGTTGTTGAATTTCTAAAATCACTGAAATACGTGTTTAATTATTTTTTTTAGTAGATTTGTTATCTTGAAGATCACTCTCGTACCTAAAACTGCTGATGAGATACGGTGAAAATGTGAAATCAACGAAAATTTTTGAACCCCCATTTAACCCACTTAATGAATGAATTTCTAAAATCGCCTGAAATACATGTTTAACTATTCTTTAGTAGAATTGTTATCCCAAATTTCAGGCTCCTACTTAAAACTCCTGCTGAGATATGAAAGTCGAAATTATCTAAAACTTTCGACCCCCCATTTGACCCCCTTATGCTGTGAATTTTCAAAAATCCTTTCTTAGTACGCGCTTAAATTGTGTAAAGAACATGACTTCCAAATTTCATTGTTCTAGGACAAACGGTTGAGGCTCGGCGTTGATTATGAGAAAATCAAGTTACTCCTTTATAAGTATAGATTTACACAGTCTGTTTTCATCAAATGTATATCCATAAATTAATATAAGTCTATATTCCTTTCAAAATATAAACTAGTTAAAAATTAAAAACAAAATAAATTTTAGTGAAGCTTAAAACATAATATATCGTCTTAAAAATAATTCTTATATAATATTTTCGTTTTCGTGTACAAAAAAATGATAAATATTAATTTGGTTTCGCAATTTACGAAAACATTTATTTCAAAAATATAAAGTTAAAAAACCATTGTCAGTACTTTTTACATGGAGCGTAATTTCAAAAGAAAAAACCCCGAAGAAAATTCCGAAAAAAAGTACTGAACATTGTACTGACAAAGTACTGAACAAAGTAAGTACTGAACAGCGTTTCATATCTTTAACTTATATAGCCATTTAGAAAAATCTATTTAAATATGACAAACCTTAAAAAATTGCATTCCGTGATAATACAATCAATTTACCGAACTCAACAAAAAAGTTGATATCGAGTTTATCAAACCATTGCGAATCACTATAGTAGCGGCATAAAAAGTTCCGTTACTGGCTTTCAACGTATCGACAAGATCAAGATCAATTAGCGGATTAGCAAAGTAAAATGTAGTATGTAAGAGTATATATAGTAAGTATATGCAAAAGCACTTTACGAATTTACAAAAATGTTACCTATTGATGGAAGCATATTTTAATAATTATATCAGTAGTATCTTTATATGATTTCACGTAAAATCATATAAGGAATACGGATTTATTGCATAAAATAAAAGAAAAAAACAAACCCGTACGTGCCGAAATGAACAGATGCCTAGAAAATGAAAATCAGACTAATTTCGACGATTTTATTTGATTTAATTTATTCTCTAAGTATTGAAATATTTGTCACAATAGCAAAAATTATTGGTATATAAAGGATCGTTTATTTTTTTAAATAAATTTTTAGTCTAAATAAAGTTTTAGTGCAAGAAGTTGTTTTATATAATTAACCAGCGATCGCGGAAATATACTACGTGGTATTTGTATTTTTAAATTACGGTGTTTTCAAGCCGCGCATAGCAGAATAATCCTTATATATTATTTCTCCTGTCAACATCCCTTTTACTCATAAAATATGAAACGCAGAACAACGAATGAGATACCATATGAAAGGTTTTAGAACAGGCTTCTGACATAGCCCACTTAACAATTCGTTAAAACATGTTTTTAATTAAAATTTGCTGAAATTAAAAAAATAAATCGGCATTGCTTTCATGAAAGAAATGAAAGGTTTTCCTGAAATTATTGTTGCCAAAAAATAAAATACCACATTATTTGATGCTCATAGCAATTATTATAAAAAACACCGCACGTTTTTTTTTTATATTTATGATTAAAAAGCGAAATTGAAATTGAAATGTTTATATTTATATTTCTATGTCCCATGTTTTCCCGAAGCGAATGACGTCATCCTCTAATGCAATGAAATACGATTGTTAATTTTTTTTTCTCGCGCGTGCCTTTACCAATCTTGGATCAGTTTTTACTCTAACTTTGATGGAATAAATTAGATGATATTCTGGCTTGACTAACAACTAAATGTTGTTTGCAGATATTTTTATCCTTGCTTTTTCTTTAGAAGTTTAAACCTGCATCTAACAAATATTACATATTGATAAAAAATGGTACTTCTCTATTATCCCGTCGACCACTTTTCAGAACAAAAGACTATGGCCAAATAAACGGGAGAACGTTGCCATTGGAATATCAAAATAAATAAACAAATAAAATATAAGAATTCAAGGACACAATTGTTATTTTAATTAATGAAATAACTGATAAATCAGTAAAACATAATGAAAAATACACGCAAATGTCGAATTAAAAACCACTTGATGACGGAACAAACACGTATAATGCTTCTGACATCAAGTAAATGGGACTAAATTTTTGGCGTTTAATCTTACAATTTGGCGATAGTTTTTTGTTATGAAAAGTGGTCGACGGGATAATAAAGAAGTACCTAAAAAGTATTAGATTTCAGTGCGAAATCCTCGCACGGGCCCTCTGGTATAAAAATGAATTGGAAAGCATATAATATTTCTTACCGATACTCGCTAATGATATGCTCGAATCTTTCACATGTAATGTTTATGAATGGCTTATGTAGCAATGCTCCGTTCTACAGACCGTTCACTGTTCAGGTACTAAATTGCACTTCTTTCTCATAGAGGAATAATAATACTGTCATTTTTAAAAAATAATTTGACTTGATATGATGTTTGCTATTCAATGACAAAAAATATTAGATTAATTTTTTTTCCATCATAAGCATATCATCTCTGAAATCTCATAATGAAATATTGACATTGGAAGAAAGTTTTTTATACAATTCATAAACTCGGTGGTATCCGATAACTTAAAATATTAACATCGTGAAATTGTGTATAATATGTGTTGCAAGAAAATGAAGTCTTATGTTAAGATACAAAAGAATTCATTAAAAACTTTTTAACAAATTTAGCATATTAAAAATTTAAACATAACAAACTGCAAATTAATACTGACCAAAATGTGAAAACGGACCATTCCTAGTTTTAAACGTGTTGGTAAGGAAGATTCCCTTTCATAATATTTTGTTTTAATAGGACACTAAATATATTTGTTAATTGGTGAAAATACAATATTTTCTAGGCCTTTCCTCTTATATTTTCTTCTAGTAACTTAAAGCCTAGTAAAAATCGTCATAATTGCAGAGAAATATTTCAAATATTTTACTATTGTGAGAATAGTTAGTGTTATAATATATTAATATAACGCTGAACAAGACATTTGTGGATAAGGAAAACTGTGGAATGCAATATCAGTCCTTCTTTTCTTCACAAATATAGTATATCTGAAACTGAAGTCTGCCTTTTTCATGTAAGGAACAAAATGGTTTGTGTGCAGAACTCATGTTGTTTTATGCAGAAAGATGAAAGTGGGCATTTTTAAAATTCTTAATGGTGAATTGATAAAGAATGTGTCAGCACGCTATTTTTAGGTAGTTTAAGAAGAAATACTACTTATTACATTCTCCCCTAAGTTGGAATTTCTGAAAACCTTTTCGCAGATCTACACCGATCATGACTCGTAGAACCAAAAACCACCCCCCCCCACTTCAAAACTTTATCTATCTATCTATCTATCTATATAACTCTTTTATGGGTACGATAACTTCCATAATTCTGCACAAATCTCTTCCAAACCTATACATAAAATCAAGCGGCATAAAATATTGTTCAAGTTTGTTAATGGGCAAAATCGATCCAAGTGTGTGTGTGTGTGGGGGGGGAATGGTAGGGCCTGTAAGTCGATCCATCAGGATTTTGTGAAAACAGAAAAAAACCATAACTTCTTAATTATTATACATATCGAATCCGTTTAAAGTTATTATTACTTCTAGGAAAAGGGCCAAAAATTTATGTGTGACAGATTTTTTATTTCATTAAAAATGCCTCCAAGGGGGGGGGGATAGGGGTTTAAAAAGAAAGAAAATCATAACTTCGTCAGTTCACAAGATATCAAATCCGCTTAAATTTATTATAAATCTTTTTAATATTATCTACAACTTTTATATTGACAAGTTTTTCATAGGACCAACTCTTCAGCAAAAAAAAAAAATAAAAATCCCTGCTGGCTCCGCCTACAGGCAGAGGTATATTTCGAAGTGGGCGTCCTATGCTAGAAATCATTTGGGAATTTGGATATCTTAAAATAGTTACAGTTCTTAAATGTTCCAATGTTTATTGAAAATTAAGTTTATTTTTTTATTTTTTTGTTTTTTTTTTGCACAATCGCTGAAGTAATCGCTGAAGTGTTGACGGAGAATTCGTTTTTGTTGGACATAAAAAGTGATAGTTTAAATAAAGTCAAATGAATTCGGTGTTGGTGCCCAAAATTATTCTTTGAGGATCCATTCTTGTCATCTAGTTAAGTATTTCATAATTCCAAAATAGTATTAGCATTTTAAACATAAATAAGCTTAAAATCTAAAATCTTTAGGAGGATTATTTTCTAAAGGGCCAATGTAATCCTCTTTCCTACAGTCCCTAGAATTCATCACTAGATAAAAGAAAAACTGTAATGTGTTTAGTTAGATTTTATCAAACTGTAGTATGTGTATTGTTCAGCTTTGCTTAACCTTGCCATAATTATATGTGTTAAAATTAGCACTCCTATTTTAGGACAATACTCAGGGAATTGCACGGAATTGATGAGGACACGATCTTAAAATCTTATCAAACAATACAGATTTATACATTACGATCCTAATTTGGATTAATTGTGAAGAAGTTTTAACTGGATATCATCCTATATGTATTTTTCTTCAGATGAAAGATACGGCATTTAAAAAAGCGTTTTGTTGTCATTTGATTTATATTGCATGAATTGAAAACTCACAAATTTTGACACAATTGTCATTAATAAATAAAAATTCTACTTTAAAGCCATCAAACCAAAATTATTTACGATAATTTCGAAATAATTTCGAAATACTCTTTCAAGAATGTTTAAATTCCGCTCACTTTGTTGCAAAACTGCGTAACATAAATATATTCCATCTTATATTGACTTCATACTATTCAAAAGTCATATTTTTCAGAGGATTTCTATACTTACACTAATAACACAGTCACGTTTTAATTAAAAACTAAATAATTCGGTTGGGTAGTTTAAATAAAACATCCTAAGAGAAAAGTCAAATATTAAGAAATCGTAGGAAAATGGAGTTAAAATTCCACATACTCCATATTTATAAAAGGCAATGAAGTATTTTTTTCTTTTTAACATAATACACTTTTTGTAATACGAAACATTTATCTGCCAATAAACAGTTTTGAGTCATAGTATTGAAGGATGCACTATGAAGTCAGAAAACTATTTAAACGAAAAAAGTAATACAGGGTAGTCCGAACAGTTAAATGAACACTTAAGCACATTTAAAAAAATGATTGATAATATTTTAATAAATAGTGCCTTTTGGTGTCTGACAGTGCAAATACATGTGTTTGTATACAAATAATTAAAAAATAATAAACAGAAGTTTATATTTCATTTGTTTGATATGTTAGGGTTGTCTTAATAGAAAGCTATACAAAAACAAAGTAAATGAACAATTCTTAAAAGTGAATGAACGCAAAAGTTTCCAGTGAATGAACAATTTAAAAATGCATAATTTTCATACTATGTTATTTATTTTACAACCTGTACAAATAACTTATAACATGTTTTTAGTAAATTGCGGTTTTTTTAAACCCAGCATGAAAATATACTATTTGGGATTTTTTCAAACATTATTCTATTAAAATATTTAGTAATTGTTCATTAACTGGGGGCTCTACACTTACTGGTCGGACTTCCCTACAAAAGTTTATTCAAAGATTCAGACAGGAAACATTGTAATATTTGTAAGTGAAAATAAATTGACGTTAGTTTTATTTATCTATCCAGCGAATCAACAATATCATGGCAAGAATCCTGATATGGATCATAAATCAATATTGTTTTTTTTGGTTTGGTCGCTGATAAGGTTACATTTTCCGGATATATGACCACTAAATAAAGTATGGAGTGCAATTAGGGGATAGGAATTTAAAAAAAACAATCGGAGTAAGATAATACCACATTTGCCGCACGGTTTTCCCTGAAAATTTGCTTTAAGCATTGAGATGAGTGTGATACATGTGCATTTGGGATTTAGCGTGCATACTATCATTGATGACTACATAAAATCGTTATCTGTCAATTTTCTTTTAACAATTAAGAAAAAATGAAAGAAGACATGCTGAATAACGATCAATATAATCATTAACTGTAAAATTTTAATAAAATCTGTCTGTAATGATTTTTTTTCTTATATCAGTCTATATTTGAGTTGTTTTTCCCAAATGTGGTATTAAAAATCAGAGTGAAAATTCTACATGAAAGAACAGCACACACAAAACTGTTACTGTAAGAGAAGAATAAGGTGCGTTCGTTTTGTGCTATAACTAGTTTTACAATGTATAAAATTCATCCTTATTATTTCAGTGAAATAAATTATATTGTCTGCTATGACCGAAATGGGATGCCTTTTTTTATCTTATTACGTATGCCAGATTTACAAATGCGATTCTTTTTCGACACCAGACAGCGCTGTAAAATTCCCCATGGAGTGATTAGCTAGTGACTGTGCGAGTGATTACCTCCATGGATTATTATTTCTGTAACTCACGATGAATGAATCTTCTGTTTATTTACTTTAATGGATTGAGATATTCGGCTTAAGTTAATTTTCACTGAAGTTATCTCAGAATAGATACATTAAAAAAAAAAGAAAAAAACAACTCATCTCTCAAGTAAACAATTTTTCTGAACGATGATTCTAAAAATGTAACTTTTATCCAATTGTATTCGAAAAAATAATTTTGAGTAAAAATGGCCGCTTGGCATATGGAAAAAGATGTGGTTAGACCGTATTTGCTTTCCTCAGTCCATGGCTTTGCTTCTACAATATAGATTACGTATAAAAGGATTTAATAGAATGATGAAAACTTTTATTAATATATAATTTAAGTTTTGATTCGATTTTCATAAAATTTGAAATGACTGGACAGAATTCTGAAATTATCATACATATTAAGCTTCAAATCATTCGGTGGGTTAGTTTTTGCAATGTTATGTGCGGTCGGAGGAACAGACAACACGACAACATCTGTGTGAGAGATTTTTATTTTTTCGATAAGGTATTATTATTTAAGCAAATAGATTTCCTGAAGAATGTATATATATAAAGAGACATTAATTCGCTATAGAAATATTCGGAATGATATATTATGAAGTAAATTAAAATACAACAAATAATTAAGTGTCTAAAGTAATATATGTATGTCTTTTCAAATATGAAAACAAGAAATCATGAATTACATTTCTAGAGCTAAATAAATTGACAAAATTGTCATTTACCTATCCTTTGGAACAAGAGTATAATGCGAAGAGCTCTTGTGAGGATCGGATATAATTTTTGATTTGGAAATCCCCAGAATCACATTACACGGCAATATATGCAACAAATAAAGTGTTGTGAGCAAAGAATCAGAAAATAAAACTAAACATATCAACTGGATAATATATTCTTAGTGATGATACAAATATTTTCCTATCATACCAACCTAATTATAACGTATGTACGTGAGTTAAATTTTAACTCCAAAGGAGTGAAATATGTTCAGGCCAAGAATCGTACCTCCGGTTTAACGTACCAAATCTGACCAACATAAATCACTCTAAAAAGCTAAATGAACATAAATGTGTTTTTGTAAATTAGAGCACTGAGAAAAATGACACTTTCAATTCTGAGTAAATCGATGTTTTCATTTTGTTTCAAATATGAGGACACAAGGCTTTCAATTCTGAAATACCAGAAATACTCAAAATATTGAAACATGGACCTACTGAAAGCTGAGCATAGAGGTCAGTTCATACCCAATTTTGAAACATGCACATACTAAAATATGATTAGAATCAGTTCAAACTCATTTTTGAAACATGGAAATACTCAAAGAGGAGCACATAGAAGTCAGTTCATACTCATTTTTGAAACATGGAGATACTCACATGGAAATACTCAAATATGAGTACATGATGTTTTATTCTTGAGTGTGTGCATGTTTTTAGAAATGACCCAGCAAACACAGAGCTATCGGTAAGCAATCGGCCGACTGCCGCTTTGCCGTTTCCGACGGTATCGGCACGACACCGCCTGCCGTACCGGCTCCGTAACTTTTTCGACACGCCGCGCGACTGACGCCCGACAGATAGGCGCATAGTCGGTCCGGTATCGGCAACGCCGGTAGAATCGACGGCACTCTGCTGTGCCGATTGTATACCAACAGTTATCCGTACACCTACCGAATCTGGTCCGGTACCGGCAACGCTAACAACGGCGAGATGCTGTGCCGACCGTATACCGATAACAAATCCGTAGTATTGTCGAATGTGGTCCGATATCGGCAGAGCAATAAACTGCCGTAAGCACCCCCTTTATTGGGAACTAGCAGCTGAGGGGGGGGGAGGCACTCCACTTAATATACTTCTTTTTTTTAAACTTTGATTATTTTTGTAAAAATGGTGAAATTTATTTTTCAGATGATAAACAACCCCCCCCCCCTCCCCTCACGAATACCGTTTTACCATTAATAGCCCCTGCCGTTAAAAAAAAAAAATACATTTTCCATATATTTTTCTTTTAAAAGGTCGCTGTAAAACTTGATTTAAAAAAATAAAATATTTTCTAGGAAAGTATAAAACAATACATTTTTTTTAAGTCAAATATACTAAATTTTGTTCCGTAAATTTACTATTTATTAATAAATTAAAAAAAATTGAACTTTAATTTTACACAGAAACTAAAAATCAGTTTAAATAACGTAGTTAAAAAAATTCTGTACCGTTTATTATTATTTTATTTTATGAACGCTTTAAATGAATGTTTGTGATTATGTCTCTTAAAATAAGTCTGCTATAAATTATGCTAAATTATTTTAGCCTTATTAAATCCATCAACATCTCAACCAAGTTAAATATTTTTTGCATAATTTAATTTAGTAAACATTATTCTCTCTTTAAAAAATATAAAAAAACGAAATTTAGAGTTTATGTAATTTCTGGGCAAGATTAGAAAAATATATTTTTGTAACTTTATTTTAAAAATTTTTATATGATAGACATGTTTCACATTTACTTATTTTTAGTTTTTACTAAATTCTTTATATATTTTTTCTTTTATACAGAAGGACAATCGTTTTTCAAAATCATTTATATCTTGTATTAAATCTAATTTGATGCTCCATAATTTTTTTTTTTTTAAATAAAGTAACATTATTTACAATATTGTTTTCCCCTTTTCTCTTAATTTGTTTCTAAATCTTTCCTTTTCAAATATAAATATACACTTTCAAAATCGCCCAGTTATATTATGTACATTGGAAATGTGAAATATTTATATACATTCATTTAATTAAAATTCATCTATTTTAAATTTGATAGAAATGAAATGTATTAAACAAATTTAATAGTGATAATTTAAACTTCAAACATCTTGCATGACAAAAATTTAATAAATTTGAATAGTATTAAGTATACCACTGCGTAAAAGTTTCAGGATACGTGAAAAGGAAATCGCTTTAAGTAATTTAAAAAAGGAATGAGTTAGTAACTTTGAATAAATTAAAGTTTAAATACAAAAAATGCAAATTATCATTACTAAGCAATCGAAAATTTTGACTATCTTTTTTTTTTTAAATACATGAACTATACGAGTATTGTAAAATTGTGAAGCATCAAATGGATAAAAATGTAAACAAGAAAACCGAATGTCATTCTGCATTTATTATAATAAAGAAACGTTCAAAGAATTTGTTAATTATTAATAATTAAAAATATGCTACATGTCAAAAACTTAAATAATAAAAATATGAAAACTGCATAAACATATTTTTCTAATTAAATAATCCCTAAATTGTGCATTTCTTATGCATAATCAGAGCCTCTGATTATGCATAAAAAATGCACAATTTAGGGATTTTTTGGTACGCAAAAAATGTGTAAAATAAAAAGTGCACAAAATCTGAGCGTATTTGGCACCTCAGATTTTGTGCATTTTTAAAAATAGCTTTTTGCATACCGAACATTTTAAGCATATATTTCAATTAAGATTCAGCTTACTATGAAATTTACAGTTATTATTGCCATAGTACCTAATAAACCCACTTTTGGAAAGATGCATAGTTATAAAAAGGATTATAAATAATTTTATCAGACATGGTACAAGTTCGCCAACATGGAGAAAAAGAAAATAAGCTTAAATTTAAATATGTAAATTTTATAATTAAAAATAACATTGCATACAGTAATAAAAAACATGTTCAATATTGTTATAACCCAATAAGAGAAAATTATTATACTTACTTGAAAAGAGCTGCACTAAATTCTAGTTGTTGGTGGAAAATGTTTTAACTAATGTATTTGCACTTAGAAAAAGGTATTTAAAAAAAATCAACTCTACTTATTTTTGTTTATTTACAACCAGTGATAGAAATTGGGAAATGAAAGGTAGGCGTCAAATGACGCCTACTGTAAATATCTTAGGCGTCAAATGAAAACTTCTAGTTGCAATTTCTAAAATTCACATAAATGTATCATTACATGCTACTTTATAGAAAAGCGTGAATTTTTTGTTTTTATTTAAATTATTGAAGTTCTTAATCTACAATATTACAATAATTGAAGCAACTGTAAAACTGATAAAGCATTTTAAATTAATACTATGTTTAGAAATTAATAGAAAAATGCACTTAACCATGTTAAACAAAATTAAACCTAACAAAATTTTATCCATTGTTGATGATTACACTTTAAATTTAGTATAAAAAAAACTATACATATAATTACAAAATTGTTAACATGAAATTTAAAGGACCACTTTTTTTGTGTGTGTGTTAACAATTAAAATAATAGTACCATCTTATCTGTTGGGACAGCATTATTAATTCATGTTAACCCCTTGGGGAAGAGAGACACGTATACGTGACGCATAAGATTCTCAGAATCCTCGATTATTCCCACCAGTTACTTTTTATTGTAAGCTTTGCCTTATTTAATTATAGCATTTCTGCATTCAATTAGGCGAAAATTTCTGTTTTGAAAAACCGGTGGTAAAAGATTAAAAATTCTGTAAAGGACGCCCGTCGCGAAGGCGTTAAGCAAAAATTCACATTAAGCGATTTAATGCTAACAATACTTGACTGCATATAAATTGCAAAGATGAAACTCAAACAATATCCACTAATTTTAACCCGGAAGAACTCGCTGCTTGAGATTTTCTCTCACCTTCATACTATTTTTTTGGTTCCAGCTGTTGAAATAAGACTCATAGTTAAACCCTTTTTTCATTTTAAATTAAATTTTAGAAACTCTTTTTATCATTTTATATCTCTTTTGTGAATAAAGTATTAAGACAAACAAAAAGTGCTGATATTAAATAAATGTGTAAGGTAAAAGGAAGGTAATTGGGCACAGTGAGAAAACTTCTCACTTGCGAGTTCTCGTGTGATAAGAGAACTAGCGAGTTCTCGCGGGTTAATAAAGTTAGATACTAAAACCAGGACGTCACACAGTCCTTCAGCTACATCATTTCACAGGGATTTATAGCTTTATCTGGATAAAAATCTGCTAAATTGGGTCGATGCAGTTTTACTATTAATAAATCATTAACAGTATCAGTGGATAAAAGTTACGTGTAACACTTTTTATTAAATTAAACTGACTAAATCCCTTTTCACATTCAATGGCAGGTTCAATATAAATTTTAGAAATTTCCATAAATTAATATGTTAATTTGGATTCTTACTCTCTGCTAAAAATCGCTGTCAAACTGTCTCACATTTTAGAGATTATGTTTGGTGTGAGACCAAATTTTAAAAAGCGGGTGATTGGCTAAGTTAAAAAATAATTGTTAAAAAAGCTAGGCGTCAAATTTGACGCCAAGGAATAATTTTGTAGTCGTCAAATGCTATAATGTAGTCGCATTTGACGACTAACGACTGCTAATTTCTAACACTGTTTACAACACAAGTGCAATCAGCTTTTTCTCATCATTTCAGTTCCAATGCAGTCATTTCAAATTTTAACCGTTGCAACTGGATGCAATCATTCTTCTGACCACAGAGGGCTTTGATGGACGACCGCTAAAATCTAGCTGCTGTGGGGAAAAAGTGAAAGAAAACACGACACACACGAAAAAAAAAGACCATTGCGGTACAGCCGCTGCGTTTATTTGAAATCACAACATAAATAATAAACTAATGGTACTTGTTCCGGTAATGTAATGTACCGAGTAAATGTTCTGAACTTGTAATGGAAATTGTTATATGTTATAAAATATACTTGAAATTTTCTTGCATTTTCTGTAATAAATATATAGCATTTTCATTGTTGAGTTACAGCCACTTTCACAATGTTCAAATAGATACTTTACTTAGATTGCACTTCTGTAGCTTTAGATGATTTTCTTTTTCAAGCTGCATCCCGTTTCTTTCCTGTGTAAAAAAATAAAAAAATAAATCATGCAGAAATATGCAAACTGAACTATTTTACAGACATTACATAAATATAAGAATTCAATATTAGATTTTATTAAGAAGTTTGTTTTTCTACAGGAAAAAATAATAGTTAAAATTGATTCACTTGTTTTCATGTGTAATATACGGACAAACTGGCAAATGTTCGTATAAACAATTTCCCAAATCTCAAACTTTAAATTTACTATCTATACTATTAAAAATGCATGTGTGTAACTATGTTTTTGGTTCGAGTCGATTTCAAACTGAGTGTAGATTCCTGCAAGTTGGATTCAGTTAACCTGATTTTTCAAAAGTTAGTTCAGTACATCATTTCAGATTAAAACTGTAACCTATACTCATACGTTTGTGTGTATTGAGGTTTGTATGGATGTTTGTGTGTGTGCTGTTTTTAATAAACACAGTTGCATTTTGTCTGCGAAACTTTCACAAAATTCACATTTTTCCGTGATCCTTTAACAAAATTCGCATTTTTTTCCCGTGATCCTTTGACGAAATTCGCATTTTTTTTCGTGATCCTATAACAAAATTAGAGTTTTTTCCGCATCCTTTGATCGAGATTCATGCTTTTTCAGCGATCCTAAAAAGTAGTTCGCATTTTTTCAGTGATCCGTTGATGAAATTCGTATTTTTCCTGCGATCCTTTGACAAAGTTCACGTTTTTTCTGCGATCTTTTGACGATATTCACGTTTTCTCTGCTGGCTTTTGATGAGATTCATTTTTTTTTCAACAATTTCGACGAAATTCACATTTTTCTCATGATCCTTTGATGACATTCATGTTTTTCTCGTGATCCTTTGACGAAATTCAAGTTTTTCCTGCGATCATTTGACGAAATTTGCTTTTTTTTCGTGCTCCTTTAACAAAATTCACATTTTTCCCGCATCCTTTTGTCGAGATTCATGTTTTTTTCAGCAATCCTACGACATAATTCGCATTTATTTTCCGCTATTCTTTGACGAAATTCGCATTTTTCCAGCGATTCTTTGATGAAATTCGCGCTTTTTCTTGTGATCCTTTGATGAAATTCATGTTTTTCTCGTGATCCTTTGACGAAATTCAAGTTTTTCCTGCGATCATT
Organism: Maratus michaelseni; assembly: GCA_963931845.1. Taxonomy (NCBI): domain Eukaryota; kingdom Metazoa; phylum Arthropoda; class Arachnida; order Araneae; family Salticidae; genus Maratus; species Maratus michaelseni. Next base: position 358,113,521 of record OZ007591.1, on the reverse strand, counting down.
TGATGAAATTTGCTTTTTTTTTCATGATCCTTTAACGAAATTCACATTTTTTCCCGCATCCTTTTGTCGAGATTCATGTTTTTTTTTCAGCGATCCTACGACATAATTCGTATTTATTTTCCGCTATCCTTTGACGAAATTCGCATTTTTTTAGTGATCCTTTGATGAAATTCACGTTTTCCTCGTGATCCTTTGACAAAATTCATGTTTTTCTCGTAATCCTTTGACGAAATTCATATTTTTCCTGCGATCGTTTGACGAAATACACATTTTTCCCGCATCCTTTTGTCGAGATTCATTTTTTTTTGAGCTATCTTACGACATAATTCGCATTTATTTTCTGCTATACTTTGACGAAATTCGCATTTTCCAGCGATCCTTTGATGAAATTCATGCTTTTTCTGCTATCCTTTGACGAAATTCGCGCTCTCCCCTGCTATCCCCTTTGACGAAAAAAAACGTTTTCTTCGCGATCCCATGACGAATTTCATGTTTTTCCCGCATCCTTTTGTCGAGATTCGCGTTTTTTTTCCAGTGATCCTACGATATAATTCGCATTTTTTTCACCGTTATCCTTTGACGAAATTCGCGCTTTCCTTGCAATCCTTTGACGAAATTCACGTTTTTCCCGCATTCTTTTGTCGAGATTAGTGTTTTTTTTTTTTCAGCAATCTTACCACATAATTCGCATTTTTTCTAGCTATCCTTTGATGAAATTCACATTTTTCTTGCGATCCTTTGACGAAATTCAAGCTTTTTCTGTTATCGTTTGACGAAATTTGTGCTTTCTCCCGCTAATTAAAAAAAAAATAGAAATTCGTGTTTTTCCATGATCCTTTGACGAAATTCACATTTTCCAGCGATTCTTTGAGAAAATGCTTTTTTCTGCGATTTTTTGACAAAATTTGCTTATTTTTCGCGATTTTTTTATGAAATTTGTGTTTTTTCCGCAGCCTTTTAATGAAATTCACGTTTTTTCCTGCAATCCTTTGATGAAATTAGTGTTTCTCCCACGATCATTTGACAAAATCTGTGATTTTTTCCCCACGAAGATTGGTTATATGTTATTAGACTGCAGGTGACCTAAAAAGTCTGCGACACCCGTCGCGCATATTCTGCCATGGGGCTCAGAGGGCCAAGAAGTTTAACTTACTTTTGGAATTTATAATAAAATCAGAAATATCCATAAGTTGGACGTGTTAAGTAGCTAATATTAAATATATTTTTTCAACACAACAAAAGATTAAGAATCATTGATAAAAATGTCACATTTTTTATCTGAATACATACATATTTTTAAAGGTTAAAAGAAAAAAAAAATATTTAATTAATATACCATACATGGACCAGTACACATCAGTATAAAAGCTTAATGGTAATTGAAAAAATGTTACCAATCATTATTATTAATGTTAGTAAACGTGTCTGTGTGTGCATCTGTACCAGGATAAACACTGCAAGTGCAGCGACCAGCAAAGTGATTTTGTTATAAAAAAATTCAGAAAAGAAGAAGTTGGCCCCTAATTAAGAACATTATTAATTAAAAACCTCATCAAAATTAGCAAAATAAGGAACAGTTTTATCGAAACCTGAAAAGAAAATTTCCGTTTGGATAATCCCAGACGTGGAAATTGTATTTCACGATTTTTTTCCATAAACATTCACCAATTTGCGCACTTTTTTTCTGCTGATGTTTGCCGAATTGTGCACTCCCCCCCCCCCCCCCCCCCACTGTCATTCGCCGAATTGTGCAAATCTGTTCCACGATTGTTAAACGAATTTCGCAATTTTTCTCCTGAGATTATTTGACAAACTGAGCACTCCCCCCGACTGTTGTTCGACGAATTTCACAATTCTGTTCCACTATTGTTAGACGAAGATCGCGATTTTTTTCCCTGAGACTATTTGATGAATTTCTTGAATTTTTTTCATGATAGTTTGACGATTGTTTTTTTTTTCGGCAATAATTTTGCAAAATTCACTATATTTTTTGCGATTAATTTTTTACTTTCCTTTTTTTTTTCTTGTTTATTATCTACTTTAAAAAATTTAAAATTCTGGATTTATAATACATACTTTAAAAATTTTTCATAACTAAGCCTAAAGTAGCTATATCTCTATATGAAGTTTGTGACATCGAGAAAATGGTAAATACGTCCGAGATTAAATAAACAATAAATAAAAAGGTGATCATTTGTTGTCCCTATTAAATTATTCATAATTTTAACTGCTTTGCTTTCCTTTTTAATTTTTGATTTTTAATATATACTTTTAAAAAATTTCATAACTAAGCCTAAAGTGGCTATAAATAACAAGTCGGCGACATCGAGAAAACGGTAAAAAAAAGACATAATAAATAAATAAATGACAACTCTGCGACATGAAGCATAAAAAACTTAAAGAGCGTCGAGAAAACAGTAAAAACTTATGATTCCGCAATTAAAATATTAAAATAAAGCTAATAAACATCATTTGAAAAGAAGAAAAAAATGGGAGTAAACAAATATAACAGATAAAACAAATTTAAAACTGCAAAATATTTTTTTTCAAATACACATATTTTAAGGAAAAAAAAAAGATTTCACTTGCTTAGATTTATTTATTAAAATGATGATTTTTTAAGTAACTTTTAAGGGGCTATAAAAATGTTTGAAGAAAAAAAATAGGATTACTTTTTTTTACAGTATTACTGAATAGGATTACTTAAATCAAGAATTAAAACAGCCAAAATGTAGCTTCAAAGCATATAAATATTTTTAAAAAACATAAATAATTTTTTTAATATTTTTCAAAGTTATTGTTTTCACACAGCAAAAACCTAGCTTTAAACATAAAAAGATTTCACTTACCTCTTACCTAAAAACATAAATAACTTGCTGTTGAAGGGAGTTTGGGATGGGCTTGATAAAAAGGTGTTTATTTGATGTCAGGGGGGCAGCCCCCCTGAACCCCCCCTTTTTTTCATATTAACAATAAATCTACTTTTCGGAAATTGACAAAGTAGACTTGCTTAGTGCGGAGTATTCCGAAAACCACGCAAATTTAAATCGCGAAAATCAAAATAAAAGCAAAATTATATAATTTAAAACATAAAATAGTAAATTAATGCCAAAATTACATTTTTAAAAACATACATGAGTATTCGAAAAACCACACAAATTTAAATCGCAAGAATCAAAAGCAAAAATATATACTTTAAAACATAAAATAGTAAATTATTGCCAAAATTACGTTTTAAAAAACATACATTGTATTAAAAATAACAGAAAACCAACGATCTCACTTACCTAGAAAAATTGTAAAATGGTGATTTTTTTTAGTAAGTTTTAGGGTTCCATAAAAAGGGTTTTTTTTAAAAATAAAGGTTACTTATATTTTTTGTCAGGGGGGCTCAGCCCCCCTGAACCCCCTCCCCCCCCCCGGTAATCAGAAATTATAAATAAATCGGAAAAATACATCCTGATAAAAAACACGTGTAGACATAAAATCGAAGAGAAAAGTAGCAAGCTACAGAATACAGGGCTTGAAATTCAATTTTTCCAAGGAGGGGAGTCTCACTACCAACATTTTTAAATGGAGGGGAGTTGTAATGTTTGGGAGGGAGAAAAAAAAATCTTTAAACCCCACTATTATTTTACGTGCTATTTAAAGAATTACATTAATGCAGACATGACAAAATACCATTGAAAAAATTAAGTCAACTGAGAATGATTATGTAAAATGTTTATTTTTATTATAAAAAAAAGAAGAAAGTTAAGTTTTATATATGCAGTATATTTTTCAAGTTCAATTAAATGTGTTAGGGACCCTTAACAATTAGGTTGTTAAATAAATTTCTAAATTTAGATTTTATTTGATTGAGGGGTGCTGAAGCTTTCACATGGTACAGTTTTACTCTTTCACAAGGGTTAAAAAGGTTTACTCCTTTACCTCAAGGAGTAAAAGTAATAAGATCTTTGCAGCTCTTCAAATCTCATTTTTGTTTAGTGCTGACTGTAGGCCAATTTAACAGGGTGTAGTGACCGGTGGCTCTTAATGCTCTTTTTTGTTCTTTTCCCTCTTTTCAGTCGCAGGAAAAAAAAAAATCCTTAAATACGTCTATTTGTCGTTCGAAAAAATTGTGGATTTAGTCAATTGGTTGAGGGAATAAGATAATGAAATTCGTCTTACGCATGAACAGAAATAGAGAAGGATTTCTAACGAAATAGTGTTAATATCGATTTGCGACTTTGGGACTTCATGGCAGCCAGTTTACAACTGTGCTAAGGTAACGCCACCTACAAACAACAATGCGGATAAATACCATAGAATAAACCTATTATACCTACCAGACGATGGCTGTCAAGCAGACGATTTGAAGAGGTATATGAACTAATACAACTGTTCTACACAGACATTGTATTTGAAACATTTTTCGAGAAACAATGTTCTTATTCAAAAGGCTATTTTATCAGAAATCCTTATCTATGTATGTTCATAGAAAAAAAAATCGCTAAATTCGTCGATCAGTCTCGGGAAAAAAATGGCAAAGTTTGTTAATCGGTCACAAGAAAATAACACAAAATTCGTCAGTCATTTGCGGAAAAAAACTTTAAATTTTTCAGTGAGGCGCGAGAAAAAAAAATAGTGAATTTCATCAATCTGTCACCAGAAGAAACCGAATAATTCACCAATTGGTTATGAAAAAATTCGCCAAGTTCATCATTCAGTCAAGGTAAAAAACATGAAGTTCGTTGATTGCTCATCAGAAAATATTGCGAAATTCGTCAATCAGTCGCGGGGATAAATCATGAAATTCATCTGTCGAACGCAGAGAAGAAAATCTAAATTTGTCAATCAGACACAGGTAAAAAAAAAATTACGAAATTTGTCAATCTGTCAAAAGAAAAAAAAAAGGAGAAATCACGTGAATTTCGTCGATCGATCATGGATAAAACACGAATTTTGTCGATACATCGCAGAAAAAACGCAAAGTTCGTCGATCTGTCGCCAAAAAACGCAAAGTTCGTCGATCAGTCGCTTTAAAAACGCAATGTTCTTCGATCTGTCGTGGAAAAAACGCAAAGTTCGTTGATTAGTCGTTTAAAAAACGCAAAGTTCGTCGACCAGTCGCTTAAAAAAAACCTTAAGTTCGTCGATCAGTCGTGAAAAAAAATGCAAAGTTCGTCGATCAGTCGCAGAAAAAACGCAAAGTTCGTGGATCTGTCGTTGAAAAAATGCAAAGTTCGTGGATCTGTCTCGGACAAAGCGCAAAGTTCGTCGATCTGTCGCTGAAAAAAATGCAAAGTTTGTCGATCAGTCGCTTAAAAAACAAAAAGTTCCTCGATAAATCGCTTAAAAATCAAAACGTTCGTCGATCAGTCGCTTAAAAATGCAAAGTTCGTCGATCTGTCACGGAAAAAACCGCAAAATTCGTCGATCTGTCAGGGAAAAAACCGCAAAGTTCGTCGATCTGTCAGGGAAAAAACCGCAAAGTTCGTCGATCTGTCAGGGAAAAAACCACAAAGTTCGTCGATCTGTCACGAAAAAAAAAAAAAACACAAGGTTCGTCGATCAGTCACGGAAAAAACGCAAAGTTCGCGGTGTGGGAAAAAGAATCACTAAATTTATCGTTCGGTTGCAGGTAAATTAAATAATGCAAATTTCTCCGAAAATGGTGTAATTTTTTGGGCAGGAGGCTCCCGCCCACGATCTTTTTTGGGCGGGATTTCAAAATTTTTGGCGTGAATCCCACAATCCCGCCCTGGAATATTAAACAGTGGTCAAAAGAAATTATCTGCTTTAAAAAATAACAAATTTATCCCTAAATTCAAATAATTATTACATTTATAAGAAATAAATCGGAAAAATGAAACCTGGGAAAAAAAAGGGGGGGGGGTGACACTCATCATGCGGCAGGCTGCTATGCAAACGGCAAAGTGATCGGGTAGTGTCCAGTTGTCCGTGGGGTCGGCAGGGTACAGGAAAGGGCTAGAATGCTAGAGCTGCCATAAAAGTCGGGGTTGCCATCGCAAGTATCAAAGACGAAACTCGCCAAAAAACCCACCAAATAACGATGATTTTCGACCAATCAAAAACAGCAGGCTAATGCTGAAGCTTAGCCAATACATAAATTATTTGGTATCGCGATCACCACTGATATCACAACTATCTTGAATTTTTTCAAAAACAAATTTATACTTCCTTTATGAGAAAATATGAGTTGAATCATGACCCAGAATTACATATTAAAATATATACAAAATAAAAAAAATCTTTAATTTTACACCTACATCTTAACTAAGTTTCATTTTTTACTTCGGAAATGATGTGCGGATTTGAGACAGCATACTGTATCTGATGCATACATAAGCTTTGCGATGATCTTCGCAAAATCGTAACTGCAACCTTGGAATAATTGTAATTGTGAAGGTCGATATAACAAGAAAGTACCCAAATTTCTAAACAACCTAATTAAATTGGACGCTTTAATAAAATATTTAAAATGTAAAACTTTACTAAATTATAAAATCATACTTACATGTGATGGACGACTGACTGTATTCAAGCACATTTTTAGCTCTGCTTTCTTTTTTCTCACCTACCAGCTATTTGATATAAATCTGCATCTTTCACACTCTGGAAGGGATGTAATATAAGAAAATCAATAACAACCCAATAAAAAATGGCTTATAATTAATTTCACTTAGGGCCTATAAAATTGTTTCAGAGGGGGGGGGGGGGCTAAAATTTCAAACTTCTGATATTAACATTAAAAAAAAAATTAAACTAACTTGATTGCATTGTGTGTAATGCTTTAAATTAAAATGTTAATAGTAATATAAATTTATTTTATAAGCTTTTACAATTTTCTAGATTACATTTAAAAGTTACAGATTACTAACATATTCTACAACATATGTTTCAACAATTATACATCCTAAGAAAGAAATCCACATACAGTGGTATTTTTTCCTATTCCTTTAGATTCCAGTTTCAGAGGTATCGAAAAAATATTTGACAAAGCTGATTACATAGTTCAATATTATGTATTTTATGATTACGTATTTTTAATTTTAAAATAAGGTGGCTATTAGAAACTTAAATTTATTTTGTGAAGAAGGAAGAGGGAGGGGGGTGGGGCATCAAAAAGCATGTTTACTCCCTGTGAAGTTAGGTTTGGCCTCGAACGAGAGTTCGTTCAGCAGAGTCCCCCCCCCCCTCCCCCACAAATTTTGACAAAAAAAATCAAAGCATATTTTTGTATTTTTTAAATAATTTTTTCATTTATTTTCAATTGTTTTTGTATGTTAATGAACTTAAAAATGAGTTTTTGTAAATTGATTGCACTTTTGAAATAGTTCAGAGAACGCTCTGTTAATTATAATCTAAGTAATGCATTTTAATTTTACAAAAGAATTATGATTGCGAAAAATGGCCCAAAATTCAATTTTCAAATTAAATTCTTTTAAAAATAAAAGAACATTCATTGAATTTTACTTTTAAAGAAATAAAATTGCATTTTGAATTAAAAGGATATACGTACAAATATTCGTTTTAGCTTGTTTTTGTTATTATATATATATTACTTTATGCAGTTTAAATCTTAACTGCTGTTACAAAAAGAGTCGCATACTATACTGTGAGTGGTTTCAGAGACCGCTTGATTGAAAGATGAATAAAAGGCTTGATTAACACATAGGATACTGCATCTGTTACAAACTTTATGTACATGACTATTATAATTAAAATTTACCTATTCAGAAGTCTTTAGAAATAAGGCTTCAAACAAAACAAAATTTCACTACTACCTATAGCAGCGTTCATACAGACTGGAGAAGAAAGAATCGAAGAAGTCAAGTAAAATTCTAAGGAGAACAAGAATTTAAAGAAATTAGCATATTTTTTCATGCACGCCATGTGTCGTACAGCTTGCACACCCTCCCTAATTTTTAATACCTCATTTAGGGAGAAGATGATTTTATTCAAAGGAAATCTAATAGCTAGTGCTAAAATTACAAAGTATTCATAATGCATTGCTTATTGTTTTCGTAAATTTGAATACAAAAGTGCCAGGGAACTATTTTATGAAGTGACCAATGGCCATACATACAAGACAGTAAAATCTCAAATACTCATCATATATCACATGCACCTAGATTTTAAAAGTAAATTTTGAAAGGAAAAAACATGCAGTATGTACAAACCAAACCAAACAGAAAAAATACAATCTAATTTTTTGGGGGGCATCAAAAACCATGTTTACTTTCTGTGAACAAAAAAAGCTAGTTTTGGCCTCGAATGAGCATTCATTCAGCAGAGTCCCCCCCCCCCCCCCCCAAATTTTGACAAACAAAATAAAAGCATATTTTTGTAATTTTTAAATAATTTTTTCATTTATTTTCAATTGTTTTTGTATGTTAATGAACTTAAAAATGAGTTTTTGTAAAATGTAAATTGATTGCACTTTTGAAATAGATCAGAGAACGCTCTGTTAATTATAATCTAAATAATGTATTTTAATTTAACATAACAAGAATTATGATTGCGAAAAGTGGCCCTAAGTTAAAAAAGTCTACAAATTTCTGGCTACAAACTAGAAAATTCAATTCTTTTAAAAATAAAAGAACATTTATTGAATTTTACTTTTAAAGAAATGAAATTGTATTTTGAATAAAAAGGATATACGTACAAATATTCGTTTTAACTTGTTTTTGTTATTATATATGTATTACTTTATGCAGTTTAAATCTTAACTGCTGTTACAAAAAGAGTCGCATACTATACTGTGAGTGGTTTCAGAGACCGCTTGATTGAAAGATGAATAAAAGGCGTGATTAACACATAGGATACTGCATCTGTTACAAACTTTATGTACATGACTATTATAATTAAAATTTACCTATTCAGAAGTCTTTAGAAATAAGGCTTCAAATAAAACAAAATTTCACTATTACCTATAGCAGGGTTCATACAGACTGGAGAAGAAAGAATCGAAGAAGTCAAGGAAAATTCTAAGGAGAACAAGAATTTTAAAGAAATTAGCATATTTTTGTCGTACAACTTGCACACCCATCCTAATTTTTAATACCTCATTTAGGGAGAAAATGGATATTATTCAAATGAAATCTAATAGCTAGTGCTAAAATTACAAAGTATTCATACTGCATTGCTTATTGGTTTAAATTTGAATAGCCTGGAAGGTGCCAGGGAACTAATTTATGAAGTAACCAATAGCCATATATATATATATATATATATAGTACAGTCAAATCTCAAATACTGATCATATATCACATGCACCTAGATTTTAAAAGTAAATTTTGAAGGGAAAAATCATGCAGTATGTACCTACAAACAAAACAAAACAAAACAAAAAAATACAATTTTATTATTATTTTTTTAGAATGGCAGTAATTACTTGAAATTTACTTTTATAAACATGAGAAGACTTATTTTACTTCCTAATCATTGTTCAACGCTAAATTGTACTTTGTTATAGTTTAAGGAGTATTTAATTTTGTTTATTTACGGATTTAAGAGTACTCAATGGAAACTTTTTAATTTCTAAGGAGTTTCTAAGGAGTCTGTATGAACCCTGCTACAGTTAAATTGAAAATCACAAGTTACTGTGAATTGAAAAAAGAAGTGGTCTGCGAGAACGCTATGTTCGCTGCGAGCAGCTAAGGGGGGTAAATTTAGGTATTTTTTGAGCACTCTACATATTTATATAACTGACGGCTAAAAATACTTAAAAGTGACGATTATCTTTTTTATAAAAGTGTATTATTTATTTCTAAAAATTAGCAGAATTGAAACGGCAAGAGGAACGTGTTTGTTTTTTCCCCCAATAGCCGAACTGACTATAGTAAGCCTATCGTATAACTACAATTAGGGTGGTTTTATTCAAAATCAACATTCATTTACAATACTTATTATAGAACATTTCAACATAAAATTGAATAACTTACCCATTTTCTGTTAAACAAAATATCAATCGGAGATCCGGTAACAGTCTTCACATCTTTTATAAAATGCAGTTTTATTTACACTGCGCTGACTTGACGCCAGCCATGCCAACAACAGATCCCCTCTCCCCTCCATCTCTCTTCACGGCACAGGCGCAGACGCCCATGAATCAGCTTGCCTGTCAGCTCAGTGCCAGTCACGGACTGTTCAAAAAATTAGCTGTGGTGTCTGTTTTCAAATGCGACTAATTATCGCATTTTAAAATTATAATAAATATATATGCTGTATAAAATAAAAATCATTTTGACTGTTTCTGGGAGATGTAGAATATCCCACTTGTGCATTTGTCAGGGGTACAATTGTGAAATTTCAAATCTTAAAAATTAAATAAAATTAAAATAATAATAATAATTTTTGAAAAGTTACCGAGATGAAAATTTTGTGGTATTCCACCGTTAAAAATGTAATTTTTGAAAAAAAAATTGAAATTTTATCAAAAAATATTTTTTTTTTTTAAAATAATGTGATGTAAAATATGTCTTAAAGCTACATTTTTCTTCATAATATCTATATAATATATAGATGTATATTACTTCCAAATATAAAAATATATACATGTATATTACGTCCAGTGCAATAGGGGGGGGGGTACAACCCCCCCCCTCTGGTTATGTGCCTACTATGTGACGTGAACGATCAATATTAAACATTTATTTTGTATTTTAAACATTTCTTTGCAAATTTTAACATCCTGTACATTTGGTTATTAATTATTATTAAATAATTTTGAAAAAAAAAATGTAATCTTCGGTGGTTTCCTTCGAACATTGCCGTAAATACGGGTTAGAAGACCCTCACGGAGGTAACCCACCCCCCCTTTCGGCCTATATCCCTAGCGCAGCTATACTGCTGTAACAAATCATCACCATAACATTATAGTGATTCTTCTAAGAAAAATTAGAAAAAAATTACATATGTTAATTTTTAAAATATTTATTTAATATTTCGAACAAAGAGCAAACAATGAAAAGGAGAAAAAAAAATTCGGCTACGATTAAACATTCCACATCTGTGTTTGTTAAAAAAAAAAAAAAAAAAAAAATGTTAAAAAAGGTAATATTATAAGTTTTATTTCATACTGCTACACTGATTTTTCGAAAAATTATTTATTTAATATTCCCAACAAAATTTAAACAAATTTAAAAAAAGCATCGGCTAAAATAAAATATTCCAAATTCGGACCGATGTTGGCAAATCTAATCGGACCACTTTCGGCCATCAGATATCGGTCCAGCGTCACTTTGCCAAAATGAATCGCTTGCCGATATGTAACCGTTAGGGGTCCGATAACATTAACCGGCATACGAAACCGCACGGTTACTTAGTGTCACTTGCCGACAAGGTACCGACACTGGACCGATACCACTGTGCCGTTGCCGACACCCAACCGACACTGCCGGCTGCGGTCCGATCGTGTACCAAAAGGTATGTGTTTGCTGGGGAGTATATAACATGTTTCAAACTTGAGTAATTTTGATTCGGAACCATTTGACTATGCGACATACTCAGATTTGAGTATTGTTTGCTCAGTTTTGAAAATGTCGTTTTAGAGGTAGTATATCTTGATATTTCGTAAATATAAATTTATGTAAAAAGATTAAGATAAATTTTCATTTATTCTAAATATAAATTTATGCGACGTTCTTACATGAATTTTTCGAATAGTAAGAGTTGTTGCGAACTTAATGTAAGTTATGTCAGCCACAGTTCTACTCGATTACTCTGTTTCTAGAGCCAAATATTAAGCATGTTTCATGTGATTGCATGTTAAGTCTGTACTTATAAATTCGACTGCTGGCACGTACATTTACACACAGTTGGAATTTAAAATATCTCTCTCGTAAAATTCCATCAATATGTGATTAAGATAAAATATAATTTTTAGTTATACGCGTTTTCAAATTTCAACGAAGTAAAGAAAAATGAAGAAGAAATATTTAATAAATAATATTTTGGAATTTATTTTAATTTTTGAATGATAAAATTTTGACACGATTCTACATATTAAATCACATAACAATATTATTAATGATTGACTGTATTTAAATATTATTTAATCTGATATATTTGTTTTTATTCTGGATTTATAAAATGGAGAGTTTCGTGAAACACTTAATAAATCGCAATTCGATGAGTTAATAGTGGACACTAATTTCAAATTTATTTAATAGAGATTAAGTATTATTAATATACTTTCAATATATTTTTAAATCGTTTCATATCAAAATACGTTGATTTATAAATTATAAAATGGATAAAAATACTATTTATGATTTAATGATCAAAGTAGATCATGAACGTCTGTCCACATAACAAGATGAGAAACATTGTTATATTTAGCGGTTCAAATAGATTGGACATAACATGCATATCCCAAGTCGATGAGGCAAGGGTTTTATGATAAGAATCCTAATAAGTATTATAGATCATTTTTTGATTTGGTCATTGCAAAGGTTACATTACACGCAGATATGATCTCTAAAGAAAGAGTCAGAAGAAGATATTAAGAAGATAAAAATAATAAGGCACTAGAATAATAAATCATAAGAGTTGTATCATACGTATATATATTATTTTTAGATCAAATAAAGAAAAATAAACAGGAGCGTTTTTATAAATTAAAATATTTCTTTTTTGACTTTTTTCTACTTTCCAAAGAAGGTTGTAATTTTCACATGCGTATGACTCATAAAACACGAAAATAATGGTTGTGAATCAGATTGCATGCAAAAATTGTTTTGTGTTTCTGAATGCGATAGGTCTGTTTAACGTTTAATGTACAGCATTATTATTTTTTTAAAGTATTTATTCAGTTAAATTCAAATTACTTTTTCAATTAATTTTTCAGGAGGGAAATTCAATTGAAAAATTAATTGGAATTTGCTTGTATGTGTTGTATATGCTGGACGTGTTGTGAAAAATGTCGTCTAAAATTTGCTTCAGGTTTTGTGTGCTCTGGATGGCAGTTTCCATATTGTGCTGCGATTGCAGCGTACCCGACATATATAAGAGTGAGAGATGCCGAGTTGGGATATATTTCAATGTAGCTCAGTGATAGAGCGTCAGAGCGCTATTCTGTGGTCCCGATATCGATTCCCAGCTTGGGACATTTTTCACTCTGTCGGCTTAACGCCCAATTTAACAATGAAAAATACACTTGTTTGTATTTATTCAGAACTCATGTGCAAAACTTTAAAAAGAGATAGGACCAACCTACACATGTTCAAAACATCATACAATGCGTGGTAGTAAATCAAGAAGAGAAGGACAACCGAGCTTTCTGATTGTGGCTATAACCTTATTTACGACACAATTTTGGCTTCCAGAGCATTCACATTCGTAGCATACATGAAATACAGGGATGACCACCTCAGGAAACCCGGCTTAAGCCTTAGAGTTTGTGTGCAATCCTGAGGGGCTGACACGCCTCTATCACCAGCGAGACCACAATTACAGAATTATGTATGCAATTTTTACAATATAATATTACACATGAATTTTGTCTGATAATACAGTTATTGCTTTCATACATACGATTATTATTATTATTTCAATGTATGCAGAATATATAATTTCCGGATGAGCTATTTACAAATACTGTGCGGGCACCATGCCTAAAATTATTAGTGGTTAATTATGATGGGTTATTCTTGGCTAGCATATTTTATACAAATACTTTACTACAATTGATGTATATGGAAAAATATGATGCATACATACAGTTATTATAATTAATTCGATTATACAATTATACAGTTTAGACCATTTCCAGAATATGACTATATACAAGTACTGTGCAGACTTTATATTTTGGATTTTTGGTTAAATGGGATGCAGATTCTTGGTTAAATACTTCTAATACAATTAATAATATACTAATATGAATATACAGATGCGAATATACTAAAAATTTACAAATAATATGCAGATACTAATAATATACAGACAGTGTGATATTAAATCTCATTACAACAATTATTATATTCAAATACAAAATACAATTATTTATATACATATGTACAGAGAAAACAGGACCCCTGCTATATTGGACAAGCGGGCGCTCGACTACAGAGGAAGAGGATTGGAAAATAAAAATTCATTTTTTTCAATAAATTTCATGCAGTTGACTATGCGCTGGAGAAGAACCGGACGGTCCAGGAGATATTGTAGCCAGTTTTTAAGTGGCATTTGTGGTGATTTTTTGACATGGAAATGTGAAGTTAGAGTGCAATTTAATATGTAGTGTAACGATGTTGCTTCTGATCCACAGATACAAAGTGGTGAGTCACTTCTGTTAATTTGGAATAGGTGTTGTTGAAATGGTCCATGATTTGTTAAAAATAGGTATAGATATCTGTTGTGTATTTCTAGTTGTTGCGAGACTTCCGGAAGGAAGTCTCTTGTGTAATGACCCACTTGTGCTGTAGACCAGCGTTGTTGCCAACTGTCTGTGATTTGTTTTGTTAATTCTCTTTTGAGTGTAGACGGTGGTACAGGAAGAAAAGTTGTTTCCAGCGTTTCATCGTTTGTTGCTGACCGCGCCAACTGATCCGCCAGTTCATTTCCAGCTACACCCGAATGACCCTTGACCCAATTAAAAAAGAAGTTTTTGGAGGATAGATTTATACGTACTAAAATTTCCTGAACTAAATAATTATCTATGTCAAATTTTGAAAGAGCCATTAAGCTTGATAAGCTATCCGATGAAATTAGAAAGTTGACCGAATCCTCTTCCATAGCCCAGCGCACAGCTTCTCCAATCGCAAGTAATTCGGCCTGGTAAACTGAATTACCCGAGTCTAGTTTTGCACGCCACGTGTGATGAATTATATTATTTTTATAAGCACAGAAAGCCGATGCTGTGCCTTCAGCTGTTTTTGAACCGTCTGTAAAGATATGGAATTCCCCATTGAATTTTGAACCCGGACAGGTTTTTATTTGATCTAGAGTTGGTGAAATTTTATATTTTGAGATCTTTGTGGCTATTGTTTGTGCATTAATACGCGTTGATGATATCCCCAATCTAGTGACTCTAGCAAATTCAGCCTCTGCTTCCAGTTGCAAGTCCGGGGGCGGGATACCCGTTAGGACCTGCAATGCCGCTGTTGACGTATTTTTATACGCTCTTGAAATGAGTAGGAGTACTTTTCTCTGCGCTGCCAAGGGGTGATGCACACCATGCGACCGTGTCATACGCGTGAACCACACCCCACAAGCATAAGCGATTTGGCGCTGTAGGATTGCCGAGTACCATATCTTAAAGAAATGATTTGGCAACCTACCCGAAATTGACGAAAATTTATATAAATTTTGAGTAATTTTAGTAATTTCTTCCCTTTTTATTACTATGTGGGGTAGGAATGAAAGATGTTGGTCTATTGTAATTCCTAAGTATTTTAAGGTTTTGACTGATTGTAGGTTTTGTCCTTTTAGTTTGAAGATTGGGTCCCTTTTTAAGATTTTAGGTTTGCCAAATGTAATTGTTTTTGATTTATTCAATGATATTTCAATGTGGTTGCTCGTAGCCCAATTTTGAACATAATTCAGGGCAATCCTACCATTATGCTCTAGCGCAGCGCGTGTTGGACCCCAAATAATTAACAAGACATCATCCGCGTATGCCACAATCGCACAGTTCTCGAAGACAAAGTAACGCAGTAAGCCCTCCAAAAGTGACAACCAGAGAAAAGGACCAAAGCAGGAGCCCTGTGGGCAGCCTTTTGTGAAGTAATGCAAGATATTAGGGTTTTGCCAATCAACCTGAGCCCGCCTACTCGAAAGGAAGGAGATAATTGTATTGATATATTGCTGCGGGATGCCTAAGTCGGTTAGTGATGAAATCGCTTGGTCCCATGGAAGGTTGTCAAATGCCCCCATGAAATCCAGCGATATGAATGTCGTGTAATTTTTATTTTCTTTGTTGATGTCGATAAATGATAGTGCATTTTGAAGAGCAGTTTCTGTTGATTTTAATTGTGTGAAACCGTGTTGTTTATTTGTTAATTTATTGTTTAGCGTCAGTATATGATTAATTCTTCGCAGCAATAGTTTTTCAAAAATTTTGCCTATTATTGGAAGTAAAGTTATCGGTCTATAAGATGAATGTTCGTCGTGTGGTTTACCTTCCTTTCTAAAGTAGATAAGCTCCCCCAGCTTCCAGGCCACCGGGAAATAGTTTAGGGAAAGTGCTGAGTTAAATAAGTCTTGTAGTGTATCTGGTATTATTGCAAATATCGCTCTTATCATACGATGATCGATTTCGTCTGGCCCTGGGGCCTTGTTTTGGTTGAAGCTATATATTGCATTTCTTAATTCTCTTTTTGTAAATTTTGGTTGGTCTGATTGAGGTTGTATGTTAAATGCCTGGGCGGGTTGTACTGGCATACCTGCCGAAGGCCCAAAAATTCTTTCTGTTAGGTTAGCTAATGAAGTGGACCTGGAAACCGGAAAAGATGAGTCCGGCAGAAAGCTAATTAATTTATCTTGGTAATCTTGGAATGCGAGTTTTTTTGAGATGCCAAAAGGGTCAGTTTGTTTTTTACAGAAATTGTCCCACGCTTTCTCTTTTGCACAGAGAATTTGTTTTTTATATTTGGCTTTTTCTTTTTTGTAATTTTGGTTGTTTATTGGATCGAAATTAGAGTTTTTTGTTTTATTATATAAAGCTTTTACTTTATTCCTCTGTGCTCTAAGGTCCGGCGACCACCAGGAAAATTTAGGTTTTCGAAATGAGGGTTTCTTTTTAAATGAGGTTTTTGCTGAATCTTTAATAATTTGGTAGAACTTTTCATAATGGATGTCCAGATCTTGGGATGTTTTAATTGTTTTAAAATTAATATTATGTATTAAACATTTATGTTGAACCATTTTTTGAAATTTATAGGGGGGGATGTTTTTAGTTTTAAATCTGCGTTTTGGTAAATCCATTACTGTTAAAAATAGTTGTGTAATAATTGGCCTGTGGTCACCAAAAAGTTCTGGGACAACTTCCCAGTTGCTGAAGTGTTGGAAGAGGGGTTGTGAACAGATTGATAAATCTGGTCGGCCCTCCCTTCCGCCCGACTCATAGGTTGGTTGGCAAGATGGTTCATTTAGTATTACAAGGTTATGTGCGAGCAAGAATTCAATAAGGAGTCTTCCCCTGACATCCACCCGATTATACCCCCAAAGTGGGTCATGCGCATTAAAGTCCCCAAGGACCAAACAGAAGTCGCTCAAATGTTTAGCTGATCTCCAGTCCTGGAGGTCAGTTTCGAGTTCAGCCCTCGGAGGACAGTACAGGCTCCCAATGCTCAAAATTACGTTTTGTAGGTCTAAATTTATAAATACAGAGTTGTTAAATTTTTCTGATAGACAATGTTTAAGATTTTGGTCTAAAATTAGGATGTGACTATTTAGTGAGCTGGAGCTGTAGCATGGCACACTCAGGGGCAAAGAAGCAGGACGGCCGTCGAAGATGTAAGCGTCTTGGAGGCATGCCAGTGAAAAACCCTCTTCAATTATAAAATTTACAAATGCTGCCGTATTACTTTTGGAACGTTGTAGATTACACTGGATTACCTTGAACTTAATGCCATCTGAGTCCGGTGTTGAATGTAAGTTTTCTGGTAATGTCGATACGTTTGGCAGCAGCTATCATAGCTATAGTGTTCTGTGTCCAAGTGTCTATCACTTCCTGTACGTTGTTTGTTTTCATTTAAACAGTTCACACATCTTTTGTTGTTGGATGTGCAGTCCGATGTATTGTGATTTTTGGCACATTTCGCGCACACTTCAGGATTTAGACATTCTCTTGACATGTGGCCTAGTCGTTGGCATTTAAAGCACTTCGGTGTGATTATGTATTTGCGAACTCCACATCTGTTAAAACCAATGTTGACCTTTGTTTGTTCCAGGAGTGCTGCGTCCCTTTGTGGCACTTCCACGATGAGATTCGTTGATTCATTGTTTTGTGCAGATTTCATGATTCTGTGTAATTTGAAGTTAACTTTTTCCACCCTTAATGTCCTGAGCAGTGCCGGGGCTAAAATATTCTCCGAATAATAGTCTATGTCAGCCTGGATTCCTTCGGTGCTTCTTGCTTCATCTACGTCGTGTTCTGTTATTGCAGGGGCTCCAAATATGATTATTTTTTGAGTTCGGGGTTTTATTTTGCTCACTGTTATCTTTGGTGCTAGTCTTGCATTATCTACTAGTTTTTGCTGTAGTTCTGTGAGGTCCTTCTCATCATTGCAGGTAACTACTAAGTTACCTGCTTTTGTTGGCCTGCAACTGAGATTTGGCAAAGTCGTTGAGTCGATTTCTTTGTTTAGTGTTCTGCGGATTTCTTGTACTGTCAGGCTTCCATCTTTTGGAGTCACCACCAGAGATGGTTTCTGTGGGGGCCGCTGCTGCAGAACTTGAGAGTATGAGGATCCCTCACTTCCTTGTGGTTGATTTTTGCTACTTTGTGGTATTGTTTGACTTCTCAGCGTTTTTTTCAGTGTATCTATTTCTTTTTTGTACTCTTGTAGCGCTGATTTGATATGTGCGCCCTGTTGTCCAAGTTTCCTGTCCACTGTTTCTCTTAATCTTTTTCCTTGCTCCTCCACGTTTTCGTACAGTTTTATTTCATTCCTTAGCCTTCGGCATTCTTCACTCCATTTTGTTCTGTCATCGTCATAGTCTTCAATCCACAGCATTAACTCATCTATTTGTATTCGGAGTTTGTTCATTTGTTCTTGGTCGTCTACTGGGATTACGGCCTGTATGCCTTGTATCAACCTCTCAATTTCTTGTTTGTTCCGTTGTGGTGTTGATTGTTTTTGGTACCTTTGTGCTTCTTTTAGTTCCTTTTCTAATTCCTTCTGTTTTAATTTCAGTGCTGCTATTTCTTCTCTTCTTTCTTCTTGCTTTTCTACTATCTCCTTCAGCTTTTTCATCTCCGCATCATATCTTTGTAGTTTTTCCTTTTGTTGTTTTTCTTTCTCTTCTATTTCTGCTCGTAGTGTTTCTGTTTCTGGCAAACTGGTTTCTTTCAATTTCAACTGCGCTAGCTCCTCTCTAAGTTGCTCTGCTTCTTCATTGTGTTTCTCTGCTTCTGTGATTTTCTTGTCTAGCACCATTCTTAACTTCTGCAATTTTTCTGTGCCCTTTTTCTGTTTGCTCTTAGGTAGATTGTCGTATTCTGTTAGCAATTCGACTATCGTCAGTTTCTCCCTTTTTTGCTGTTGTGTTGTTCGCGATTTTGGTGTGCTTTGTGGTTGAGAAGCCATATCGTAGTTTTTCCTCGTTCTACTTCTGTCCTCGATTTTCTTTATGGTTGAGGGAGTTATTGTTTTTCCAGGATAGTCTTGTAGTGAGATGTTTGATGTTGACTCGTCCGTCATTTATCATGTAACTCACTGTTTTAACTTTATCTTTTCCTTCGTACGCTATATTAGTTTTAATTTTAGACTTTAATTTTAATCTTTTGGTTTCTACTAGTTCCTCATCTGACATTTATGGTTGCACAAAATTTCTTTTCCTTCGTTCACTGTAACGATTATAATTTTAAACTTTAGATTTAAACTTTTGAAATTTCGAATTAAGCTTTAGGTTTGTGGGGAGCTCTCTCCAGTCAAAACAGGGGGGATGATAAAAATAAAAAACTGAATGTAATAAAAAAAAAGAAAAAAAAAGTAGTACTGTGGAAAAGGGCTGCCTTAGGGGCTTAAAAAATAACTATAAATAAAAATAATTAAAAAAAAAATAAAAAGTAATGAAATATTGAGACCAGCCGGAGTTGAATTGCAGAATTGTTAGAAACGTGAAAGATGAGAAATGTTATTATGAAAAATTCAAAATGCATTGGCTCTGGAGAAAACTTATTGAGCTGTGGGAAATTTTCAATAAACAATGACACTGGGGAAAATAAGTTTTACTAGGGTTAGAGAATACCCTTTTAACAATAAATTTACATTGTAACGACTCTTTGTGCCATGGAGCCAGAAGAAACGTAATACTGTTATTTAATGATCTCACGAATTATTTAAGAGATCCGATGAATGAAGGTATGATTAAACATTTGAAGGTGGCTCTTATGGCAGAAGTTACTAGAAGTTAAATTTAAAATATTATGAACAAAAAAAAAAAAAAAAACCCACTTTTAAAAGGTAAAATTTAGTATTATTCACTAATAGAATCTAAGAACATAAAAGATGAGAGTTGTTGCAATTAAAAATGTCAAAAGGGCATTGACATTGGAGTAAACTTATAGAGCTGTGGGAGATTTTCCCTTTTACAATGATGACCCTTATGACAAGAATTTTACAATGTATGGACTTTCTGCCATGAGGTGCACTTTCATTCCTATTCAATTTATACCATGATTTTTTTTTTTTTTTTTTTTTTTTTTTTTTTTAAGACGATAATTTCTAAAGTAATTAAATTTTTGAATGGGGTTTCACTGGTGCAACAAAGAAAAATAAAATGATTTTAACTACGTTTAATTCAGGTTTTGGTGGATATATGAAATATAAAAGGTTTTATGGTGTGATGTTGGGTCAGCAGGCTTACTAGTGGGTATTATAAAGCAGGGAGGATTAAAATTTATGAGTGGGCCCTTTTAAGGGGCCCGTGGCCTAAAATAGAGGTCGTAACATGAAAATAGCCACGCAAACGGAAAGTTCATTGGAAAATTTTTAACATGAGGTATTATACTTATATAAATATGAAGTAACTTCGTATGATGGGAAAAGTGAAATCAACTTCTAGTGGTGTCCAGGGCCCAACCTGACAGTGCCAAAATTAAAATGGTCCACAGAATCGGAAAGCCCATCTGAGGACCTAAAAAAGGAAATATTATGTTTTAAGAATGGATAAAAAATAAAAGTTTTTCCATAAAAGGGCCCTAAGGCCCAACACGAAGGCCTATGAGGATGTGGGCCACAGTAAGTAGAACCATTGTAAAGGGCCACGGAAACTGAGAGTCCATGAAAGACCATAAAAAAAGAGATATTATAAAGCAAGGAGGATTAAAATTTATGAAAGGGCCCTTTTAAGGGCCACAGGGCCACCTGATTGGACCAGTGGAAGAAGAGGGGGCCGGAAATGGAATGCTCACACTGAGACCTTGTGAAAAAGCTATTGGACTATGGGAAAGGTATGAAACATCCAGAATGCTTATAAATAGTGCCTCAATTAGGGGCCCAGGGCCTAAAATAGAGGTCGTAACATGAAATTGGCCACGGGAATGGAAAGTCCATTGGAAGATCTTTAAAATGAGGTATTATACTTATATAAAGATGGAGAAACTTTGTAAGATTGGAAAAGTGAAATCAACTTCAGGGGGGTCCAGGGCCCAACCTGACGGGCCCAAAATTAAAATGTGCCACAGAATCGGAAAGCCCATTTCAAGTCCTTTAAAATGAGGTATTATGTATTAAGAATGGATGAAAAATAAAGAATTTCAATAAAAATAGGCCCTAGGGCCTATCGTGAAAGCCTACGAAGATGCGTGTTATAGCTAGAAAAACTTTGCTGTCCCTGTGAGACTATATATTATGAGAGAAATTACCTATTATGCAGTTGAAGTGTTTTATTTAACATTCCTTACTACTATGGGTAAAGTGTAATGTGCTAAATTACTGTATTTATTTGTGGGCTGATTGCCATATAACTATATGATCTACCACTCTTATGAAGGCAACTCAATTCTTATTGAGTTCGCCTACTCGAGTTTTATGCAGCGACGTGTTACAGTCAACCAACCAATCGTATGGAAATTTTGGCGTGAATGCCTTATAATGGTAGCCATTTTGAATAGAAAATGAAATTTTCACTTTGAAGCAATAAAACATGCACTTATAAAATACTGAGGGAATAATGAATAGCATCAGTGTGTAGGAAATTTAATTGAGCATCTATAACATACAACGGAGATATAAAAAAGACATATTTAGTATTTTTTAAGAGGGATTGAAAAAGAAACACTTAGATGAAAATAGCGGCGATAATAACAAAACGTAACAAGGTTTGGCAAAATGCTCATAAAAGGTCTTAAATTACACATTATTGATGCCAAAGTGCCCCATAGAGCTAAGTAAGACCTTTTACAAAGTCAAATGAACACTTAACGCTCTCGGGAACACTAAATTAATTAAAAAAAATGGGAGCTAAATTGAAACTTACCAACATAAACAAACAACCACGCCACGACTGCAAGTGAAGCACCTAGTTTTAACCAACAAAGCTGGTACGCCACCTTAAAAATTTTCCACTGCTCTGAGAATTTTTGAGAGGTTATCGGAGCACTAAGTACATGTGCTTGTAAATTTACAGGTCGGGATAAAATTTGGAAGTATTTTTTAAAAAATTAAACAAGTTGAAAAGTTGTTAAACGGGGGCCAAAATTGAAAAACTTATGGCGCAAAACCCAGCTTAGAACTCAGCCACAGCTCTATAAATTTTTGAGAGGTTACCGTTTTCAGTGTATCTATTTCTTTTTTGTACTCTTGTAGCGCTGATTTGATATGTGCGCCCTGTTGTCCAAGTTTCCTGTCCACTGTTTCTCTTAATCTTTTTCCTTGCTCCTCCACGTTTTCGTACAGTTTTATTTCATTCCTTAGCCTTCGGCATTCTTCACTCCATTTTGTTCTGTCATCGTCATAGTCTTCAATCCACAGCATTAACTCATCTATTTGTATTCGGAGTTTGTTCATTTGTTCTTGGTCGTCTACTGGGATTACGGCCTGTATGCCTTGTATCAACCTCTCAATTTCTTGTTTGTTCCGTTGTGGTGTTGATTGTTTTTGGTACCTTTGTGCTTCTTTTAGTTCCTTTTCTAATTCCTTCTGTTTTAATTTCAGTGCTGCTATTTCTTCTCTTCTTTCTTCTTGCTTTTCTACTATCTCCTTCAGCTTTTTCATCTCCGCATCATATCTTTGTAGTTTTTCCTTTTGTTGTTTTTCTTTCTCTTCTATTTCTGCTCGTAGTGTTTCTGTTTCTGGCAAACTGGTTTCTTTCAATTTCAACTGCGCTAGCTCCTCTCTAAGTTGCTCTGCTTCTTCATTGTGTTTCTCTGCTTCTGTGATTTTCTTGTCTAGCACCATTCTTAACTTCTGCAATTTTTCTGTGCCCTTTTTCTGTTTGCTCTTAGGTAGATTGTCGTATTCTGTTAGCAATTCGACTATCGTCAGTTTCTCCCTTTTTTGCTGTTGTGTTGTTCGCGATTTTGGTGTGCTTTGTGGTTGAGAAGCCATATCGTAGTTTTTCCTCGTTCTACTTCTGTCCTCGATTTTCTTTATGGTTGAGGGAGTTATTGTTTTTCCAGGATAGTCTTGTAGTGAGATGTTTGATGTTGACTCGTCCGTCATTTATCATGTAACTCACTGTTTTAACTTTATCTTTTCCTTCGTACGCTATATTAGTTTTAATTTTAGACTTTAATTTTAATCTTTTGGTTTCTACTAGTTCCTCATCTGACATTTATGGTTGCACAAAATTTCTTTTCCTTCGTTCACTGTAACGATTATAATTTTAAACTTTAGATTTAAACTTTTGAAATTTCGAATTAAGCTTTAGGTTTGTGGGGAGCTCTCTCCAGTCAAAACAGGGGGGATGATAAAAATAAAAAACTGAATGTAATAAAAAAAAAGAAAAAAAAAGTAGTACTGTGGAAAAGGGCTGCCTTAGGGGCTTAAAAAATAACTATAAATAAAAATAATTAAAAAAAAAATAAAAAGTAATGAAATATTGAGACCAGCCGGAGTTGAATTGCAGAATTGTTAGAAACGTGAAAGATGAGAAATGTTATTATGAAAAATTCAAAATGCATTGGCTCTGGAGAAAACTTATTGAGCTGTGGGAAATTTTCAATAAACAATGACACTGGGGAAAATAAGTTTTACTAGGGTTAGAGAATACCCTTTTAACAATAAATTTACATTGTAACGACTCTTTGTGCCATGGAGCCAGAAGAAACGTAATACTGTTATTTAATGATCTCACGAATTATTTAAGAGATCCGATGAATGAAGGTATGATTAAACATTTGAAGGTGGCTCTTATGGCAGAAGTTACTAGAAGTTAAATTTAAAATATTATGAACAAAAAAAAAAAAAAAAACCCACTTTTAAAAGGTAAAATTTAGTATTATTCACTAATAGAATCTAAGAACATAAAAGATGAGAGTTGTTGCAATTAAAAATGTCAAAAGGGCATTGACATTGGAGTAAACTTATAGAGCTGTGGGAGATTTTCCCTTTTACAATGATGACCCTTATGACAAGAATTTTACAATGTATGGACTTTCTGCCATGAGGTGCACTTTCATTCCTATTCAATTTATACCATGATTTTTTTTTTTTTTTTTTTTTTTTTTTTTAAGACGATAATTTCTAAAGTAATTAAATTTTTGAATGGGGTTTCACTGGTGCAACAAAGAAAAATAAAATGATTTTAACTACGTTTAATTCAGGTTTTGGTGGATATATGAAATATAAAAGGTTTTATGGTGTGATGTTGGGTCAGCAGGCTTACTAGTGGGTATTATAAAGCAGGGAGGATTAAAATTTATGAGTGGGCCCTTTTAAGGGGCCCGTGGCCTAAAATAGAGGTCGTAACATGAAAATAGCCACGCAAACGGAAAGTTCATTGGAAAATTTTTAACATGAGGTATTATACTTATATAAATATGAAGTAACTTCGTATGATGGGAAAAGTGAAATCAACTTCTAGTGGTGTCCAGGGCCCAACCTGACAGTGCCAAAATTAAAATGGTCCACAGAATCGGAAAGCCCATCTGAGGACCTAAAAAAGGAAATATTATGTTTTAAGAATGGATAAAAAATAAAAGTTTTTCCATAAAAGGGCCCTAAGGCCCAACACGAAGGCCTATGAGGATGTGGGCCACAGTAAGTAGAACCATTGTAAAGGGCCACGGAAACTGAGAGTCCATGAAAGACCATAAAAAAAGAGATATTATAAAGCAAGGAGGATTAAAATTTATGAAAGGGCCCTTTTAAGGGCCACAGGGCCACCTGATTGGACCAGTGGAAGAAGAGGGGGCCGGAAATGGAATGCTCACACTGAGACCTTGTGAAAAAGCTATTGGACTATGGGAAAGGTATGAAACATCCAGAATGCTTATAAATAGTGCCTCAATTAGGGGCCCAGGGCCTAAAATAGAGGTCGTAACATGAAATTGGCCACGGGAATGGAAAGTCCATTGGAAGATCTTTAAAATGAGGTATTATACTTATATAAAGATGGAGAAACTTTGTAAGATTGGAAAAGTGAAATCAACTTCAGGGGGGTCCAGGGCCCAACCTGACGGGCCCAAAATTAAAATGTGCCACAGAATCGGAAAGCCCATTTCAAGTCCTTTAAAATGAGGTATTATGTATTAAGAATGGATGAAAAATAAAGAATTTCAATAAAAATAGGCCCTAGGGCCTATCGTGAAAGCCTACGAAGATGCGTGTTATAGCTAGAAAAACTTTGCTGTCCCTGTGAGACTATATATTATGAGAGAAATTACCTATTATGCAGTTGAAGTGTTTTATTTAACATTCCTTACTACTATGGGTAAAGTGTAATGTGCTAAATTACTGTATTTATTTGTGGGCTGATTGCCATATAACTATATGATCTACCACTCTTATGAAGGCAACTCAATTCTTATTGAGTTCGCCTACTCGAGTTTTATGCAGCGACGTGTTACAGTCAACCAACCAATCGTATGGAAATTTTGGCGTGAATGCCTTATAATGGTAGCCATTTTGAATAGAAAATGAAATTTTCACTTTGAAGCAATAAAACATGCACTTATAAAATACTGAGGGAATAATGAATAGCATCAGTGTGTAGGAAATTTAATTGAGCATCTATAACATACAACGGAGATATAAAAAAGACATATTTAGTATTTTTTAAGAGGGATTGAAAAAGAAACACTTAGATGAAAATAGCGGCGATAATAACAAAACGTAACAAGGTTTGGCAAAATGCTCATAAAAGGTCTTAAATTACACATTATTGATGCCAAAGTGCCCCATAGAGCTAAGTAAGACCTTTTACAAAGTCAAATGAACACTTAACGCTCTCGGGAACACTAAATTAATTAAAAAAAATGGGAGCTAAATTGAAACTTACCAACATAAACAAACAACCACGCCACGACTGCAAGTGAAGCACCTAGTTTTAACCAACAAAGCTGGTACGCCACCTTAAAAATTTTCCACTGCTCTGAGAATTTTTGAGAGGTTATCGGAGCACTAAGTACATGTGCTTGTAAATTTACAGGTCGGGATAAAATTTGGAAGTATTTTTTAAAAAATTAAACAAGTTGAAAAGTTGTTAAACGGGGGCCAAAATTGAAAAACTTATGGCGCAAAACCCAGCTTAGAACTCAGCCACAGCTCTATAAATTTTTGAGAGGTTACCGGAGCACTATATATATGTACACACAAAATTACAGGGTGAAATAAAAATTGGAAGTATTTAAAAAAAAAAAAATTCGAGAATGCTGGAAAGTGGGGTGAGTCGGGAGAGGCAAACTTTGGTAAGCCCGCCACTTAACTTAAAATTGAGCCAGCCATTTAAAATTTTTTGAGGATGCATCGAAGTTTTATATACATGAACACTCCAAAAATCTAAGAGATATGATGATTGGAAGATAGTTAAAAAAAATTTCAAAAGTGACAAAAATCCGGGTTTTTCATAGAGTTGAATTTTACAAATTAATTAAGCAAATATTATAGCTTAAAATGAATAATAAATGGTACTACATAGCATCAAACTCATATACAATTAGGAATACAATAATAATTTACACAAAATATACAATTTACGAGTTTAGAAGAATCAGAAAAACATGGCGGACACTGACGCTCGAATGCCATGTATCGGCGCCATAGGGCCATTGAGATTTTACTTAATTGGACATAAATCATTTTAAAATTGGCCGATTTGGTCGTGGCTGGTCTCATTTTGAACAGAATTACTTTATACAACTTTTAAAATCGGAGAGAGCATTCCCACTTACCTATAAACGCTGTTTTACTAGCCAGACATTGGAGCGATTTTCAAATGTAACCACATAGTTTGAGAGCCAGATGGCAACACATACATGAAATACATGTGAGCGTTTTCTTCATTAATAAATCCAGTCATCAATTTTGCAATGGCATGTGGAAGTCGAGAATTTATGTGTTTACTTACATCGCCAACTAGTGGTTCATCACTTGTGATACGTCCAAACATTGTATGGCAAAAATTGATTGTTTAGACATATTTAATCACACCTTACAGTTTTGCGCAAGAGTTCTGGTTCATCATCAATTTCTCTGAAAGAAATTTGGTCCAATTTAAAATCTCTCCAACTGAAATATCTTTAAGTAAGTTTTTCGTCAACTTAATTTACTTACTTTGCAATTTCATTTTTTCTCATCGGATTTCTGCAAAGTCAGAAAGCGACATGCAGCACTTAACTGCTTAAGTTACGACAAAGCATTCTAGGGTCTTTTTAGCTTATCTACGTGTGTTCTATCTCTTCTTAAAAGTTTTGTGACCGTGGTTCAGTAATTTTTTATTAAACTTTATTTGACAACGGGTGCTTAGATTAATTCATTGGCACTTACTCAAATAATCCAAGCAGGTAACATTTTATCTTATTAGGTGCGTTCGTAATTATATAAATACGTAGTACCTATTGTCGTCGTCTGGTCCGCCCGTCTGTCTGTCCGTCCGTCCGCATATAAGAACGCAAAAACTACCCAACCGAATGGTTTGAAATTTAAGATATATTATCTTTGCAGAATTGTGTCGAGACATTTCAAATTTTTGAAAATCGAATCAAAACGTTAGAAAATATTAATAAAAATATTTATTAAGAAATTTGATTTTTTTTTAAATCGGTGCTTCTTGTTATAGGAGCTTCCGAAGTTTAATCGTCACGCGACCGAGATACTTATTTTATGACAGAAATTAATCTGCAGACGATATAAGTCATTTCACAGAATTAAAAATCATCATGGTCTTAATATTTATATAACTAGCTGTAGTACGAACGCACCTCATTTGTCACGTCTGACGTACAATTTCCAATTTGTTTTAATTGCAAGATATATTTACACTTATGTTACAGTTTACAGATCCTGACGAAACACATTCTTACGGACATTTCTATAAATACATTCTACACAGAATGAAGACACCAGGACGAGAGAAACCAATCGTAAACAACAGAGTCATCGTCATCTATTTATCGTTCTATTGCCATTAAAACATTATAATTCTTCACAGATTTGCCTATGAATTCGGTACATTTAGTTTGAAGTAACAGTTAAATTACAATACATTATTTTGAAGTAATACTTAAGTAAATTTACTTTGAAGAAAAGTATTTTTTACCATGTATATTTACTTTGAAAGACAAAACCATCGTATAAAGAATCTATCACTTTACGATGACATATTTTATCTATACGTGTCGGATTTTTCATGGTTTATAGATGTAGTTTCTGTTTCCATCAACATATTTTATCTTGAAACAAAAAGCAACAAAATACGAAAGTAATAAACACATAAAATCATGCGCCAAGCATATATTATGAAACACTTTCCAACATACTGAGAATACCAGAACAAAACTTCAATGTTTAATAAGGAGAACGATGATGTCTAAGTAAAAAAGTTGGAAAACGCATAACACATTTGAAAACACACAATTTCAGCAATTTTTTACACACTTTCAGCAATTACCGTCAACAGTCAGAAAAGTATCCGAATATTTTTGTGCAGCCCTGTATATGATGAACTGATTTGTGTATGTACTACTTAGCACACTACAGTTTAATTCAGTTAGCAGACGTGTAGCACAGTTGAAAATTCCCCTTCAGCCATTTCTATTATTAATTGGAACTGTACTCGAGATCTATTATGAAGTCCTGTATATCATCTACAGAATAAAAATAGTTGCAAAAAAAAGTTAAACTTAAAAATGAAAACGTTCTTCAAGCAATTATTATTGTTCATAAACAGTATTTTAAATGATTTTTTTTGTGTGTCCCTGTAAATGAACGGTGGATATTACGCTCTCTATATTCTGTAGTAAGCAACATTTTCTTCAACTTAGTAATATATATATATCAATTTCAAAAATTTTCAGATATTGTAAAATCTTTAAAATACACCATAAAGGATACATTTCTATAGACCGTAATGTATACAAAATTTTTGATTGTCGCTGTAAACGAATTATAAATACTACACATTTAATTTTCTATATGGAATATGCCATAGTAATCCTCAATAACATATATGAATTACATGCCAATCCGAGTACATTTACGATAGTTATAGCGCAGACAGTCAGACAGACGAATTCATAAACAATTATGAACTAAGTTGGAGAGTGTTAAAAAATACAAAATTTCACGTCCAAGAATCAATCTAGAAAAATAATGTGTGATTACTAAAATCACTAAAATCTGTCAAACGTGACAAATGAAGTATATTAGTACTATAACTAGTTTTATAAATCTTCAGATCTTGGTGCAATAGCTGTTGCACTCTTATGCAAAACCACATGAATACAAAATTTATTGTATGTGCAGATGTTATAGATATTAATTTTATTTTATGAAATTAAGTTTCAATACACTTTTACGAACAATTAATTACAATTATGTTAGTATATTAAAATTATACTATGCACAAATATCCAATACAAGACAATGTAAAAAAAAATCATCGTTATTATTTCACTGAAATGAATTATATCGTATGTTATTGCGATATGATTAATTTTCGTAATAAAATAAGTACATTTTACGTTGCCAACATTTCAGCTTTTGTTGACATTTACTGAAAATTCCACAAACACGCAATATCGCCTCCATCCTTAGCTTTTCGGTTTTACATTCAGATACCAAGTGTTAAGTCCGTTCTGTCAAGTGGTTTAGGAATTACGAAGGTTTAAAGTTTCGAATTCCTAACGGTAAATTAATTTGAAATCGTTCAAAATAGATTGCAATGCAGGGCTATTTTTTTTAAACATACCTCAAAAACTAGGTCCAATACGAGAGGGAACCGTGACTGCCTCTGTAGGTTTTCACACCCCTCGAGTTGTGGTAGAACAAGTACGGGTTTGAACATCCCGACTTAAGGCCTAGGGCCTGGTTCCCTTTTGGGTTTCCAGCTCCGAAGCTATTGGGAGACGCCGGCCCGTCTCCAAGTGTCTCGCGGTGACTCCCCATGGTTTCACCACGTATCGCAACGACCTACGTCGGCGACACGTGGGTTCAAGGTTAGAGGGTCCGTAGGTGACGGTCCTCTGACCATCCGTAGCGCCGCAGGGAGATAAACTTGCTGGCGCAATATTAGTCCCTCAGGACTTGGGTTCAGTGGTCGTCTGACGCTCAGGGCGACAGCTTACTTCTTATACCTCAAAAACTACATTGCTGTATGAGCTTTAATTTTGGATTTGCGTGGTTGGAGATTCAAAGAATAGAAATTTTATACACAATTTACAGTTTACAATTCCTTATTTTTTAAATATTATTTCAAAAGTGGATATTTTGAGGAAATATTTAAAAAAAATGATTTATGACGTATATATTTTTTAACAGAGCTTATTTTTTAAAAGCTTTATGTACGCGAATTCAAACTTACAGATAATTCCAAAGAGTAGTTTTGTGTTATTCTTAAAAAAACTTACCATTAACCTCTTCACGACGAGCGTCCTTTACAGAATTTTTAATATTTAACCACCGGTTTTTCAAAACAGAAATTTGCGCCTAATTGAATCGCAGAAATACTATGATTAAATAAGGCAAAGATTACAATAAAAATTAACAGGTGGGAATAATTAAGGATTCTGAGCACCTTATGCGTCCCGTATACGTGTCGCTCGTTCCCAACGGGTTAAACCTTCATAATTAATGTAGACCAGGGATAGCAGCTTGACCTTCTTTTTCATTCGGAAATTTCGAATAGTATTTTTTTTTTTAATTTAAAGACAGACATTTCGTAATTACATAAAGAAAACAAATGTTTTTGGGTAACTTTAGATGTGAATTCGCAATTCTCAACAAGTGGGTAAGTGTGATCGAAGATCACTCAAAGGGTTTCGTTTAATTTTCCTTTCAAAACACTTTATCATTTCTTTAATAAATCCAAATAAAATTCATTTAGCAATAACAACAAAAAAAGTCATGTTTTTTATAAAGTAAAAAAAATTACCTGTCTATTTTTTTTATTTTTTTCGAATATCTAAACCAGCCCGATAGCGGGCCAAGCCCGCTATTGCATTCTGTCATAATAATATCTGTCAAGCGGACTAAATGCGATATTAAAAAAAAAATAATTTCAAAGTTAAACATGTTGTACACCTTCAAAATGTTAAAAAATGCGAATATTTCCATAATCGGATTTTTATCATGATTCAATATGTTTCTCAAACTCATATATTTACTATTTTCTATTACTCATATTGATACTCGCTTTGTATTATTCTCAAACATTTGAAAAATTCGTTAAACTTCCAATATGACGTCAGATTTTCTTTTTAATTCTCTAATGACGTGATATTAATCTGCTTTGTGTACATACAGATACTCATACTCTTTGTATTATTGAGAAATCTTTGAAAATTTCTATTTTATTACCACTATGACGTCAATCCTTTTTATTTCATATTACTACTTTTTTTTTCAATTGGTGAAACTTTGTATTTCATTTTTCACGTGGAAATCGTTCAATAGAAAATTAAATATTGTAGAAAGAATTTCCTTGTGGATTTTTAATTTTTGGCAACTGCTTTAACGAAAAATGTTTAAATTTAATAGGAAAAGGCTGTTAGAATTTTAGTTTTTAACTCTTTTTATTAAAATAATACGATTTTTTTCTAATTTTAATATTTTGCGCTTCATAGCTGGTATTCAACTAGATATACACAAAGTTTCAACTCTGTAAGTTACATAGTTTCTGAGAATGGCCCTCTGATGGACAGACAACGAAGGGAGTAATAGGGTTTCGAGAGATGAACGAAACCCTAATAAAAAGGAGGCCAAACAGGGAACCTCACAGTTACTGCACAGGTGTTCGCAAAGGAATATCATCACCGTGACTTTCAATGCTTTTTAAAACTCCGCATTACATAGGCGGAAAATTAATGAATTAAAACATTATTGAATTTTAGAGATTTAGTAAATTTTTTTCAGGCGTGGCAGTGTAAGTTGTAGCATTCATTGTAAACTGTATTAATATTAATCTAATTTGAAAATAATTTTATTTTCTATTATTTATTTCAATTATTATTTTCATTTTTTTAAATGTATTATTCAAAATAATTTTATTTTCAATAAAACTTTTTTTTTAATTTTGGGAGCAGTTTTTTAAAGTGAAATTTATAACACTATATATAAATTCTAAAAAGATTAATCTGTAATTTGGAATGCTCTCCCATGTTTAGTTTTAAATAAATACTTAACGTTTGAATAAAATGCTTTAAAATCTAAAAAGTATTGCCTCCCTCATTTTCATTTACGTATTTAGATTAGATTTTTACACAAAAATTTGCGTATAATTTCATTTCTATTAAATATATCGAAAGCCGAAAATTAATTAAATTATTCATCTTTTGAAATATTAAAATTAATGTGTAACGAAGCATTAATCTTCAGGGAAATTTTCAATAAAGTTCAGGTGAGCTTCGAAATAAATTCAAGAAAAGTGGATACTGTTTTTATTTATGTTAAAACTTGCCAAAGAGCCAAAGAGATTAATTTTATTATTTTGTGAATTTAGTGTTTTTACTGGAAATGTTAAATACATTTTATAATATTTGAAATAAAACTTTATTTTATAAAGCGGGGGGGAATACAAGATGTTAATGTATTATGCACACACACACACACACACACACACACACACACACACACACACACACACACACACACACACACACATATATATATATATATATTATATATATATACATATGCAAAGCTTAAAAAGATTACAATTTGAATGGTTTTCCGAGTTTACATTTTATAAAGTTTTAACTATTGAAATTATGTTTGAAATTTTTAAAACATAACAAGTATTGCCTCGGGTATTTTTATTATAAAAGTTTCTATATTAATATATTTAATACAATTAACTTTTTAAAATCGTGAATTATTCTTATTTTATTGTTAAAGAAATATGAAGCGGTGCATAATTTTCAATAATTTGTAGGCGAATTATCTAATAATTTCAAGAGAACTGGAGAAATTTTTCTGTTAAATAACTTGCCGAGGCGTTATAAAAATACATTTTACTTATTTGAAAATTTTGTGTTTTTTAATAAAAATGTTAAATGAGTTTAAAAATATGCAAAATTTAAAGTTATTTTAAAGAATAATGGAACATAAAAATAATAAATTTTAGAAGGCAAAAATAAAACATGTACTCTTTTTTCAGTTTCTCAAATAAACTTTGTATGTTTTCCATATTTAATATCTGTACATATTTATATATTGAAATAATGCTTTAAATAAAACAAGTATTGCTTCAGGTATTTTCATTTACTGATTTAGATTTGATTAATACATATTTTCATGTCAATCTTTTTCCGTTGAAAGGATTGAAATTCGAAAAACTATTTGAATTAGCAAACTTTTAAAATATCAAAATAATGTACAGTAAAGCAATAGGGGAATTTTATAATATTTTCAGGTAAATATTTTAATAAATTCAAAGGAATAAAAACTGATCTGCAGTTAAATAGTTCGTCTCGGTGTCATAAATATTAATTTTCTTAATTTGTGTATTTCGAGTACAAAAGGAGAAAATAAATTTTATAATATTTGAAACAAAATGTTACTATAAGGCGTTTTATAAGTATAAAGAGATAATTAGCTTTAAAAGACAACCCCCTCCCAAAAAAAAAACATGTAATATATATATTAGGGTGGGCCGAAAATGCACTTTTGCACAAACTTTCGAAATCGATGAGGCTTGGGGGCGGAAAAGTTGTGCATTGGTTTGCTCAGTAACCATGTAAAAATTTTTTGAAATCGAACAATATCTTCAGGTGGCGCCGGCGCCTTAAAAATTTGAAATTTTGACTAAAACAGACCTTTTTCTTCTAAAAACACGATTTTTTGCATTTTCGAAATAGATTACGCTCTAGTGCGGAAAAGTTGTGTATTGGGTTGCTCAGTAAACATGTAAAATTTTTTTGAAATCGAACAATATCTTCAGGTGGCGCCGGCGCCTTAAAAATTTGAAATTTTGACTAAAACAGACCTTTTTCTTCTAAAAACACGATTTTTTGCATTTTCGAAATAGATTACGCTCTAGTGCGGAAAAGTTGTGTATTGGGTTGCTCAGTAAACATGTAAAATTTTTTTGAAATCGAACAATATCTTCAGGTGGCGCCGGCGCCTTAAAAATTTGAAATTTTGACTAAAACAGACCTTTTTCTTCTAAAAACACGATTTTTTGCATTTTCGAAATAGATTACGCTCTAGTGCGGAAAAGTTGTGTATTGGGTTGCTCAGTAAACATGTACATTTTTTTTAAAATCAAACAATATCTTCAGGTGTCGCCGGCGCCTTAAAATCGGAGATTTTATTCAAAACAGACATATATTTTCATGAAAAGAGAATTCCTTATCGGTTTTCTATTTCACCCCCCTTCTTCTACTAAATGAAATGCTCTCGCACCTGCAGTCCACGTGACAGTCCACGTGACCCTCAGTGGTACAGGATTGTCTCTTACATTCCTTATCAGTTTTCTATTCCACCCCCCCCCTTCTTCTACTAAATGAAATGCTCTCGCACCTGCAGTCCACGTGACAGTCAGTGTGATAATATGCAATACACAGTTATCGTTTAGTTCAGTCTAGTACAGAAGCAATCAATAAGCTTACTTTATGTCGTTTGTTCATCGAAGAGCAGTCTCTTTAGATATTTAAATGTCATTAACTAGTTAGTTATAGTTATACTTTTGTCACAATGACCGGTTGTCATTCAACTAGAAAAGTTACAGATTGTTTTGTTTTTGGTTTGCCAGAAGAGCTGAAACCTAACGTCTTACCAACTTACAGTCAAGTTATGAAATTTTACTTCCTTATAAGAGAACAAGTGAAATCTTCAAATCACGGCAAAGATCCAGCTTTTACTGGCATTGCCAATGTTGTTGCTGAGAGGGTAGCTGATTTGTGGAAGAAGTCCTCGATTCCTACTATTTCTCATTGCAGAATTGTGCGCATCCTTAAATCATATCATGCTAAGTATAAAAATATCCTGAAAAGTAAAAACAAGTCTACGGAATCCTATAGGAACAAAGTAAAGGAATTTTTGGAAGACGCCGAGAAAACTCTCTTTGACATTGCCACATGCAAATGTCATTCCTTTAAAGCATGCTGCTGTGAAAAGGATAGAAAAGTGCCACATTTAGAACAACCATTTTTGATTGATCAACGAACCGTCAGAAAAATGATTATCGGGGGCATTGATATAAAAGTAACTGAGAAGCTGCTCCGAAAGCAAAATAGGCAATCCAAGACAGTGTTGAAAGCTGCTACAAGTGAACAGCAGTTCCAAACACCAAAGTCTATGTTCGAGTCGCCTGAGTTCGAGGATTGTGAGAACGAAGAATTTGAATATGAAACGCGTAATGATGAAGAATACACTCCTCCTAGATCCAGAGAGAACCATTCCAGAAAAACGAAAAGAGAGACCAAGGTAATCAGCCAGATGAGGATAAAACTGCCAACCACAGCACTCGCCTGCGATAGTGCAGGGATTGGAGACAGGCCTGCAGCGAAAATTATTCCTGCAGTTCTTGAAGATGTCGGAATGATTTCTGATAATAATCGTTCCAAAGTTACAGATAAAAATAAAATAAGAAGAGAGAGAAAGAGAAAACGAAGGGAACTACAATGTAAAGGAAAACCAGAAGAGCTTCAAGCCCTCGTTTTTGACGGACGAAAAGATAAAACTTTAGCAGATCAAATCAAGGGAAACAAAAAGCACAGGACAACGGTTATTGAAGAACATGTAGTTTTAATACAAGAACCTGGATCTGAATATATCGGCCATGTTTCTCCAGCTAGTGGTTCTGCAAAATCTATTAAGAGCAGCATCGCTGAATATCTTTTACAGAATGATATCAACACTGCAAATCTTTTGGCAGTTGGCTGCGATGGGACACCCGTTAACACAGGTTGCAAGACTGGAGTTATACGTCTCATAGAAGAAGATGTTGGTATACCTCTTCAATGGCTCATATGCATGTTACACGCAAATGAGTTACCGTTGCGGCATCTTCTAAAAAAGCTAGACGGTCAAACAAGTGATCCTGAAACCTTTTCTGGTCCAATAGGAAAAGATCTCGAAACCTGTGAGCTGAAACCGGTAGTCAATTTCAAAAAGGTTGATGTCGTAGAGTTAGTAGCAATATCAGAAGAGCTTCGAAAAGATCTGAGTACAGATCAACGATACATGCTGCAAATTTATGAAGCTGTAACATCAGGTTACTGCTCTGTTGCCCTAGCAGAGAAAACACCAGGAAAGCTAGCGCACTCCCGTTGGCTAACGGCAGCATGTCGAGTTTTGCGCCTGTACATTTCAGTTACAAATGTTTCAGCAGAACTGAAAACCTTAGTAGAGTTTATAATTAAAGTGTATGTGCCGATGTGGTTTGATATAAAATCCAAACCGCATTGCAAAGATGGTGCTAGACACTTATGGAAGATGATTAGCTTGTCACGATATCCCCCAGATGACTTGAAGACTGTCGTGGATGGCGTAATAAGCCGAAATGCTTTTTTTGCGCATCCTGAAAATATTCTTCTTTCGATGCTTACGGATGAACGAAATTACATCCGACTGCTTGCAATACGAAGAATTTTAAAAGCCAGGGAAAATAAACAAGAAGGTATCCGGCGGTTCAGTGTTCCTGTAATAAAATTCGAAGCAAAAGATTATACGGACTTAATTGATTGGCACCAATCAGTTGTTACGGAGCCACCAATGCTTCGTGCAGTCAGCAATGAAGATTTCCGAAATATTCTAAAGGAGAAAATATCTTTACTAGAAATAAAAGAGTTTCCATGCCACAGCCAAGCAGTGGAGAGGGCAATAAAAATAGTGACAGATGCTTCAGCTTCTGTGGGGGGACAAATCGAAAGGGATGGCCTTATAAGGGCGAAATTAGAATCACAAAGAATAATTCCTTCATTTGAAAGCAAGACGAAATACAAAAAAGGCCAAGTAGATCAGGCAACAGAAAAGTGAAATATTTAATAAAATCTCAGTGTCCATTATATGGTTGGGTGGTTGGGAGGGCACGGGTGGAACTCGATATGCAGCCACCTCCTCGTGGTGAGTTCTGGGTTATCTCAGTGAATTTCCTCTGAGATAAGCAAAGAGCTGCATTGCTTCATGTTTGTTTGCTTACTTGGCACACATGACAGCAGTAAAAGATGAATTCAATTATTATTTATGTGTTTATTGACGTTTCCTTTTTTCTGCTGAACAAACCGAATTTTAAAGGCTCAGGCTCCACCTGAAGATATTGTTTGACTTAAAAAAAAAACTTACACGGCTACTTAGCAACTCAATACTAAACATTTCTGCACTAGAGCGTTATCTATTTCGAAAATGCAAAAAATCGTGTTTTTAGAAAAAAAGGTCTGTTTTAGTCAAAATTTCAAATTTTTAAGGCGCCGGCGCCACCTGAAGATATTGTTCGATTTCAAAAAAATTTTACATGTTTACTGAGCAACCCAATACACAACTTTTCCGCACTAGAGCGTAATCTATTTCGAAAATGCAAAAAATCGTGTTTTTAGAAGAAAAAGGTCTGTTTTAGTCAAAATTTCAAATTTTTAAGGCGCCGGCGCCACCTGAAGATATTGTTCGATTTCAAAAAATTTTTACTTGGTTACTGAGCAACCCAATACACAACTTTTCCGCCCCCAAGCCTCATCGATTTCGAAAGTTTGTGCAAAAGTGCATTTTCGGCCCACCCTAATATATATATATACGAACGTATATATATATATATACGAGGGTAGTCAAAAAGTTTCCGGAATATCGTTGTAACTCTTTATTACATCAGTATAGGTACACATTTAAGTAATCGCCTTCACATTAGGCTAAGTCAGAACACACACACATGCTCCACCGCTCCTGCCATTGCTGGAAACAACGATGCGAGTCCTATTTTGTATCTTACCAAGCTCAGCTGTTGCATTAGTTTAATGTCTTATACCGTGTCAAAACGGTTTTCTTTGAGGATATTTTGATATTGGGGAAGCGCCAGAAATCTAATGGTGTTAAATCTGGTGCGTAGGCAGGTTGGTGGAGGACTGGAATGTTCTTTTCTGTGAACCATGTCTGCAAAACCTTCGACGTGTGGGTGGGGGCATTGTCGTGGAGCAAGGACAATCCTCCTTGCCATTTGACGGGACATTTTCTTCGGATTGCCTTCCTCAGTCTTTTCAAAACTTGCACGTACAAAGGACCTTTAACAGTTTGTCTAGCTGGTACAAATGCATAGTGCACCACACCTTCGAGGTCGAAAAACGCCATGAGCACCATTTTTGTTTTGGATTTGACATGACGTGATTTCTTTCGTCGAGGAGAGGAAGTTGTGTGTAAACAAATAAATTAATTATATTATGGTATTAAAAAGTTGCAACGAAATTCCGTGAACGTTTTAACTGTACTTTGTATATTCTCGAAGAGT
The DNA here is from genome assembly GCA_963931845.1 of Maratus michaelseni. Taxonomy (NCBI): domain Eukaryota; kingdom Metazoa; phylum Arthropoda; class Arachnida; order Araneae; family Salticidae; genus Maratus; species Maratus michaelseni. The sequence continues at coordinate 358,074,806 of OZ007591.1, read as the reverse complement.
AAGGTTTCATTTTGAATTCTTTTCCTTTTTTACTCTCTATAATGGTTTAACTATCGAAAAATGCATTAATTCTTAACAAGCATCGCTTCATGCATTTATATTTCCTTATTTGCGATGCAATATTACAAAAAAAAAATTTTGATTAACTTTAAAAGATCGAACTTTTAAAAATTATACCTCCTACCTTTTGGATTAATTCTCCTTTGAAATATTAAAATTAATATACAGCGAAAGATTAATCTTTAGGGAAATTTTCGATAATTTTCTACTGAAATCTAAACTAATAAAAGAAAGTTTCGCTCTGTGTGTCTGTGTGTCTGTGTGTGTGTCTGTTGGCGATGGCTAGGAAAATCTGGCCCACCTAGAAGGCTGGAAATTTAGATATAGGTATTCCAAAAACCTCTCCTGTTGCACTATTACTTCAGAATTTTAATATTTTACTTACTCTGTGAAATATTAATTAAAATGCACAAAGAACTCTCATTAAAAATACTCTTTTATTCTCTTGGGTTGGTTGGTTCACTGGTTGGTTGCATCGATTATTCACAGAAGTAATTAAATAAGCCAGAGTAGCGATGATAAATAAGGATTTCTAACTAAATGGTGTCAACATGGATTGAAGTTATCAGCGTAGAGGAGCCATGCGAATGTCACGCCACCTGTACATGACAAATTACACATACGTCCCACTGATTGAAATATTTTGCAGGCATATTTTTCTTCATGACAATTAGTCGGGTTTAAGTTTTTTTTACATGACATTTATTATTATGATGGAGATTGTTAATACAGAAAACTTTATTTAACAGATTCTTTTTTATATTTGCGGAAATTAAGAGGGGCAAGGGTCTAATTACATTTAAGCTTCAAGGTGTATTTCTAGAAAGCAGTTACCAGAATTTCCGAATAGTAGTGTAAAAGTAGTAAGCCAAATTTCAAATTAAGTTCCTAGCTTAACCAAATGAATCAATCATTAAAGATGTATTGTGATCCTCCTAATTAGTTATTTGCTGAAGGCCACTTGAACACCCCCCCCCACCCCTCCCGGACCGTCCTTCAAGGTTTTTTCTCTAACTCTGCTCTGTTTCCATATCTCAGCAACTATTTTTCCGATTTCAACGCAAGTGATTTTAAACATTATAATTAACTTAATAGTCACTCTTTATAACATTAAACTAAATTTATGAGTAGCGGTTACCACTATTTCCGAATAATAGTTTAAGCCAAATTTGTAATTACGTTCCTAGCTTAAGCAAACGAACGAATTTTGAAAGATGCATAGTGGTCCTTCTAATTAGTCATTTGCCGAAGGACACTTGAACAACCCCTTCTCCCCGGCCCGTCCTTCAAGGTTTTTTCTCTAACTCTGCTCCGTTTCCATATCTCAGCAACTATCTTTCCGATTTCAACACAAGTGATTCCAAACATTATAATTAACTTAATTGTCACTCTTTATAACATTAAACTAAAATTATGAGTAGCGGTTACCACTATTTACGAATAATAGTTTAAGCCAAATTTGCAATTAAGTTCAAAGCTTAAGCAAACGAGCGATTTTTGAAAGATGCATAGTGGTCCTCCTAATTAGTCATTTGCTGAAGAACACTTGAACAACCCCTCCCCCCCGGCACTCCTTTCAAGGTATTTTTCTCTAACTATGCTCCGTTTTCATAACACACGTGATTCCAAACATTATAATTAACTTAAATGTCACTCTTTATAACATTAAACTAAATTTATGAGTAGCGGTTACCACTATTTCCGAAAAATTGGGTAAGCCAAATTTGTAATTAAGTTCCTAGCTTAAGCAAACGAACGAATTTCGAAAGATGCATAGTGCTCTTCTTAATTAGTCATTTGCTGAAGGGTACTTGAACAACCCTCCCCCCCCGGCCCCTCATTCAAGGTTTTCCCTAACTATGCCCCGTTTCTATATATCAGCAACTATCTTTCCGATTTCAACGCAAGTGATTCCAAACATTATATTTAACTTAATAGTCACCCTTTATAACATTAAATTAAATTTATGAGTAGCGGTTACCACTATTTACAAATAAGAGTTTAAGCCAACTTTGTAATTAAGTTCCTAGCTTAACAAAACGAACGAATATTTATGCATGCATAGTGGGCCTCCTAATTAGTCATTATCTGAAGGACACTCGAACATCTCCTCCCTTCGGCACCTCACTCAAGGTTATTTTCTCTAACTTTGCCTTATTGCAATACCTGGGCTAATAATGTTCCAATCTTCTCGAAACCAGCTCAATTTTGTAGTGCGCCTACTATACAGTAACGTAGGCAGCGGGGACCTGTCTCAGAAGTTCGTTCGGAAAGAGGTTTGTTTAGAACAGAATGCTCTCCTGGCGGTGGTAAAGGGAAATAAAAGATTTTCTAGAGCGTACGAGCATGCCTGGTATACGGTTCCGAAGCCATCGTAGACCGTGGCCAGAGTTCCGTTTTTTAAGAGATTTAAGTTTATTACAAGGGCTCGGGCAACGCCGGGTGGGTCAGCTAGTATCTAATAAATTTAAGATGAGAGAAAATAGTTTCTATTAAAGAACTTGCCGAGGTGTTCCAACGATTCACTTTAACGGCAATATTAAATCAAATTTATAATATTTGAAAGTTAATGTTCTTTTTCACGAGTTGTGGGAGCATAAAGGGATAATTAACTATCGTGTTGTTCGGAAAGTTCCTTCCGTTCGGGAAAATCAATTCGTACTGGAAAATTCTGCCCGTCAATTATTGGACTTCAGATATCGGAATTAATGTTTAATAATTGACTGATAGAATTTTCCGGTGCGAACTAACTTTCTCAAACGAAAATAACTTTCCGAACAACCCAATAATTTAAAAATAACGTACTGTATACAAGGGGTGTATACACTTTATAATTTTCAAGAAGTATAGCTGCACTATTTGAAATTAGAAATTTTCTAATTGTAATCGAACTTTCCTAATTTGTGACTGCCATATTGAAAATAGAATTTGTAATCTTTTTAACTAATACATATTGAGAAAATTGTGATAAAATTGCACGCACTCTGTACATGCATATACATGTTTAAATAACTCCAAATTCACTAAATTCTGCATGCATGTTAGTCTTTCTATAAATGTGGTTTTCATGTTTTAGTTTTGTATAAGTTTTATACTTTATTATGTTTTAATTTTAAGTTTTACTTTTCCCCTAAATAGTACAAAATTATTGAATTATATATACATTCTCGAAAAGCTTAAGATAATTTTATTTTGAATCTTTTACCAAGTGTACTTACTATAAAGATTTAAATATTGTAATAATGCATTCGATTTTAACAAGTATCGTTTTGAGTAATTTCATTTACGTATTTGGATTAGATTATTAACTTATATTTTCAGATTACTCCATTTACGATTAAAATTAAGGGAATCATTCGTCGTTTTCAATATTAAAATTAATGTGCAACGATGCATTCATATTTGAGGTATTTGGTGATAGTTTTCAGATGAATTCTCTAATAGATTCAGCATAATTAGAAATGTTTTCATTGAAGGAATTCTGCCAGACATCACAGCTACTTATTTTATTATTTTTTGAAAATTGCGTAATTAATGGAAATGTTAAATCAATTTTATAGAATTTGAAATAAGATTTTATTTTGTAGAGTTTTGGCAACATAGATTGTTAATTTAATAGTTTTGAAAGGCAAACGTAAATACGTATACTCGGAAATCTTAATTACGCTTTGAAGGATTTTCCATGCTTATTTCCCATAACGATTAAGCTATGGATGTAATATTTTAAAATCTAACAACTATCTCCTTGAGTACTTTTATTAATATATTTAGATTAGATTATTATATTAAACATTTCATATTAATCTATTTACATTTAGAAAATTTGATCATTGATAATTGAATTGGATCATTCGTCTTTTGAAATATCAAAATAATGTGCAGTGAATCGTTAAACCTTATGAGAAATTTGAGTAATTTTCGTGAGCTTCTTCTAATACATTTTATAATATTTGACAAAACCGTTATTTTAAAGAGTTTCGGAGGCATAAACGAAAAGTTTGTTACATATTATAGGCACAATATCAAACAACAATATATGCATTTTATGAATAAATACCCTAAGATAATTAATTACATTCAAAGTCCCTTTAAAATGTTTACCTTATATAAATTTAAGTATTGAAATAATGCTTTAAAGTTTAACAGTATTACCTGGATTATTTACATTTTACAATACATGTTCTATTATTTCATAAAATTTCATATTAATGTATTTACATTAGAAATATTTACATTTAAAATTTAATTGAAATATTCATTTTTTGAATTTAACAACATTAAACTGTATCGGGATTTTTAGTAATTTTCAGGCTTTTTCTATAATATTTTAATCAAAATGTTATAAGTATTACTGGGAGGATAAAGTTTACATTGAGTAATTTAAAAGGTCAAATAAAAAATTAATTATATTTATCTTTCAAAAAACTTAACATAATTACATTTTGAATGTTTTCGATAATTTAAAAATATTTAAGAAATGAAATAATGTTTAAAAGAAAACACATATTTTCTCAAGTGCTTCCATTTACTGATTTAGTTTAGGTTATTACATAAAATTTTTACATTAATCTGTTTACATTTAAAGTATTAACATCGAAAAACTAATCAAATATTCCATCTTTTATCATATTAAAATTGAAAAGTGAAATGAAACATTCATCTTTTGGAAAATTTTGATTAATTTTCATATATTTTTTAAATAAATTCTATTAGAGGTGTAAATGTTTATGAGCCGTTGCAAAGTTTCGTTTTATTATTTTGTGAATTCGGCGTTATTTAAGTTATTATTTTCTTATAATGTGAATTACTAGAGGATTCCTACACCTGTATAATATTTTTTATATTTAGAAAAGTTAATTTAATATTAATATAATGTTTAAAACCTACCTAAATTTTTATATTTTTATAGCGGAAAATTATTTGTACTTAGTATTTTTCTTGTTACAATTTAAGTTATTTAGTCAAAATGAGATTTTGTGTTTTGAATATTTTAAATAAAAAATCGCTCCAAAACAAAAAAAAAGTTATGTGTCTCCATTAATTTTTATCGGCAGAACATTGAAAAAAAAAGAATCGATTATGAATTATGTATTTTTTAGATTTTATCATGCAATACCTAACTTCAAGCCAATCGGTGATATACTTAAGCACTATGTCATGCATAGTTCAAATTTTGAACTCCTAACGTTAAATTGATTGTTTTAGTTTACAAAAAAAGATGCAATGCGGATAGTGTTATCAGCATAATAAAACCACTTGACAGAAAGAAATAAAATTTCGGTTTCGTCTGATACAATATTCAAGAAATTGATTTTTGTTTTACAGGTTATCGTACAATTTGTTTTTAATATTAATTTCTAAATACCTAAATTATAAAATTAATATTAAACTAAACAATTGAAACAATTGAATTTAACTTGAGGTTTCCAAACTTTTCACTAACTTTCTGCAACTTTCCGAGTGATACCTCGTTTGACATCCCAATGTAAAATTAACCAAAAAAATCCAAATATTATGTCAAAATTGGGTCAATTCCTATCGGAAGTTTTGAAATTTGTTACAATTTCACTATGAAGATAGCTCTTAAACTTATTTTTTTTTACATACCTTCAAACAAACAATTTCGAAACTTTAAATCTACAAAGTTCCTAAACTTTCCACTAACTTTCCGAATGATTCCTCGTTTAATATCCCAATGTAAAATTAACCAAAAAATCCAAACATTATGTCTAAATTAGGTCAATTATTTTCGGAGGTTTTAAAATTTGATACAATTTCTATATGAAGATAGCCCTTAAACTTATTATTTATTATAGCTTCAAAGAAGGCAATAAAAGGAATATTTTTATATTCGTCTGCGTCTATATGTTGATAAAATTGATGGACCATAATTTTTAGAGCAATGTAACTAATGCTAAAAATTTCCATGGCTTTGCACGCGTAATTGTTGAAATACACCAGGTGGTATTTGTAGAACTAAAATATGGGGAATTTGTAAGTATAAAATACTAGTAATTAAGTCATATTTTGATCAAACTTCATTCTTATGCCGCATTACGTAAACGTAAGACTTGAGAATCTTTCTTACAACATTTCCTTCACAAAAAAAAAAAAAAATAAAAATAAAAATAAATAATTAAATAAATAAATAAATAAATAAATAAATTATAGCATAGTATAGTATTTTTGGGAAATCTGTTTATCGGTTAATATACAATGAAATAATTTAAAAAATCGGATAGATAGCTTCCGAATCTTTTTCCTACAAAAACGTTTTATTAATATTATTATTTTCTTTTCTTTTCTTTTACAGTACCAGTGTACCTTAACTCACCATAAAAATTAAAATACCGTATAATAATACGAGGGAAAATATTTGTACACTAAGAAGAATGACACTTTCAAATCTGAGTAAATCGATGTTTTCATTTTGTTATGAAACTTTTTGTTTCAAATATGACGAACCAATGCTTTCAATTCTGAAATACCAGAAATACTCAGAACATTAGAACATGGACATTCTCAAAACTGAGCACATAGAGGTCCGTTTATACACATTTTTGAAACATGGACATACTCAAAAATGATTAGGATCAGTTCATACTTATTTTTGAAACATGGACATACTCAAAAATGATTAGGATCAGTTCATACTCATTTTTGAAACATGGACATACTCAAAAATGATTAGGATCAGTTCATACTCATTTTTGAAACATGGACATACTCAAATATGAGCTCATGATGTTTTTTTCTTGTGTATGTGTGTGCATGTTTTCAGAAAGGAGTATATACATGTATCAAACTTGTGCAATTTTTATTCGTAGCGATTTTGACTATACGACATACTCAGATTTGTGTATTTTTCTATCAGTTTTGAAAATGTCGTTTTTAGAGTGTATATTTAACTATTTATATATTCCGTACGGTGTAAGGTTAAATATGAATATTCTTGTCTATTTGGTATTCATGATTCTTTATTATAATTATTTTAAATAATTATAGCATTTACTGTTACTTGCGTTTTATCACAACCATCAGAAAAGTTTTATCTAACACTGGCATGACAAATGATTGGATTTTCTTCTCTTTTCAAATTTTAAAAGTTAATCTACACCAAATTTAAGGTTTGCAGGCTTATAGCTTCAGGGAAACATAGTCAAAATATACCTGTTTAAAGTTATCATATTTTTTCACTCATTTAAAATTCGAATTAAACAAAAATCTTCGAGAGCATCCGTTCTTCGAGAAACCAGCCTGAAAATGCAAGATTTCTAGCCAAGATATGTGACCATGATTATCGAACGTTTTCTAATTATTTCCTCCTTTTAACTGTCGAACATAAAACAAATTTTCTTAGCGAGCATCTATTCCTTAAATATATATATATATATATATATATATATATATATATATATATATATATTTAAGAAATATTAAATATATATATATATTTAAGAAATATTAAATATATATATATATATATATATATATATATATATATATATATATTTAAGAAATATTAAATATATATATATATATATATATATATATATATATATATATATATATATATATATTTAAGAAATATTAAATATATATATATATATATATATATATATATATTAGAATATTTTTGGTCTTGCAGCTCCTTTCTTTAAAGAGTTTATACAGAGGTATAAGATTGCCTATTTTTAAGCACAAACCGTTATTTTACACAGTGAAAATTCGAAATCGTTTCGGTAATCGTGATTTTAAACCGTTTTCTGATTACTTCACCATTTTTAATTTATAAATTTTAGAAACTCTTCTGATCTAGCTTGTGCGATTTAAAAGTAAGTACCGTGTTGAATTTCACTGTTCTAGGATGGCAATTCTAAACAAATCGTAATTAAAAACATTTTTAGAGCATTTTCGGATAATATTTCATGTTTTTAAATTTAAATGTTTAGAACCGCTCTTATCGAGCTTTGAGATTTTAAAGGTAATCCCCATGTCAAATTTCGCATTTCTAGCTTCCAAATATTCAAAGAAATGGTACTTTTAAAATGTTTCTCGCTCTATCTCCCTTTCGTGAGCAGCTCCACAGAATTAAGAAGTAAGGCAGATTTTAGCCCAGTAAATAGCCCAGTTTTCATGATAATACTGGAGACAGTCCGCAGTATTATCATGAAAGAATTTTTTTAATGTGCTCAGTAGTTTATAAGACATTAGAACGTTTTCTTTTCATCTCACCTTTTAATATTTCGATTTTTTTTAGAAATTGCACTCTTCGTCCTACAATTGACGGCAATTCCAATTTTTAAGTTTCTAGCTCTAACAATTACAAATAAATCATAATTTAGAATATTTTTCTGTTTTGTTTTTTTTTGCCCTTTAAAATTTTTAAAGTATTTAGAAGAAGTTTTTAGTGAGCATCTTAAAAATAACTACCATGACAAATTTTAAGTTTTCTGCCCCCATAGTAGTAAAGAAATCGCTATTTTAGAATTTGTTTTCTTACTGCACCATTTTAAATTTATTTTTTGTAACTAATCTGTGGGAGCATTCATGTTTTAAAAATAGAAAACCTTGTGAAATTTCAAGTTTCTAGTTCTAACTATTTCAAATAAATCATAGATTAGAACATTTTTAGAACGTCTTCCGGTCAATTCAAAATTTTAAATTTATATTTTGTTAGAAACCGTTCATTGCATGCAATTACGTATTACAATTATCTACCATGCCAAATTCTAAGTTTCTAGTTCCAACAGTGTTATAGAAATCACATTTTTAGAACGTTTTTTCTCCTGCACCCTTTTAGATTTCGATTTTTTTCGAAACCGTTCTTAGTGAGTATTTACATCTTAAAAATGGCTACTATACCAAATTACAACTTTCTAGCCCCAACACTATCATGCAAATCTCTAACTTAGAGCGATTTTTACTCCTGCACCCACTTTTGAAGTAATTTGTACAGATATATAACATAGCCTTTTATTAAGCAGAAGCTGTTATCATAATTTTTTAAACATAAGATTTGAAATCGGATTAGAAGTAATAAAATAATGCTGGTTTTAGAACGCTTTTAGCTCATTTCATTCTTTCAAATTTCCAAATTTTAGTAAATGTTCTGTCCGAGAATATACGTCTTAAATGTAACAACCCTGGCGAATTTCAGAAATTACAATTTTAGAACGTTTTGCTTAAGCATCTGCCTAGGGGTAGATAAAATATAAGGAAAAAATATAAAATATAAGGGTAAAATATATGGAGATAAAATATAACCTATGTTGGAGCAGCGTCTGTTACCATCATTTTGCTTTCATTCTTTTTTAATCGGTTGGGTAGTTTCTGAAATACAAACTCTCTACAAACAAACAAACAACAATAAATATTAAACAAACTGTTCTTTATATAATGTAATATATTTGTGAAGAATGAAATATTTAGTGATAATCATTACATCTTTCGAAATACAAAAAAAATTCAATATCGTAATACTATTTATGAAGTGATAGAGGATGTTCGTAAAGCACGTTGTCGTAAAACACGTGATTACGTCATAAATTCTGTCGCTGTGACTTAAATAATGAAAAAATAATTGATGGAATTATTGTTTCGCAATAAAAGGATAAATTAAAATCAAATCCTTTAAAACAAATCTTTATCCACGAATCATTTAAAGCGAAATTAATCATTAAAAGATTTGCTCTAGGGAGCAAACATTATAGTATCATTCTATAAAGAATTTTACACATAATTGAGAAATTTATATCACTTTATTTTCGAAAAGTCTTTTCTCATGATTTGAAACAATTTCGAGTAATAATTAAAATAAAATGCCCCGATGTGTCCAAGGATAATTTATTATCTACTATTTCGTTATTTACGAAACAATTAATGCAGACAATATTAGTGGTTTAGAAAAGGGATATGTTTTCAAATTTTAATTCACAGCTAAATATTCAAATTTAAACTTTTACAAAATATAAGGTGAAAAGTATAATTTACGTATGGAACAGTGTGATAGCTTTGTTACAAATTCTACTCTAATACATTTACAAAAATAATGGTGTTTTACTTACAGCTTTGAATGGTTATTTTAAAAAAAATATTAAATCTTACTTTTAACGCCATATTTGCACATCTATTATTTTGTAAAATAAAACAAAATCATAAAATATATGAAGGTCTATAACCAAGCAGACGAAGCTCTTCTATTAATATAAATGATCAACGTAAAAAATAGCACAAATAAAATACATATAAAGTAGTAAACAGCTGTTTCGGAGCTACTAAATCTCCATCATCAGTGCAAAATTAAAAAGATTAAAAACAGCTTTAAAAGTTTAGGCCATAGATGCCGTCTCCTGCTCGCGGACAAGATGAAATGGCGATGAGTGTTTAAAAACAACAGTGGAGTCAGGAGTCCCATGTGACGGAGGAGACCAATCTGAGGCGCTGGACGAGTTTAAGTACGGAGGAGAAAAGGGGGGGGGAGGGCAACAGAAGAGAATGAATTAAAGGGAGCGGACGGGATACCAAAGCTTACTTATATGTCCTAAACTTTTTAATCTGTTTTTAATCATTTTAACTTTGGCATTGATGATGGGGCTTTAGAAGTTCCGAAACAGCTGTTTGCTGCTTTATATGTATTTTATCTTTGCTATTTTTTACGTTGATCATTTATTTTAATATAACGGTACAAAGTTTAATCCTCCCGTTTTAAATAAGCTTTTTTCAGTTTTTATTGTACCGGGTGGATATAATATAAGTATATCCATTTGGTAAAGGATAAGTATATCCATCCTGTCTGTAGCTGGAAGAAATAGCCCGAATGAAACCAAAATTGGTACACTTACTATTCGAGAAGGGGGAAGGAGAATGAAATAAGAAAAAATAATAATTGCAATAATCGCCAACTGATGGCGCTTTTGAGTTTGAAATATAATGTGTAATACTAGAACAAAGAATTAAGGCGTAAAACCGGATGACAAACCTAATTTATTGGAAAGTGTCACAGTTAATGGGCTTACACTTTCACATGGCTGTGCTGATCCAGTTTAGGTTCCACATGGCCATTGTGCAGGTGGACACAATCCAGGCGGCGCACGACGTGCTCAACTACGGAATGTTACTTATCAGAAGTGATGTTTCCCATATGTTGTGATATGCGATATTTTATGTCATTGAGGTTTGCGACAGCTCCACGGTACACAACGGCGTTTATACCCCATAGAGATCATACATTAGATTCTACATTCACTAATGTAGGATCTCTATACCAACATGCCCCGTAGCGCCATCTGTTGGCGATTATTGCAACTATTATTTTACGTTCCATTCTTCTTTCCCTTTCTCGAATAGTAAGTTTACAGATTTTGGTATCATTCGGGTTATTCCTTCAAGCTACAGACAGCTTCAAATAGAGATACTTATATTACAACCACCCTGTATATAACTGCTCTAGATGCGGACAAAATTGAACAGAAATGCAAAAGCAATGCAACAAAGATCTTCAATCTCAATTTTAAATATTCCAATAATACACAGAAATTATTTAGAAAATTTAATAGATAGAAAATATTGATATGTACTGTCTGCAATAACTAAATATATGTTTTATAACCACAAAAATATTATAAACACTTATTATAGTACACAAACCATAAAACACTCTTGATATTCTTGAAAATAACAATTCTACATTCTTTAAATTTGTGTTTTAATATGCATGAGATATTGTAATGAAACACTTATGTGATACTGTGTATTTCATGAATAAAGCATTCAGAACGTTTTATATTATACATGATTTACATCCGAATATAAAACTTTCAACTTATGAATTTATATTTCATGTCATACTTTTTTTTTCAGTTGTTTATTTTGCATATTACTTTCATGTAACTTTTCTGAATATTTTTAAATGTGTTTTGTAGAAAGAAAAGAAGTAAAAGAACTTAATATAGGGAGAGTTCAATTTTTTAAAATGCTATGAGTATCGCGATATGTTACGTTTTGGAAAATAATTAAAACATAATAAAGGAATGACATTCGTTAAGAGCAACATTTCCATTTTTGTCTTCGGTAAATTCTATATGTCTTCCATGTAATAATGTGTAACTGCAATTTAATATGCTATTGTAGAGAAATTATATAGTTGAGTAAAAATTAATTAAATTAAATTATTGATATTTAGTGATAAAATTATCAGAATCATCTTTAATGATTTCATGCATTTGTTTTCAGTTTTTGTAAAAAAATATTTTTGCGTTGATAATGTTAAAAGTAACTATACAAATCACAAGATTTAAAATTTACTAAAATTTAACTAATGATTCATTTACAGAAATTGGTACTAAGTAATCTGTCATTTACGAAAATCTAACGAATACATTTATTTTACGTATTATCCCTATAACAATAGGCTAAGAAGAAATTTTTGGAGAATGGAAACTTTTTAGAAGAATGTTTGAAGACTGGACTATTTTTGTTCCTAAAAGTACGTTTGAATCGTTTTAACGACTTTTCTCAAAATTATTATCTTTTAACGATACATTTTATATTTAAATGGCAGATTACGTTAAAAATGGAAGCTAACATTTGATTCATTTTTTAATTTAAATATACTGCAGTTAATCCAGTACAATTGAATTCGACGAATTTTGAAAATTGTAATTTTATATTATATGAATATTTATTAATTATGCAGCGAAATATATATTTTGAAAAGCATTATTTTATTACTTATATATTCAAGTTATATATAATTTATATTAATCATGTAAAATTTCAAGTTATATTAATCAATTTTTTCTAATTAAATTTGGATTGAACGTACGTAAGCAATTTGTTGTAAATAATTAATTTGATAAGGGTTTACGTAATAAGACACCGTAATAATTTGCAATATGATCTATTTATGACTTAAATAAAATTAATTTGTAAAATTTATAAAATGCAAAGTTCACCGTTCGAGACATAATTAATATTTAATTAAACTGTGGTGCATAAAACTTACATGACAGCAACTTCAATAAATTTTCTTCACTGATTCGATGAATATTAATTATACATTTTATATAGTCATAAAGAAATTCATAGTGAATATATTTTTAGAAATAGGAGATTTTCACACTCAGTGTGTGATGTGTAAATATATTTCAAATATACGGAAACATTTTTCGCTGCTGTCGAATGAAGATTGATATAATAAAAACGTGCATTTTAGCGAAAATTTCGGAATTTTCACAAAATACAGGCTATTGATGGGTTAAACTCGTTTCAACAATATCAAAAAATGTATTTGAATATTTTCCAAATCGCTGATTTAGCAAAACGTTGGGATTTTTTTTAAAATTAAAGTTCAAATACATTTAGGATTTCAAACATACTTTACTTTTGGTTCAGCGATAGTTAGAAGCAAAATTCTATCCCAACTTATAAACCGGAACTGAACTTTCTAAAACCGGGCCTGACTTAGAAAAATCATGAATGAAGAATGATATAACAAAAACCTCCATTTTAACGAAAATTTTGTAATTTTCACAAAATACATGGCTATTGATGGGTTAATCTCTTTCCAACAATAGCAAAACATCTATTTGAATCTCTTCCCAAATCGCTGTTTTTGTGAAACTTTAAGATTTATTTTTTGTTTTAAATTAAAGTTCAAACAAGAATTACTTTTGGTTAAACGATAATTAGAAGCAAAGTTCTAGTAACGGTGAAAATAAGCACTCGCCAGTCGCCACTAGGCGATTAAACTTGAAAACCTGTCGATTAAAAATATGGAAAGAACCGGCCAAATGCAGGATTTTACAATTTCCTTTTATCCCCAAAATTCACGTTTTTTCCGCGCCTGTTCGATTAAATTTATGATTTTTCCGAGCCCGTTTGTCGATATGCATGATTTTTACGCGCCCAATCGCGAAATTCTTGTTTTTTATGCGCCCGATCGACGAAATTCATGATTTTTACGTGTCCGATCGACGAAATTCATGGCTTTTACGTGCCCGATGGACGAAATTCATGATTTTTACGCTCCTGAATGACGAAATTCATACTTTTTATTGGCGCGATAGACGAAATTCATGATTTTTATGATCTCGAATGACGAAATTTGCAATTGTTTTTGAAACACACAATACCTGAATTTCTGGAGGTGTTGCCCGATGGCCACAGGTTGTACATGTGTAAATGTATATCATATTGTGGGTTATGTAGTGCGTAAACATACCTATTTTATTTTTGTCAGATCTTAATTATTGACGAATAATTTTAAAAAGTGTAGTTATGTAGTTTGCTACGTAAGTACCAAAGCTCAGTGTGATTTATATAGTTAGCTACATAAGCATGTTGTGTATAACTTTGCTGTTAACTTATTTTAAAATTTAAAATAGAATGGAAATTACTATCTCAATTTTATTCAAAACAATATGAATTAAAATATCTTTATTTAGTACTTAAATTACTTGTTTACAGTAAAGTCATTATACTTTATTTAAAAATTAATATTCAGTGACATAAACGTACTTCTCGTACGTAGTACTCTGGCTACTAAAGACATTATTCTCATTAGCCAGTAACTGGCTACTAAAAAAATCAACCTACAGGCCGCTGGCTACTAAGTGAAATTCCTTATTTTGACCTTTAAGTTCTAGCTCAAATTATAAACCCGAACTTCACTTTCTAAAACCGTAACTGGCTTACAAAACTCACGAATCAAGAATGATCAAACAAAAGCCTGCATTTTAGCGAAAATTTTGTAATTTTCGCAAAATACATGGCTATTGATGGGTTAATCTCGTTTCAACAATAGAAACATTGCGATTTTTTTATTGTTTTAAATTAAAGTTTAAACATTAATTACTTTTGGTTCACCGATAATTAGAAACAAAGTTCTAGCCAAAATTATAAACCCGAACAGAACTTTCTAAAACCGGAACTACCTTAAAAAAAATCACGAAAATTCTTATTTCTTAAAAGGATTTAAAGTAATGAAATGAAATTTTGTCACAAAGTTGTGCTTGCCTACTCGTTTGTTATAAAGCTAAATATAGCTTGTAAATATGTATTTAATAATTTAAGAGCTATTTTTATGGAAACATATATAAATTTATTATGTTGTGTATATAAAATGAGGTGTATGTTAATACATTTAAGAGGTATTTCAAATATTTTTATTCATAACACAAGTAACTGCTTTACTAATATATTATTTAAAAAAAAAGAAGTGAAATATACTGGTTAGATTTTATTATAGAAGGTTTGCCATAAACATTATTTTTTATTAAAATATCACAAAATATTGCCTAATTTGTAAAGTTAATTAAAACTTTATTAAAATTTTATTTCAATTCAAAATTTTAATTCCGCGTGCCGTCCGTGGAAATGTTATCACCTTTTAAAATTTTTCTTGGTACTTTTTTGAATGTCTGTTGTTACTAGATTTATATTTTACATAACAATTCGCTTTTAGGGTGTTTTTTTCACTAATATTTGTTCATTTTATATTTCAGGCGGCATTATGACTTTTGGCTCCATCCTCTTAAAATGTGCTGCTGAAAGATGTTTTTAGAAAGAACTAATGCCAAATTTTCTATGATTTATTTTTTCTGAAATAATTTGTTTTAAGGTATACATTATATAATTGTACAATTTTATATTTTGGAACACAACTCAACTTAGTTTGACATATTTGCTAAAGAATTCGTAAAAGGAATGAGATTAATTTGGATTGTATACATTTGTAAATTTTGGCTGTATTTGATACAAATACATATAAAGCATATTTTTGTCATAAAGGTGAAACCGTTTTGATAAGGAGTGGTTTGTCACAGTCTTCATGTGACGTCACTAAAATTATAAAAATGGCCAGAGCGATAAATGCCACTATAAATAGCATATTTTAAAGTATTGTTGTCCCTTTTTAATAAGTTTTGGAAAGTTTACATTTTAGTCACAATGAGACGCCACTGAATGGTGGCATTTTTGTCACAGATGTGGCGTTACCACCGTGAGTCTCAGTGACGTCACTGCCAACATGCATGCTATACGGGGAAGATTTAGAAATTCGTAATTATTATTAACTATAATTATTGTTTTAAATGAAATGGTAAATTTGTTTTTTAATTTTTGATATAAATTTTCTCGATTGTAAAAGAGAAGGACGTGCCAACTTTTGTTTTGCAGAATTTTGCATATTAATTTTTAAAGTGTAACGTAAAATCTGTGTAAAAATATTAAATTCAATATTAATTGGAAAACACCATTAAGACTTTCTCACTATTGTCAAAATATATATTCTGCAAATACCCAATACATAGAATGCTGTGATTGTTAAAAATGTTTCAATTGTTTCGAACACATATATAAGTAGTCATATTTAAAAATAATAAAAGTATAAAAGTACCTTTACATCATATCAAGCGTTTTCAAAATCCCCAAAAGTTTCAGCTAAGAAATGTTTTTTGATGTTGATGCTGTTGTTGAAAAGTCAGTGAATTTGGCATTCGGAAGGTACGCAGCCGCTCAGGACAAGTGTCTGAAGAGCTGTATCTAGCATTATCTTCAGACACAAAATGAAAGAATGTAAGAGAATAAATCAAAGGCATATACTTTGTATTGATGATGATGTCGTTTCCATGATGATAGTTGCTACGAAAAGTAGAATAAATGATGCCGTAAACTTATATGAAGTCCTAAGAAAACCCTTTGGTCATCATATATGTTTCAATCGTTTGGTGTAACACCATGTGTTTGCAGAATCGCTAAACGGCTTGACAGTCAAAGATGTGTCTTAGTGTCAATTCTGTAACAGGAGAACTGATAGCAGTATACATATTAAGCTCTATATCCTACTCATCTACAATACTTTTTGTATAGAAAAGCAATAAAAGCTGTAATCATAAAAAAATAGAGAAAAAAAGTAAAATTTAATTAATTAAAGCTGGATAAAAATAGTCATTGAAGGAATATATATATATATATATATATGTGTGTGTGTGTGTGTGTGTGTGTGTGTGTGTGTGTATTCAAAGTTCCAAACCGTGAAATCGTGACGGTTAGAAAGACCAAAATAATATAATAAAATAATAAAATATCTCTTTCTTAGCATTAAGGAACGTTCAAGCTTTGACGGTGAAACGAGAGCCTATATATTCTGGCTGTTATGCCATCTCCTTACTCTTCAATATGTACACTTTCTTCTAACAACCTAATCAGTCAATCAGGGTGTAATTCTAGATTAGCGATTCTTAATCAGTTAGTTACCAGAGACCTATTTTCGTATTACTGCAGCCTTCGCTGACACTCCTAACTTTCATCCTTCAAGGATTTAAATTTGAAGTTACTGATATTATTTTGAATATCGAATAAAGAAAAAATAGGGGTATAAAAGTAATTCTATTTGTTTAACTTATCTTGATTTTATTTTACGCGAAAAATTAATCTAAGATTATAAATAAATGAGGAATTTTGTATTGAAAGTGGGATTTTCGTGAACCCATTAAAAATGCATTACGGACTCCTCAGCAGACCACAGTTTAAGCTCTAGAACATAGCCATAACAAAACCATTATTCCCATCAGTGAAGGAATTAAATGAACAAAATTATTTTTTTTAACTGGTTGGAATATAACAATTAAATACATACTATCAACTCGTTGTATCTATTACTGCTGACTTGTGATTTAATAGCTTAAAAGTTTTGTTAAAACCTTATTATTATTATTATTACATTTTGTATTAAAACGCGTAACGAAGGTTGCAAGCTACAGTCATCATTCTCTCTTTTTTATTTTAAATTCTCCAAATATTTCGAACGAATGATGATATAAGACGTCAAAACTTTTATAAATAAATTCTCGGAAGAGTTCGTTTTTCAGAGTGAAAACAGCAGAACAATATATACAACGTCCTGCAGAACAATATATACGGCGTGCATTTTCCTTTTAAAAAATACATCCATCTCGTTTTTTTAACATTTTTTTTATTATTTAACAGGTATCGGAACGATCTCTACAAATATAGACCAAATAAAAATTTGAGCACCACTATTTTCTCATGAAAATTTTCATTTTACATGTATCTTGCAAATGTCACAAAAACCTGTGTCGGGTTGATCTTTTTTTCTTGGAATTGTTGTAATAATCTGCCTCAAAAATAATTAAAAAAATTTAGTAGTGGCCTAAAAGAGTCCGGTCCTAGGCCGGTTTAAATGATATTTTTAAAGCAAAGAATCTACAAGAATTAACATTCAGGATTCGGTAGAATAACAATATTATTCAATATTATTGAAAATATTACTGAAAATTTTGTTAACCCGCGAAGACTCGCATCGGGCCTCTCAGTCCCGGTCATTACAAAACTATACTGCAGCGAAATCACCCCTTCAACGAAAATGGACCTGTTTCACGGTAGCTGCATTGAAGGTCACCTGCATACTGAGGACAGGCATTTCAGGAATGTAGGATCCCCCTTTTCTGGGAAAATACCGGTTCGGGCCCCAGAGGCCCGGAGCGAGCGCTCGCGTTTTCATTCCAGATTGTCAATGTGAAGGAAGAAGTTGAAAAATGTATCGCTATTTAAGCTATGACGATGAAATGAAGAGATTGGAGACCTTGTTAGCTGAGGTTTCAACTGATGATGAATCTATTAATGAGGAAGATGAAGAAGCAGATGACACAGAACAATATAGTGAGCATCAGTCAAGTTCAGAAGAAGATTTAGATTCATCAAGTGAATCGGATATTATTGAATACGTTGACTGCTATATTGGCAAAGGTAAAATAACGAAATGGAATAAAACAGAACCAAGACGAAATGTCCGAACTCCTGCTCATAATATTGTATCAAAATTGCCCGGAAATGTTAGTGACGCAAGGAACGTATCCTGCCCTATGGATTCTTGGCAATTGCTTATTGACGAAACAATAATAACGAGTATTGTGGAATACACAAATATTTTTATAAAATCAATTGCAACCAATTTCCAAAGAGAAAGAGATGCACGTCAGACAAATATAGCAGAAATAAGAGCATTTATTGGCCTTCTTTACTTAGGGGGTATTCATAAATCCTCACATGTAAATGTTCGTGATATTTGGAACACCGATGGCACAGGGCTTGAAATTTTTCATCAAACTATGTCATATATCGCTTTTTATTTCTTATGAGATGCATAAGATTCGATGATATAACTGATCGTCCTTCTAGAAGAGAACTCGATAAATTGGCTCCCATAAGATCTGTTTTTGAAAAATTTGTTACAAATTGTCAGCATGTATATAGTCTCGGAGAATTTGTGACTATAGATGAAAAATTAGAACCTTTTAGAGGAAAATGTTCCTTTCGTCAGTATATTCCAAGTAAACCTGCAAAATACGGGATAAAAATATTTGCTTTAGTTGATTCTAGGACATTTTATACTTGGAATCTTGAAATTTATGCAGGAGCTCAACCAGAAGGTCCGTATAAAGTAGAAAATGCTCCAGATAAAATTGTCAAGAGGTTAGTGGAACCAATTTACAACTCTGGACGTAATCTTACAGTTGATAATTGGTATACCAGTTATGCATTAGCTAACGATCTCCTTGAAAAGAAAATTACACTTGTTGGAACTGTGAGGAAAAATAAAAGAGAATTACCAGAAGAATTCGTTTCTGGGAAGAAACGAGAAGTGTATTCCTCGTTATTTGGATTCCAAAAGAATATGACTTTGGTATCCTACGTACCCAAAAAAAATAAATGTGTTTTACTTTTATCTACCATGCACAACGATGGTGCTATTGATGTTTCAACTGCAGAAGCCAAGAAACCAGAGATAATAACATTTTATAACCTAACGAAGGGAGCTGTAGATGTTGTAGATGAAATGTCAGCTACTTATTCTATTGCGAGAATAAGCAACAGATGGCCGAAGACAGTATTTTTCAGTATTTTGAATACTGCAGCCATAAATGCCCGAATTTTACTATTATCTGCGAAATCCCCCCAGCTCCAATACAGAAAAAGGAGTTTATTTTTGAAAGATCTGGCGTTAGAGCTTCTGAAAGAGCATGTGGAAAACAGAAGTTTGCAGCCGACGCTTCCACGCGAACTGAGTGAAAAATTAGATAGTGACCGCAATGAAAAGATTGTAGCACGACCGACAAAAAAACAAAAATGTTCAAGAAAAAGGTGTCATATCTGTCCCAGCAAAATTGACAGAAATTCACAAATTTCTTGTGCTAAATGTTCCAAAAATGTATGCAGTGAGCATAGCAGTGTTATTTGCAGAATATGCCAGTGAAATGTAAGTTTGTTTTTATTATAATAAGTGTAATAAATATCATTTAATTGAAAAATACTTCAGGATTTTTTAATTGTTTATAATGAAATATTAATTGCATGTATAACTTTAAAAAAACTGTTTTTTTTTTGTTTTTTTTTTTTAATGTGTGATATATAAATATATCATTAAACTATTTAAAACTTTCTGTTTTAAAAAATAATTCCTTATTTACCTAGTACTACGTTAAAAACAAAAATTTTTTATGCTTAGCAAATTCATTTTACTGTTTTCTTAAGCAAAAATCCGCTCTGGGCCTACGAAGCCCGGCGCGAGCTCTCGTGTAACGTAAAGTAGCGCGAGTTCTCCCGGGTTAACAGCAAACGGTTAAAGATTGTATGATCTAAAATAGCGCAACTTGTTAAACGAGTAGATATTGACAGAATATAAAAAGTGCAAATATTGTTATACTGTGCGTAAATAATGGAGAAATTTCGTAGTTAATAATTTATGAATGGATAAATCTATTTTATTTAGTCTTTGTTCAATTTACCATATTTTCGATTCAGAGATATAAAATTGAATCTCGTGTCCGCTAAAGAAAAGGAGGACAGCAATGCAATGTCAAATACGTATCTCACAAATTAGCCAATCAATAAAACCCATTTTAAATATTTAAACAAAAAGTAAAAACATTTAATCAATTCTGTTTAATAGTTGGAGTATCATAGCTGAGATTTATTCCAACAGAGCGAAAAATGCCGGGACCAGGACTCGAACCTGGGTCCTCTGGCTTGCTGTGCCAACGTTCTTCCTACTGAGCTATCCCACCGATATCCTGGCTGGCATATTTTACTCTTATTTTCTGGACAAATCTGCGAACTACAACGCTAATTTCATTCATCCGAGCTATAACTATAGCATTTTTCAAGATGAATCTGAAATAACACGGAAACTCCTGTATACCTTGTAATTAGATAATAATGAACAAAGGAAGATATTTTCAACTAGGTAAATTATCCATTAAGTCAAAATACCCAAGTTCGAATTCTGGTACCGGGATTTTTCCCTGTGTTGGAATAATTCGCAACTATGATACTCCAACCATTGAATATAATTTACCTAGTTGAAAATACTTTCCTTTGTTCATTATGATTTAATCAATTCCTGTGGATTTTGCTGATTCAGTTAAATGTTTGTTATTTAACTTTTAAGTGTGTGGATTAAATAAATTGAATGAATAATAATAATTTTAATAATAAGTTACAGTTCATTTTATTGTGAAAATTAATTTAAAATTTTGTATAGTTTCGACACTATATCGAAAAAAAAAAAAAAGAATTGTAACGTACGTTACAATTTTTTAATTCGTATAAACAAACGTTTATACGTATAAACGTTTTAACAAAAATCGAATTCTAGAAGCTTCAAATATGCAAATACAAAATAGAAGCTCATTCAGCGAATTAGTTCTTTAATTAAGCTTAAAAATCTATCTGGACTGCAACGATTAAAGATGAATTTATTATTAGGAGTTCAAAATTTTAAATCTGTCTAATTTATAATCTTCTTGAGACAGAATGACTTCTTGTCTCATATATGAAAGTAAAATTTTTCAAAGAATCCAAACATGATATTAAAAAGAGGTTTGTTTTGAAAATTTTGGATACAATTTCTATATGTAGACGACTCCCTAAGCAAAATGTAACTATATAATTAGTTATTAGACGATATTACTAATTTATTCGTACAAGTGACATTTTAATTCAATAATTTGTGGCAGAGTTAGTATGGAATGTTGTTTTTTTTTTAATCTAACAAGTGTACGCTTAGAGCTTAATTACATCTCATTCAAAAAAGCAGCACACAAATAAAACAACTTTTTTTTAAAAGAAATGATATTAAATTTTTACCTAAAATCATTTAAGCTAAGAATGAAAATTATACTACGTGTTAATTGGTTAAAAGGTATTTTATATGATGCATAAAAAACGACAAAAGAATTTACTTTTATTAAATTGTAACTTTTTTCGGTGCTTTTTCCTTTGCAGAATCTTTAAACAGCACTTTGAAAGAAAAAGTCAAGATATTTTTTATCCTGTTTGTTTTTGTTCTACTCTGTTCAACGAATGTGGATTTTACTACGGGATACAACTTCAGTTGTACTTCTGTTTCTTTAGTCTGTTATAGAATAAATGTACTTACTTGTACTTTTTTGTATTTCTTTTTATATTTGTGCAGTAACCATAGAACTAGCCATTCAATAAAGTATAGGAGATTTACAAAAGATTCAATTAAATAAAAGGAAAATCTAAGTATAAAATTTATATAAAAGTTAGTTTCCACCTCTCAAATTATGCATTTCGAGTGATTGAGAACTTAAATTTAATGGAAAAATAATTTTTCATTCCAATGTATTATAATGCGAAAACATTTGTAAAGTGATAGGTATAAAGCCTAATTTTATTTCGCTATCTAAAAGAGATGCGTTTATTTAATTAATTTTTCTTTGTATGTATGGTCGTGTAAAGGAACTTTTGTTTAAAGTCCGTAATGTTAGTATTATTTGTAAGTTCTTTTCAACAAAGCATAGTTATGCTCTCTTATTATCTAATTTGTTTTACATTATTTGAATTTTAGATTATATTACAGATCTGTTACACTATTTTAGATTATTTTCGTGCATCACGCTCTATAACAATTACAAATTTTAACATGGTGAATTGTACGAAGGATTATTAGATTTCTTAACACGTTCACTGCCTGGTTAAAATTACCGGAATTTTATTTTATTTAGATAGTTCGAATTCATACCAGAAAATACTAATAGCAATATTTACTTTATTTAATTACAGACCATTTCGTGTTTACATAAAATAAAAATTCTTTTTCGAAATTTTTTGTACGAATTCGTAATTTGAGATTAAAAAATCACGTGTATACTCGTGATTGGCAGCGAATGAAATATTTCAAATGGTTAAAATGGATTGGAATAATAAATTAAAATTTGCTGTTCTTCTATTAATAAGTAATTGATTTTTTTTTTCGACATGCTCCTAATATAATATCATAGATATTTACAAATCCAAATTACATTAATATCTATAAAACTATCAAAAACTTTTATAGGCTCTGAAAACTTTAAATGTAATAGTGTAATGTATGTATGTGTAATTCAATCTATGTTTGTGGTTTGTTAACTGCGAATCTCTTCAATGCTCAATAATCTACATAGATTGTGCCATAAAACCAAAACGGATAGTTTTTTGAACACTTGTATTTTCAGCAGGAAATCAGTGTTTCATCAAATACAACATCTCAATTAGTAACTTAGATCAACACCCAGCTCCAATTGGCAAGGCTTGATTACCGCAGGGGCAAACTTCCACCAGTATTATAACTAAGAAAATATCACCTTTTAAAAATACATACTTTGTGCTTTAATTAAGGCAAAGGAACCTAGTCTTATCAAATACATGTTGAAGTTTGCTCCTGCGTTAATCGGCTATGCCAATTGGCAATGATTTGTTGTAGTTTTTATTTTGTTGTGATGTATTATGACAGAGATATGTTGAATAAAATGAATATTTGAATTAGTTTTAAAAAGGTGCATGGCGAACTTCATTCACTCAGAAAAATAACACTTTCAAATCTGAGTGAATCGATGTTTTCATTTTGTTATGAAACTTTTTGTTTCATATAGGACAACTCAATGCTTTCAATTCTGAAATACCAGAAATACTCAGAATATTGAAACATGGACATACTCAAAACTGAGCCCATACAGGTTAGTTCATACTTAATTTTGAAACATGGACATATTCTAAAATGATTAGTGTCAGTTCATACTCATTTTTGAAACTTGGACATACTCAAAAGTATGTCCATGAACCTTGAAACCTATATCCGGGAAACATGGACCTACTCAAATATGAGAACATGATGTTTTAATCTTGAGTGTGTGCTTGTTTTTAGAAATGAGTATATACATGTTTCAAACTTGAGTAATTTTGATTCGGAGCCATTTGGACTGTGCGACATACTCAGAATTCAGTATGTTTTGCTCAGTTTTGAAAATGTAGTTTTTAGAGTGTTCCATTTTATAGCATCAACATAAGTATAAAGAGTTTAGAATTATCTATTTACAAGAACATTCTCCTGTTGCATGTTAATAATCATTACGCCACATTTTCATTTATTTTTTTTCTTCCTTTAATGTGAGAGGAAGTAAAAATCTATATTTTTTGCCATTACGTATTTGTGTTTCAAAATACAAAATTCTGACATACGTTATACATTAATAGTCCATACTAGTTTTGAAAGAAATTTTTAAGAATGATAATAATAAATATCATCAAAACAGCTTTCCTTGTTTACGCAAAAAAAAAAAAAAAAAAAAAAAAAAAAAATGGATCGATATTTTATATCTTTTTTTTTTTCTAGAAAACACACTAGGCCTTATTTTCGGCTGATATCTACTTTTTCATGTATAATAATTATTCATATATTCGTACTACCTACATTTATTCTCTAGTACCGTTGTTTATATTTAAATTGACTTATAAAGCTCGAATTTCGAAGAAACGAAACGCTGTCAGTCGAGAAAAAAATGTCGCGTTTAGAGAAAAAAATGCGTTCAAAAATCTGAAACAAAAAGAGAAATTTATGCGTTTCTTTTTTACCTGTTTTCATATTTAATTTGGTTCTCTCAGAGATATTCATGAAGAAATTTCATTGATAAACGCGTACACTTCTATGAATTTTTTTATTTTAAATCGTTACTTTTTTATATACCATGTTTAAAATTCTTTTTTTTAAGTTAAAATACTTTATTATAAAACTATCAAGCTACGCCCGCTACGCTGGTTAATTTCTCTTAATGAACCTTTAATCAAACAAAATATTGACATGTCATAATTCACTTTTATATTTTAACAGAATAATAAGGCTACTATATTTTGTGACTCGTGCTATAGCCTATATACACGTCAGGACACGTCGCCATTATCATTATCTTTTTACGCGTGAAGGTTTCGCTATGATACTCCATTGTGAAATTTGGTAATTTTTCAAATTCAATATTTGAAAAATGGCATAATCATTAGATTTGAAATTTATATCAAGAAATATACAATTTTTTACCTTTCAAACGCAGTTTGTCTAACAATTTTCTGACAAATACTTTTCGAGCTATTATTTTTTTCAGTAACTTCAAATGTTTCATTTTCCGAGATTAATATGTGGCAAAGATTAGCGAAAAACCCAGTCGTCAGCAACGCATAGGTTTATATTAAAGAGGATGTTGGAGCAGGGATTGTAACCATCACTTTTGAAATCGGTTCTGCAGTTCCAGAGATTCCATAGAAAGTGCAATTTAGAATGATTTTAGAACGCTTTTCACTCATTTCATCCTTTAAATTTCGATTTTTTTTTAAAGTTTTTTCAGAGAGCATTTTCATCTTATAAATAACTACAATGCCAAATTTCAAGTTTCTAGCTCCTTCAGTATAAAAAAAGTCGCAATTTTTGAACATTTTTCACTCCTGCACCCCAATGGGGTTAGTGGCACCGACGTAAAATATAGCCTATGTTGGAGTAGGGATTGTCACCATCAATTTGCCATCATTACTTTTAAAATCGGTTCTGTGGTTCCAGAGATTCCATAGAAATTGTAATTTAGAATTATTTTAGAACGCTTTTCTCTCATTTTACCCTTTTAAATTTAAATTGTTATTTAATTTGTTCTTAGAGAGCATTACATCTTATAAGTAACTACAATGCCAAATTTCAAATTTCTTGCTCCTTCAGTGTAAAAAAAAAGAAATTTTAGAAAGTTTTTCGCTCCGGAACCACCCTGAGATTAGTGGCACCGACGTAAAATATAGCCTATGTTGGAGCAGGGATTGTCATCAAAAATTTGCCGCCATCACTTTTGAAAAGGGTTCGGTAGTTCCAGAGATTCCATAGAAATTGTAATTTAGTATGTTTTTAGAACGCTTTTCGCTCATATCACAGTTTTAAATTTCGAATTTTTTTCGAATTTGTTCTTAGAGAGCATTTACATATTATAAGTAAATACCATGCCAAATTTCATGTTTCTAACACCTTCAGTATAAAAAAATCGAAATTTTAGAACGTTTTTCGCTCATGCACTCCCCTGGGGGTAGTGGCACAGCCATGAAATCTAGCCTATGTTACAGCAGAGACTGCTACCATCAATTTGCCACCATTTTTTTTCTTAAATGGTTCTGTAGTTCTAGAAATTCCATAGAAATTGTAATTTAGAATGCTTTTAGAACACGTTTCGCTCATCTCGCCCTTTTAAATTTCGAATTTTTTTAGAATTTGTTCTGAGAGAGCATTTACATCTTATAAGTAACTACCATGCCAAATTTCATGTTTCTAGCTCCTTCAGTATTAAAAAAAAATTAAATTTTAGAACGTTTTTCGCTCTTGCACCCCTCCCCCCCTGTGGTAGTGGCACCGGCATGAAATATAGTCTATGTTACAGCAGAGACTGTTACCATCAATTTGCCACCATTACTTTTGAAAATGGTTCTTTAGTTCCAGAGATTCCATTGAAATTGTAATTTAAAATGTTTTTAGAACGCTTTTCGCTCATCTCACCCTTTTAAATTTCGAATTTTTTAGAATTTGTTCTTACAGAGCATTTACATCTTATAAGTAACTACCATGCTAAATTCCATGTTTCTAACACCTTCAGTGTAAATAAAAATCGAAATTTTAGAAGGTTTTTTGCTCCTGTACCCTTCTGTGAGTAGTGGCACCAACATAAAATTTAGCCTATGTTGGATCAGGTACTGTCACCATCAATTTGCCACCATTACTTTTGAAAACGGTTCTGTAGTTCCTGAGACTCCATAGAAATTGTAATTTAGAATGTTTTTAGAACGCTTTTCGCTCATCTCACACCTTTTAAATTTGGAATTTTTTTAGAATTTGTTCTTAGAGAGCATTTACGTCTTACAAGTAACTACCATTCCATATTTCATGTTTCTAGCTCCTTCAGTATAAAAAAAATCGAAATATTTGAATGTTTTTCGCTCTTGCATCCCCGTGGAGGTAGTGGCACCGACATAAAATATAACCTTTGTTGGAGTAGGGACTGTCACCATCAATTTGACACCATCAATTTTGAAAACGGTTCTATAGTTCCAGATATTCCATAGAAATTGTAATTTAGAATGTTTTTAGAACACTTTTCGCTCATCTCACCCTTTTAAATTTCGAATTTTATTAGAATTTGTTCTCAAAGAGCATTTACATCTTATAAGTAACTACCATGCCAAATTCCATGTTTCTAGCTCCTTCAGTATAAAAAAATCGAAATTTTAGAACTTTTTTCACTTTTGCACCCCCCTGGGGGTAGTTGCACCGACATAAAATATAGCCTATGTTGGAGCAGGGATTGTCACCATCAATTTGCCACCATCACTTTTGAAATCGGTTCGGTAGTTCCGGAGATAACCCCCTACAAACAAACAAAAAAGCAATCTTTACTCCTTTATAATATTAGTATAAATGATTGCTTTAAAAAATGAAATGTGCAAACGAAGATTTGGTAAAGTCTTATATTATGTGTAAGGTCTTTTTTTTACAGAGAACATGGTATTATAGTTGTTACTATATTGAAAATTGCATACGATATACTTAAAGCCTTTTATCGTAAATTAGAAAATCATATTTTAGAAAATTAAATCATCTTCCGAAATTTTGACGGTTTTCTATATTTTAACAATGTGTATTCGAAATAACAATATTAGAGCACTATTACCAAAAATTGAGATTGAAAGCATCAGGGACTGTATAAGTTGAAGATATCATAAAATCATATATAAGATATCATATAATAAAGTCAACCAACCTACCATTAAGCGACCACTTCTCTCAACGACCACTCTTTCATAGATCGAGATTTATACCCATAGGCTCAAGGCTAATTTTACCTCTACTCAAAGACCACTCTCAGACGAACTTCCTCCATGAGTGACCAATTTGTTTGAAGAAACGGAATGAAATCTCACTCTGACTTGATCGGTTGACATGTAACTTGACCGATGTGTACATATTTCCTTTGCAGGAATGAAATGTGGATCCTTTCCACTTCCTAGAACAGCATTCTTGATGAACCCCAGCGAGGCAAGTTTTGCTGTAGAGAAGTTCCTTCCTAATTTGTTTTTGCGATCAAAACGCCGTTTTTATAAAACACAATTGAGAGTGTGACCACTTGCTTCACTCGTTCTGCTAGTGCAGATCTGTTTCAGAAAGATGACAGCTGAAGGAGAGATTTTAAAGTTAAAAGTAGCATATAGACGTTATAAAATGAACAAAAATATGGAATGACGGAAATAAAATGGGCTCAAACGTTTAACTGTGAAAAAACGCAGGTAAATAAACGTAGGTAAAATATATATATATATATATATATATTTAATTTACACACAGACAGTCACACAGACTAAATATTCCAAAAAGTACAAGGAGGGATCATTTGATAGCTTCTTTCATATGAGTTTATCTTTTACTTTCCCATCATACGTAGTATAGGGTAAGTCTTGTAATCGTTTTGAAAATCGAAAATTTTTTTTGACGGATTTACACGTTTCAGACACTGGAGATTCCGAAAAACATATTTTTAGAATTTTTTTTTGCCGTCCGTCTGTGTGTCTGTGTGTCTGTTTGTCTGTGTGTGTGTCTGTGTGTCTGTAAACGCTCTATCTCCCGAAAAAATTGAGATAGAGACTTGCAATTTGGTATGTACTTAGTATGTAATAATGGGAAGAAGCCTGATTCATTTCAATAACCTCGATTAACCGGAACAATTTTTTTCGGACTCTCGAAATATTCGTTCTGATAAAAGGTATATAAAAATTTTCGAAATTCGTTATTTTAAGAAATAAACATAAAAGACAATAAAAAAACAAATTTTGCATAAAACATGAAGTCGATCGGATAATCAGTTGCCGAGATATTTGTAATCCTATTTTCCACAATCTTCGATTTTTCATGACCCTGTATTTCATCCAAATTTCACTTCAAAGATATATTTTAATTGGAAATTTGACGCTTAATCAGATGCTTATAAACCGCTAGTTAATAGGATTATTATTTTTGGAGTTATAAGGATGTTTCTTTCAAGCAATTCAGTAATCGAGCCTTTAAAGTTTGTGACGTCATCAAGCCACGATTTTATTTGAATTTCAATACATTTTATAAGTAGTTTAGACATGTTTTATTTTAATATTTTACATTATGCATATCCAGGATGGGTAAGTATTACGGTGGCCCCCAACGACTAGTTTCAGATAATGGTCGTCCAGAACGGGTATCAAATTCGAGGCTGAAATTCTCGCGCTTAAACTTCTCAATCCACCTTCAGACTGTGTCATCTGAACCAGCACTTTGTGCATATAGAACAACAATCTTTACGTGGAGTCTTGAAGTAAAAGAATATGACATGACGAAAATGAACTTTTTAGTTCTCCATTCTTTGCACTGTTCTGAAACAAAAATTCTGCCTCAACACAAGTGAAAATTATGCAGCGCAAACAGAAAAGACCGATTGTAAATATCTGGGTTATTCAAGGTCATTCTTTAAGAGTAATAGGAAAATAAGTAGACAAAACACGCTTTGATTTTTGAAAAACTACAGAACATTCCGGATGACCCAATACAGTGGATAATTTTCAACTCGGTTGTGTTTTTTCCCATTTCCGTAAAATAATAATTCATTTTTCAGAAGAACGAAAAAAAAAACATTATACAACAACACAAGCGAAAATTATGCAGCGCAAGCAGAAAAGACCGAATGTACTTATCTGTGTTATTCAAGGTCATATTTCAACAGTAATGGAAAAATAACTAGACAAAAAAACGCTTTGATTTTTGAAAAACCGCAGGACGTTCCGGATGACCCAATACGGTGGATAATTTTCAACTCGATTGTGTTTTTTTTTATTTCCGTAAAATACTAATTCTTTCTTCAGTAAAACGTAAAAAAAATAATGAAATTAACTAAAGCGTGATAAACAAAAAATAATAATAGCCAAAGTTTATAAACGAAATTTACTTTAACACGTTGAATGCCGGGTTAAAATTACCGGAATTTTATTTTATTTAGAAAGTTCGAATTCATACCAGAAAATACTAATAGCAATATTTACTTTATTTAATTACAGACATTTCGTGATTACATAAAATAAGAATTGTTCTTTCGAAATTTCCGGGACGAATTCGTAATTTTAGATTTATAAACCACGAATATACTCGTGGTTGGCACAGAATGGGTTAAAGATGGAGACAATTATATCCCGTCTTATGTACTGCGTGGAATAGAGGGGAATAACTTTCATTTCCATAATCACTAGCGAAAGAATCAAATGATAGTAATTCTTATAAGGGTCAGATATTAGTTTATGATTTGTCCTATCCCAAGATTATACTACACTGATATATAATCAACAAATAAAACGTAGCGAGAAGGAAATATTAAAGTGAATATAATAATATACCCAGATCAGAAATGATATTTCTGCATCTTAGGGAAATTAACCATAACTCTTAGATACATTTTATTTATTTTCATAGGAACGAAAAGAACTTGATAAAAATGGATGTAGATATTTGAGATTTTCTTAAACGTTTTTGGGGTTTGTTGAGTATTATAATTTCTTTACACTATACAGTAGATTCCGGTTATTTGTGAAATCGTTCAATTGGGGTAGTCATATAATCGAGAAAATAAATGTGAAGAACAAAATATAAAACTATCATTAAATTTACTTCTGATAATTTTGGGAGGAGCTTTCTTGGGATAAATTGTTGTTATCACATGTGTTTTAACTATCCGGAATTTGCTGTATATTATTTACTGTAAAATTATTTCAAAAACAAAGAATTATTCCTTGAATGTTATTGTGGAAATTATTTTTTATATTTAAGTAAAGTGATTCAGGGTTAAAAGTGGTGAAAATGTAAAACAAAATACATATTGTTATGCTATTGATTTCCGTTCGAATTACTAATTATCAAAATAAAACAAACAGAGATAATTAATGCTAATTTATGTAATTAAACAATAAAAATGTTTCTGTTCATTGCAACATATTCAATAAACAGACATTCAAATATTTCGTCAAAACTTTTAATAATTAAAAGCAGTGTGTAAAATCAAGCGGCGTATATTTGCCACACAAGAAATGTACTCCTAAAATGTCTCTTTCGAGTTATATTTAATAACACTTTTTACATATCTTAACCTGATTCATATACAGAGTGTTTCTACGATCATGGGACAAACTTGGATAGGTGTTACAGGACGCTGTAACAAACAATTTTTGCATAGGAATCCAGGGTCAGATATCCATTTATACAGTGAAAAAGACAGGGCGTCTCCCTCCAATCCGAAGTCGCGTTTTCGTACATAACTTTAACAGTAGTGAAGGTACTTTAACGAAATACTTACAATATGCTTACAATTCATTCAAAGATGTGTGTGTTGCTAATTTTGTTAAAATATCTTCAGTACTCTTAAAGTTATAAACGAAAGCACGACATCAGATTGAATTGAGACGCCCTGTAATTTTGAATGTATAAATGAATTTCTGACCCTGGTTTCCAATTCAAAAATTGTTTGTTACAGCGTCCTGAAGAACCCTTTCAAGTTTGTCTCATGATAGTAGAAACACCCTGTATATTTGCCACGCCAGAAATGTACTCATGTGAATCGGAGAATATATCTTTCGATTTATATTTAATAACACCCTTTTATATAACTTAACCTGATTTATATATGTATTTCACACACTTCCTGATGTGCAATAATTCTGAAAATTATGTACATAGGTGTGTTTCTTATGGCAATCCAACATTTTTATATTTTTAGAATTTAGTTAAGAATTAATAAATAAACTTTAAGATATATATTTTTGTTAGACGGGAGATAAACTGCCATATATATTCGTTACGTTTACAACTGTATACGAATTTAAACATCAATGGAGCTAGTTATATGCCAAACAGACTGGCTGGAAAAAGCAACAATAGAACAATAAACAAATAAAGCATAAATAAAAAATAAAGAGTGTACGTAGTTTAAAACTAAAACGATTTTGTTTATATTTATTCATGTTTATTTTCATTTAACTATAAACAATTCACCAAACTTTCAAGAAATAAAAGAAAAATACTAAGGTTGATTGAAAATAAGTTTAACACTGTTTAAAAACAATAGAATTTAGGTGTAGGTCGTAACATATACTTTCACTAGGTATACTTCTGCTAGACTAATTCTTTTAATTTTTTTTCTCCCAGTCATAGTTGCTTTCCATAGCCACGTTAGCTTAGATTTATGCTGTTTATTTTAACACAGATTTATTTGCTCAGTATTACTGTTTTTTATGGAATGTAGAAACGTTAAAGAATGGCTCATTCGAATACTTAAAATTTAAAAAATGCCATTCTGTATTTCACATTAAAGTTTTGAATAAACTGGTGTGATTCGATAAAAGCATAAACAAACACCATAAAACTAAGGAATCCGCTAGACATCACTTCAACCACTTCAACATCTCAAAAAAGTTCAAAGGTGTCTAAGATGATTTAAACTTTCTTTTAAGTTTTCATACGATCTCCAAGACGTTCACATTTTGGTCCCAGTGTGACGTCACAGAGAGGTGTCATTTTGATCACAAATGTGACGTGACGTACGTGATTTGCAGTGACGTTACGGCGACCAGGCTTTCTATACGGGTAAATATATACTGGTGTGTACTTTTTTCAGAATGTTTTAATGTTTTTGTATTAAAAAAGTATTAAAGATTTAAGAAATAAAGCTGTTTACAAAAAAATCATTTCTAGTAGTTTTAATTTAGCCTTTCACTTCAAATGTTATTTTGGGGAAAAGAAAAACCTATTTGGTGGTAACGTATATAAATGAAAATAACAGCTTATACAGTAGACATAAATTATAATTATCTGTGCAATCATTTTGTAATTAATAGTTTAGAAACATTTAGTATTATTGATGTGTAATTTTAAGTAACATACATGTGTACCACTAAAAGCATATTAAAATGGTAACATTTGAACATAAAAGTGATTCCGTTTTATGTTTCCAAATCTCGCATAATTGTTTCTTTGTAAATTCTTCTTACTAGCATTTAAATAATTACCTTTAAAATATGCACACAATATCATTATACATACTAAACTATGCGTTAAGAAAAATAAAATTTAAATATTTCCAAAATTTATATCCTGTGGAGATTAAAGTATTAAAATAATGTTTTATAGTCTGAATTTATCGTTTAAAATATTTCCAAACAGTAATCTAATTTAGAATATTGCATAAAAGTTTTCTGATTGATCAGTTTGCATTGAAAGGTTTAGCGTTATAAAATTAATTGAATTGAGTACTGCTAGAAATAATGCGTAGTTAAGCAATAATCGTTATATTAAATTTCAACCTAATTATTACTTATATTTTTACTGCAGTTTAATGTAGAGGAATTGGATTTATTCAGTTAAGAGAAGTTCTCTGGCATTACAAGGTTTCATTTTGAGAATTTGATATAATTTAATGATAAATAATTTATTCCTACAACTTAACAGTGGTTGAAAATGTTTAATAAGTTGATTTAGTTATACAATTTAAATCACACTTTAGTAAAGTAAGTAATTTTTTTGTAATTTTTGCTCACAAAACTGTAGTACAATCATTGCTTATAATGCTTGTGCTAATTAGAAGAAGTCTAGAATTATAATAATTCATTATGCTGATGGCATAGTTTTAAATATATATAGACTGCAATATGGTATATTTCTTGTGTTTTCCATTTTGTTCAAATGAAAGTACATAGAAAGTTTCCCATTATATATCTTTGAATAAAATTTTCATAATCGGAATATATATAATACTTGGGTTATGTTGGTCAATTTTGTTCACCAACGCAAGTAAGATTTATAATTAATGTTAATACTACTTTTCAAATCGATAATGATTGATTAAGAATTACGATATGGCTGCATTGGCAAACAATATGTAATTACAAGGGCATAAAAACGCTTATTATACAGTAATATTTTTTGCATTTTCTATCATAAAATTATGCGAAGAAATGAGGTACATATTATAATCATTTACTGATATTTCGAACTTTAGATTTAAAATTAACTAAAATGCTACCACAAAAAATTATTTATAATTAAAATCGGATTTTGTGAAGTACATTATCAAGCTCTTGAAGTGTATAATATTATTTACTTGAATTTAATCGCTAAGAGCTCTTCACGCTATCCATATTAATGTAAATAGAGAATTTTTTTTACAAATGTGTTGACCCAACGGGTGACCCAGAGGTTAGCACGAGAAAAATTGTTTTTTTTATATGGTCTATTAAAAATACTCACTGTTCCTTTAAAATGGTCATTTCAAAAACTACGTAAGTCCAGTTTTTTTCGAAATACACTTTTTTTGTTGCAAAAGTGTTGTTAAAGGTAAGCTCACATGTATTTCGGAAATAGTGGTATAAGTCAAAACAAAACATTTTCGCAAACTGTATTGATTTTTTGTTATTTAATATTTATGATTAAAAGGAATAGTTTAAGGAATCAAAGGTTTAAAAAAATAAAGTTAAAATAAAAGTTTAAAAAATTGTTTTAGGCAAGTCTTTAAAAGTTTGTATTTGTCTAGATAAAAAAAAATGATTAATCATTTTGTGATGAGTGACTGTAATATAAAATGTAAAGGACATCCGTTGATTCAAATTGCAAATGAAATGTGTATGAGCTTGTTGATATACTCAAATATAACTAAGATGTATGAGTCTTCAGAAAATTTAATATTGTTTTACAGGTTGACGAGAAATAACGTAACGCTGACTAGAAGTAGCGTCACGGTTAATAATTTTGTTATTTTTCGATTATCAGAATTTTTTGTCAATTATTGATCTTTGTTCAAAAACTATTTTTTTTAATACGATTGCAAACAAACGGAAAACTCAAGTTTAGAGTTTCATCGTCAAGGAAAGTGTGTGTGAGAGATTGCTCTATTCCTTCAAGTGTCTCATCCAACCATTTCCAAAGCAATCGGGATATTGAAGGAGTTTGGCCATGACAGAGACCAACCGGGAAGGGACAGAAAAAAAGAAATGCGAACACTTCCAGAAATCTACAATGGATTAAGCAATGCGTATTCCAAAATTCTCAGGTGTCGATGAGAAAAATACAGAAGCAGACAGGTACTGCTCGTGAATCGGTTCGACTTATGGCCAAAGAAGAACTGAACCTTTATACTTACAAGCTCAAACAATTGTAACTTCTCACGCTGGACAAAAAACGAGTATGGCTCGAAAGATGCAAGACGCTGCTGAAGCGAGCTGCAACTCCACACTGGGAGCATCTCCTATTTCCTGACGAAAATATACTATCGGCAGAAAAATCGTAAACTCGTGCGAATGATCGGATTGAGTCAACAACTTCTTTAGGCAAGTCTTCTATGGTTCAACATTGCGGAAATTCCAAATGTGTCATCGGGTGAGCAGGCATTTGTGCAACAGGCAAAACGTCTCTCATTTTCATCGATTCTGCAGTCAAAATCAATAAAGATTTTTGTGGATGTGGTACTTTCCCGGGCTCAAACACACTTTGGAAACGAACGGGGTTTAAGCAAAGTTCCGCGTCTTCTCATGGAGCAAAATCCACACAGGACTGATGTCGGGCCAATTTTCCAGACTTCATCTCGGCTCAAGATGGTCTTCCATACTTGCGTGATGTCACCCCCTTGGATTACAGTCTGTGGTCAATTTTGGAAGCAAAGGGTTGTGCAAAGCCTCAAAAAAGTTTGGAGGCTCTGAAGCACGAGAAATTGATTTGGAAATCGAAGCGAATCACACAGGGCGAGCTGCGGCCAATTCCTGAAAATTTCACCAAGCGTTTGCGTTTCTGCATCAAAGCAGAAGGAGGACAATTTGAGGAAAAGTTATTATTTATTTCTCTAATATATTGCTGTTAATAAATAAAGCATTTGCTTGTGCAAAAATTTTTGTGTTTTCATTAACTAAGTAAACTTAGACCATCACGTTTTTTCTGGTCAACCTAGATTTCCACTTAAACAAATGATACTCAGTTTCTTTCTCTTTTCTTCCGTATAATATAATATTAAGACATTATAAAGCACGATGATTACTTTTACCCTTTATGTATTGTCCGATTTACCCAGCGACTGAGATCTTTCAGTTATTATATGAGGTTCTGTTTCGAGACTAAGTGTGGAATAAGGAAAAAGGCTATTCTGAATATTCATGAAAAGTTCCATACATAAACTTTCAACTATATAAATTATTCAATAATCTCGTGTTTTATTGACTTATTTGTATTATAATGCTGTCGAAATGTATGTGTTACACTCAGTTATTTATTTTATTTTACTTCATTTTATTTTACAGAGTGAATGCTCGTTCTGGCAAAAAAAAATCGAGAAACTGTTGAAATATACAATTTGATTACTTATCTAAAATAGTTTTTTTTTTTTTTTTTTTTTTTTTTTTTTTTTAATATGTATTCTTATTTTTATCTTCTTGCATTAAATCATACTTGAAGCATGTTTTATGAAATAATATTGTTGTTTCATCTTTAATAAGGGATACATACCTTCTTTTAATCGTTTATTTCTAATTTTTTGTGCTTGGGATTATTATTAAAGTTTTCCTTTCTTTATTAATATGCCTAAATTCTTCTTTAACCTATCACGTTGCTATTCTAAAATATATTGCATTTCAAACAGCGTGTATAGAAAAATTTACGATGCACTCTCGATAATGAGAAAATTTATAGCACGTTCGTTGAAAGGTTAAAGTATATTCACTATCAAAATATTTATTGAAAGTTCATCATATTATTTGTAAAATTTTTTGTTCTAAATGCGATTAGAAATTCAACTAGAATTTTACAAATCATATAAAATATTTCTAAATTATTCAATTTTCATGTTACTGAAAAAAAAAATCAGATTGCAGGTTTTAAAATAAAATAAAAAAAATAATTTTAAAATTACAACTTTAGAATAAAAAAATAATTAAAAAAAAATATTCAATAATAGGTTCGATAATTTTTAACACACTTGCTGCAATAACATTTTCATACCGTACCGAAATTTTCTTGAAATACGTACACAACGTTTTATATATATAAAAAAATGAAGTATGTTTTAAATGCATTAGGAAATTATCTTCCATAAATATATTTTTTAAATATTATTTACGTTATTTAATTTCGATGTAATAAATTTGCACAAATTATCTAACTGCATTTTTTAACAGTGTAAAAGTGAAAAAATGTAAGCAGAATGTTTACATATAACTATTCCAAAACTTCTTACTATTAAATTAACTTTTGATGTCT
Organism: Maratus michaelseni; assembly: GCA_963931845.1. NCBI lineage: Eukaryota > Metazoa > Arthropoda > Arachnida > Araneae > Salticidae > Maratus > Maratus michaelseni. The sequence continues at coordinate 358,037,068 of OZ007591.1, read as the reverse complement.
ATGATTTATGTAGCAAGAAATTTCAATAAATCGACCTTTAGTCTGCATTACAATGCAAAACCGAGTGTTTTGCCCCGACAGACGACCAAAAATCAACCCATGGTTTTGCATTGAAATCTGCAACGAATTGTTTTTTCACTCAACGGGTGCTGAAGGATGGATAGAATGTTCAGTCTGAAAAGAGTAGGCACATGAGCAGTACAGCGGATACGAGAAGTAAAAACTGAGAATGCCATCTTATGACGACGTTAAACATTGCTTAAAACCTGAAATAAAATAGTTGCTGATCTTAAAAAATGTATAAATGTTTTAAAGTTTGATTCAACATTTACTACAATGAAGCTTGTTGTTACTGGACGTGTAAAAACGTAATTTCTGTTTAGTTCACGGTTGTACCCTACCACCAAAATTCGGAGTTGTTTCAGATGGTCCAAGAAAAGGCCTTTTCTCAAGCACACTGCAAATTTTTATACACTTTCCAGAACACGTTTTAGAACACTTATTTTGTCACCTTTTTTAGAACACGCTGAAGTGCACTTTTTGGAACAGTTTTTAGAATACTTCTGAAAATATTTCTTTTGTTCAGTACAATTTCTAGCGCACTTTTTGAAAGCGATGATTTCACATGTGTGCCAAAATGTACTCCCAATCTGTTATCAAATTGTTCAAAAGTTTAGATTTAACAAATATCCTGAGCAGCGGGAGGGACACTATGCTCTACAGACTTCTACTAGTCTGAGCAGTCCTTCTTAGGCTATCAAATATCCTGAGCAGAACTCTTTCGGTACACTTTCGGAACACTTTCTATTATAGCGGAGCATATTCGGAACACATTTCAGTATTCAGTAAAGTAACTGGAACACTTTTTTTAATCAAAATGTTCCAAATGTGATCCCAATGTGTGCTGACGATTTGCAGTGCAAAGAAGAATTTCGATTTGGCAACAGGTGTGTTTTTTCAATAGTCTAGATATCCCCAATCACTTTTGTGGGGTTTTCTGATTTTTCCGCCCTTCTAGACTTTTGTCAACAAAGGAAAAATCTTAGATAGCCTATTTTATCCTACTTTCCTTTATCTATTTTGCCTATTTTGCATTATTTACAAACTTAAATATCCAAATTTCAAAATCATTTGAATATATTCAAATATCTTTATATAATCAAAATAATTTGAATATATAAAGTGAATGTATTAATAGAAACTAAATTGTTCATAATTTGAATAATTAAAATATCGTGCAAATAGATTGTTTTTTTAAATGTTTAAAATAATGATAAACATTAATTTAGCCTTCACAATTTGGTCATCTTTAATTTTAATTAAACTTTTTTGATAGAAAATTTCGTGTAATAATAGCTTTCATCGATCTTTACTATCATTTCCAATTTGTAAATTTTCTAATCAATGAAAACAAATGTCATTTTCATTCTTCTGCATTGAGAATAATTTGTTACATGAATACATCTACTTGTAAACAGACATTCCCACTTAGTTACATAATATTTCACAGCATAATTTTCATCGTTTATGAAATTAATAAAAAAAAAATACAGATATTAGAGACATTGTATTTAAATTAGAGCAAAAATTTGTTAATAATAAACGTTTTATTCGTAATTTGAAATGAATTAGGAACATCAGTGAAAGTTTACGACATCATATTAAAGAATTCATATCCGGTCAATATATACAGAGAGAAAGAGTGTGTGACTATTAAATAATACTTTTGTTACCCTTATTTTATGTAATAGATAATCGTTATACATTATCTAATTTCACCATTTTATCATAATTAACGAGAGAAATGAAGATTATATAACATTAATTATTCATTGTTTGCCTGTTGTTGGCGGATTGTTACGGCGCAATTATCTGCACGGGAGATATGTGCCGAGGATGATTTTCTTCCATTGGTTACATGCATTGAAAATTCATTAGCTATAACTAAATAGTACAAAGTTTCATTAATTAAAATATAATGAAAAGTTAGCTAAAGCTTCTGCCCGCCTAGCATCATCAGCATGAGAAACGATATTAATGTTAACTATTCAGTCGTCAATACTATTTAATTAACTAGAGTAGAAAACGTACATAACAGCAAATCGGATTAACTCGTTGCTGTTTAAATAGCAAGTAGTTATATTTGCTGTCTTTTGTATGAAGGAAACTTAAATGATTAGATATTTACTTGAGTAACAATAATTTATATTCTATTGTATAATATTGACCAGCATATTTTCAAACTGGAATGAAATTTAAATAATTACCATTCACATAGTCGTATACATTTTAAAGTAGCTTTTCTAAATAAAAGTTTTTTAAATGTTAAAAAAAATCCTTTATAATAAGACATTTCTGACTGAATGGCGGCTGTTATATTCAGCTTTTTAAATAAAATTTCAATTTTATATAAGCTACTGTATGTAATTCTTCTATTTTAAAAAATTCGTATTTTTAACTTCTATTTTTAAAATAAAATGTTCGGAATGTATCATGTTTACTCGCATGTTGTGTACATTATTTTTTCTCATGTTTGTTGTAAAATATAAGTAGTAGGAATTTTTTTTTAAAGGTTATTAATATTTTCTTTGTTTATTTAAGCGGTATTTCATTAAATGCATATTGATATTTTCTTTTTTTTTTTTAATTTAAGGGGTTTTTTTTATTTGATTAATTAAAAGTTATTATTTTAAATGTTTATTGAAATTTTCTTTGTTTAATAAAGGGATATTTTTTTCAAATGTCTATGGATATTTTCTATATCGAGTTCGTATTTAATAATGACATTATTTCAAATAAAAAATATATACATTTGAAAAAAACTTATTTTTGATATTTTGATTTAAAGACAAATGTAAATTTATGTTTATAGGGAAATCCTAACGCTTGGTCTGTGTTTCCAAAAGAACCTCTAATTTATGTGAATTTACATTAAAAAAAAACTTTTGATAAAGAATGGAGATTTGAGGGTCACACTACTTACGACAGCATAAATCCAAGCGATATATATCCGCAGCGATCTGTTTTTCAAAATAAACCTGGAATTTATAAAACTGATATCAAATAAACTGGGGTTAGGAACTCCAAAGACGTTTTAACTATTTTTTGTGGAGAAATGAAAGAGTGTACCGTTATATTGATTGCTGTATTAATAATTTTAATTCTAAAATTAAAACGTAAATTGTCTCTTTGAACTTTCGTTAAAATATTCGATTATTAAAATAGCATTTTCTAATGATTTCAGTGTTTTACAAAGAACTACACTTGTTTTACAATGAAACACATCAGGAAACTGACCTATAATACTAATTCCTCGGAAACTACCGGGGTTAAAAATTTTACATTTGACATGCTACTAGGATGCGATTCCCCCAAAGACATTTTCGAAAAAAATGAATTTTAATTTAGTGGATTAGGAAGACAAATTTGTATTTTCAATATGTTTTCTCTATTAGCATAAAAACTTATATTAAACCTATATTTATCCACACGCCGCACAAAACTAGTCGTTGGGGGCCACCGTAATACTTACCCATCATGGATATGCATAATGTAAAATATTATAATAAAAATGTGTAAACTACTTATAAAATGCATTGCAATTCAAATAAAATCGTGGCTTGATGACGTCATAAACTTTAAAGGATTGATTACTGAATTGCTTGAAAGAGGTTTTTCCTTATAACTCCAAAAATAATAATCCTATTAACTAGCGGTTTATTGCATCTGATTAAGCGTCAAATTTCCAATTAAAATATATCTTTAAAGTGAAATTTGGATGAAATACAGGGTCATGAAAAATCGAAGAGTGTGGAAAATAGAATTCCAAATATCTCGGCAACTAAGGATCCGATCAACTTCATGCTTTATGCGAAATTTATGTTTTTTATTGTCTTTTATATTCATTTCTTAAAATAAACAATTTCGAAAATTTTTATATACCTTTTATCAGAACGAATATTTCGAGAGTCCGAAAAAAATAGTTCCGGTTAATCGAGGTTATTGAAATGAAATAGGCTTCTTCCCATTATGACATACTAAGTACATACCAAATTGCAAGTCTCTATCTCAATTTTTTCGGGAGATAGAGCGTTTACAGACACACAGACACAAACACAGACACACAGACGGACGGCAAAATTTTTTTTTCTAAAAATATGTTTTTCGGAATCTCCAGTGTCTGAAACGTGTAAATCCATAAAAAAAAATTTTCGATTTTCAAAACGATTACAAGACTTACCCTATACTACGTATGATGGGTAAGTAAAAGGACGGTTAAATACACTAAACCAATATTTCTCAACTTATTACTTATCGAAATTTTAAGCAATTTGTATGGTGATTCAAGTTGTAAAAAAGGAACTAGTGTTATTTGTAGAAAATAGACTCGAAAAATACTGAGCGGATTTTCAAAATTATTTAACTGTGCAATAGCCGATACACAGAGTTTCCACGTGCACTGCATTGTACCTGTTATTTGGAAAAGGGTGGCTGCAAATAGGCTGGAAAGAAGATTTTTCTCATTAATTTAAGTATCATGATAATATGATGTAGTACCAAAAGGAAGTTTCCTCAATATGAGATTTAAATAGTATTATTTAAAATATTCATAGCAGTGTAACTTCATTTAAAATAAAAAAGCACAAAAATACAACTTGGTATATTTCAACAATAACGTGTACAAAGCCGTGAGTTTTGGTAATGTATTGTAATAATGTATCCGTTTCTAACCTATGCCCCGCACAGCACTAAGGACACGGCATATACTGCTACTTCCACCCAGAATTTCATGACTCCTCTTGCATACGTTTTTGCTGCCGCTTCAAAAGTCCTTCAGCAGCCACTAACTTACAAATTATTGTAACACGAGAGTGAGACGAAATGTCAATAAATTAATATTTATACTTTTCTTGACTATATAATTCTGTAAACCGAGATTTTCCACGTATACAAGTTAAAAAGCAAAATACAGAAGACTCTTAATTGTAGAAGCAGACTGATTAATTTATAATGAACTCAACCTGATGTAAAAATACTTTGTAAAACAATGCAACATGAAGCGTCTCACTAAAGTTATATATGTTATTTTACAGACCTTATTGTTACTATTAATAATGATGTAAATATTATTAATGTTCAATTGGTTTGGAGGAACATTTTTGTTTTTGGCAATGCTTTGACAATAACCCACACAGCACATACGTTCAAATTTCATCCAGTTTTCTTCTACAAATTCCGAAATACATCTATAGACGTATTTTGAGCAAATAACGCCTGCTTAAATATTGTTTGTAGAGTACTTGCGTTCTTTTGAAAAAAAAAAAGTTTGTCTTTGTGTGACTATGTCCGACAGTTCACCTTACGTATTGGTCTGAAAAATTAGGTGGTGACAATCCATGGAAGTTTTCTAATACCCCCTAGGCTGAAATGTTTCATTTTTTATTAGCCACAACGAAAACTCGTCAAAAATACATTATTTTCTAAAAAAGACGAGCGATAGCCGTTTAGGAAGATCGATAGCAAAGAAAATCCGAAGGTCAGAAACGATATTTCTGCTTCTGCGTCATTCGTTTTTGTTTTGCCTTTCTTCGGATGAACGCTTGCGAATATGGAAACACAAATCAGACAATCTTTACGCGCTCTCTAACAGTGCAATTTTCTCAAAAAATATTAATTTTAACCCTTTTAAAAAATTATTTTCGAAACTTTGATTTTAGCCAGGGTTGGCAAGTTTTTGACGCATGACGGTTTTTACCGGTTTTAACCATGGTTTTTACCGTCATGTCAAAAACCTCCTTGTCAAAAACTGTCAAAAACCCATTTTTTAGTAGTTTGTTTTTACATTTTTGTTTTCATTCTATCTTTAATATTAAGTTGTTTTACATAAAATATTCAGAATCAAAAAGACTAAAGTATATTTATCCATCCAAGAAAAAAAAAGAATTGCATTAGAATAGTACGTATACATCTCTGTTAGAAGATCTCTATAATAATCTTAAGCTATTTGGCAAATTCTAAAAAAATTAGATTTTTTAAAGAAATCCTGTAATCTATACATATTAGATTCAGGGTTGTAAAAAACGTGGTTTTTTTATAAAAAACCCAGCCCGGGTGGGTTTTATTAAAATACCCGGGTTAAATGGGCAATTTTCCCCGCATAAATTGGGTTAAAATGCCAAAATGTGGACTATGATTCTACCTTCTTCACAAATAATAATCTTCAGGGTTGCTACTGTATAGGAAAACTGGGAGAATTTAAAAATGAGTATTAAAAAACAAAGAATTTTACTAAATTTTGGTATGCAAAATTTATCCATTGAAATTTTGAAAATTCTCAGAGGAATTATTCAGGGCAAATTAAATTTTTTGCTCAGGAAAGCAGAAGGAATTTGATTGGCGAAATAAGTAGCAATTCTGATCTCAAATACAATCTTTGTGAACACTTCATAGTCTAATAGATGGCAATGACTTCATAGTCTAATAGATGGCAATGACTTCATAGTCTTAATAATGATCTCAATATTTTTCTTAAAATATTTCTTAAAATACATATATGATCCCTTTAATTTAAATAACAAACAAATTTTAAATTGCAAAGCTATCAATTGCATGTTATTTAATAATAAAATATAAATATACCTTTAAAAAAAATTACTCTATTGAAATTATCATAAGATTAGCAAATGTTGATAAAAGAAAATATCTTACAACAAAAATTTTTCTTATATGTATGTATAATTTATTCATATATGGTTAAATTTTTAGTTTTTAATACAATTCATTTAGAAGAAATTATTCCTATTCAAAAACTTCACCTAATATTACCATGTGACCTCCATTTTGCCTTAGCCTAAATGCATTTCTTTTTTAATTAAAACAGTAGCTGTGCACAACTATCCTTAATAGGCTATTCTTATTTTAATTTTTAAAAAAATATTATATCCATTATAAATAATTATAAATATGATATATATATGTATATATATCACAAACACAAAGTAGATTACTTTAATTTTTAATAGGCTGATGATGATAGGCTTTAGTCTTTAAGACTAAATATTGCAAATGATCATTTGTTAAGTTTAGTTTTAAACATTTACATTTTGCCTTCACTATTCAATAAAAAACAACTAAAAAATGATGCAATCTGTAGAAGGATTATCATCACTGCTCATTGTTATTACTTGTATTTAAAATTCCAAAACAGCTCTCTGATTGGTTAATGGCATTGCAATATATTATAAAATGTTTTTTAATGGTAATTCTATAACTAATTTGTTTTATTATAACTATGAATAAAATATTTTCTTTGCATATACTATTCTAATTAATTTAACAAATATAATAAGTTTAGTAAATATAATACTCTTGAAGCTAACTGAAAAGCTTAAATTTACATTTTAAATTAAAATCTAAAACGTTTTAAAATTACAGGGTTCCCAATCTAAAAGTGCAAGTAAATTAGTACAAACATATTTTCTAAGATTCAAAGAAGAGAATAAATAAAACAAAATAACCATAAACTGTTAACAAATACACCATTTGTTCCTTTCCAGAAATATATTTTTTAAAAAGCCCGGGTTTAAAAAAAAAAAAACCCAGCCCAGGCAAGGCAGGCAGCTGGGCGGGTACCCGGGCAGCTGCCCACTACAACCCTGATTAGATTAAACAATTTATTACATTGTTGAAAACAAAACTTTAAGATTCTACTTATTGAAGTGCATATGAAAATCACCATAATTGCATTTATGATAATACATAAGATATGCATTTTAAAATATTATGTCGAAGAATATTCAAATTTATTCACTGCCAGTCTATTCTTAACACAGAGTTTCCCCCAGGTTTAAAAAAGGGCAGGGTGCTGCTGGTGAGAAAAGAGCACTTTTTTATTCGTAAGGGCGCTTTTTTTATTTTTAAGGGCACTTTTTTATTCTTGAGCACTTTTTGGATTCTTGAAGGTACTTTTCTTATCCTTTAAGGGCACTTTTTTAATTGTTAAAGGTATTCTTTTGGTTTTTAAAGCCACTTTTGATATTTAAAAGTCAGGGCACTCTTTTTAAGACAACACTGTGTCAATTTTTACTATAAAAGCAAATTTTTTAATGCGAAAAGGAGAAAAGGCACTTTTTTACTGAGGGGCAAGAAGGGTGCTAATTATTTTTATGAGGGTCAAGAAGGGTGCTATTTTGTAAAGCAAAGGGCAGGCAGGGTGCAGCACCCTTCTGAAACTGTCTGGGGGGAACTCTGCATTAACATCTATTAGTCTATTGTCATACAATGTAACAGCATTTTTGCATCTCTAAAATAATTTTAATGTACTTTATTAAAAATGTATATTGAATGTTATTTAATAATTATAACCTTTTATTATCATTTAATATTAATGTTAATTGCAGTTAGTAGAATCTATATTAGTAAAGATTATGACAAATATTGTTCTTTTCTTTTACTCTTGTATTTTTAAATCTTTCCCATATTAGGAAATGATCTTCTTTTAAATAAATTTAACAAATGTAATTGTAAATAATAATAATAACAAGAACAACAAGGTAAAATCAATCTAGAAATGTATTATATGCTACCCTTGCACCATAAATTGGAGGACAATCGAAAATGGCAGGTTTTTGACGGAATAAACCGGTAAAAACACGGTTTTTACCACTGTCATGTCAAAAACCAGTTTTTGACGTCGAAAACCCAACCCTGATTTTAGCGTTTTATCCCCGTCATCCGAAACTCGAATTAGCGATGAAAATGCGGACAAAGCAATTACACCAAATTAAAGATCACATTTACAGCTTCAAATTTCGTCTTTAGTGTGATAAATATCAATATTAATCTTTTTAAAAAAAGCTATCATGAGAGCCGTTTCGGCGTTTACGCGTTTTCCTCAGAATCTAAAATTATGCATTCGCGTGTCGGATCAAAATGCGAAAAAAAAAACAAAAAAACATACACATGTAATCTTATTTTGCTCTCTTTGAAAACTAATCTTAATAGGATAAAGTTATCAATTAGGAGTATGAAAGTCTTACAAATAGGTGTTATTTAGTTTCTTCTTTTGAATAATGGGAATAATTTTAAATACCTTTATCAACGTTTGATAGTATTGGAAAAATTTTCATGCCTGCCAATTTATCAATAATTACCGTAAAACAGAAATCGATTTATATCAAGAAGCAAATAAAAATATTTCAAGGAAAAGTGTTCAGTAAAATGATTCCTGTTTATTTGTAGTTCATATTTAACATCATTTATAAGAAAAAGATTCCTGTGCGAAAACTTTTTGTTTTGACCTGGGTGAAATTGACAAAATTAAACAGAAATTATCGTTAACATCTGAGCTATGAATTTTCATTCTTATGTGATAAATTTTCAATATGGTTTAATTAAGTATATGTACTATTAATTAAGGAATTATTTTTAATTAGATAACATGGCAAAGAATAATTGTGTTGTCTAGTTGCAAAACCGGCCAACTCCTCAAAATTTGAAAATGTGTTTTTTCAGCTTTTTAAGTTCTAAGTAAAGTTTTCTACCATCTGTAATAAACAAAAAAGCCTAAGCTGGTCAAATCCAAAGGAAAAAATCCAAATTTCACCTTGTGATAACCAGGGGCGGATTAACATGTTTTTATGCTCTAAGCAAAATACTTTTCTGCGCCCTCTCCCTTTGCTTTCATAAAACTGTAAGTGAATTTTCTCTGATAAATTTAAGAAATTTTTAATCTATTTAATTTTTTAATAAAATATTCTTCCATTTAATTTTTTTTTATAAATTTTAGTATTGTGAGGATTGTAGATGCGGAATAAACGGGCTTTTGCTACAGTTAAAATAATTTTGTTAATACATTTGTGAATACATTTTCATAATTTCTGGCATTATTTTTTTCAGGTACTGCCCTACTCGTAATCAAAGAAATCCAAGTTGGGGCACTCTTCAAAAGCTTACCAATGCTCCACAACGCTTCCTCGAACATTTTTGTGTGTTCGCTACCCCTAAAAACCCAATGTCACATTAAATTTAGCAAAAATTAATTTCTGGTTTGTTACAAAACCGGCCAACTCCAAAGTAAGTTGCAAAGGTGGCCAAATCCAAAACAAAGACTTAAATAACCCCCCCATTTCATGTGCCCCTGCCACCTTATTTTGTGTTTTCAAATATACTGCCTTCATGACTATAAAACTAAAGCGTTTTGGTTCTAATCTTATTTTGGCTAAGTGTGGCAAAAAATCAGCTTTTTCTCAATATTTTACTTTTTGGAGATGGACGGTTTTGCAACTAGACGACACAATTTTAGTGATAAAGAATATTTTTGAAAATAAAATTTTAAATTTCATATACATTTCATTAAAAGTTACAATAGATAATTTTTAATTCCTGTTTATTTCATTTTTTAATTTAATACACTCTCATTAACTGTTATCTAAATATAGAATTTGAGTGTAATTTACGAGAGAACAGATTAATTTGCACTATCAACTTTGCAATCAGTTTCAATCCCCTTTATCCAAACTATTACTGTATGAAAGAAATATAATCTCCATGATTTATCAAATATAATTGTATATATTTGATAATATTCAAATAAAAAAAGGAAATTCTACACTGTTTCAAATTACAAACAATGTATGTCTGTAATACCTGTGTTATGCATGAATTGGTTAAATAGATTATCGTTAAGAATTATCAAAATCTAACATTTTAACATAAATCGCAAGAAAAATTAAAATATATATATATATATTTAACAGCAAAAATTCCGTGAGTTTAAATGACATTTATACAAAATATTACATTATAAAATAATTAAAAAATACCAATAACAGTAATCAAGGAAACTTTATACATGATTTATGAAATCAAATATCTATTTCAAATCCATTTTGTCTGTGATTGCATAGAAAATTTATTAGCAATAACTAATTAATTTACTGTTTCAATAATTAAAACATTATGAAAAGTTAGCTAAAGCATATATAGCAGAAAGTTATCTAAAGTTATTTCTGCATGTTTATCATAATAAACGAGAGAATTAAATCCATTATTAACTATTCAGCCATGATTGTTATTTAATTAAATTTTGGGCTAGAAAACTTCTAAAACAACAACTTTGTTGCTGCTTCAATGAGAATTAATTTCATTTTCAATCTTTTGCATGACGAATTCTTGGATAAATGGATATTTACTGGTGTAATAATTATCTTCCTTTAGTTATGTAATATTGTACATCATAATTTTAAACGACCGTGAAATTTTAAAGTTTACCAAGATCATATTCGAATATTTTCACTTGGGAAATTAGCCTTGCGAATGTAAAGTTATAGCTAAATAGAAACATTTAAATAAGAATAATGCTGTATATCAAAAATAAATTTTCTTCTGAATAATTCAAGCTATGAAATAAGACATTTTAATTAAAATTTAACTTTCCTATTCAGATGTGTATATAATTTTTCATTACTTTTTAAAAATTTATTCTTTGTCTTTCTCCTTTTTAAATTAATATACTTTAAATGTTCTTATGTATGATAATTCATGTGTATGAAAAGAAAGTAATAAAAGCCGCTATATTTAACATAATGATTTAGAAAATAAGTTTCAAGTTTATAACCAATTGTAATTGTTATTTAATTAAGTATTTCGGCAAAAAAAATTCTTTGCTGGATCATTCAGAACTAACTTTATTTTCAATCTTTTCCAAGAAACAATTTACACAACTAAATAGTTACTCGTGTAATAATCATTTCAATTTTGTATATAATATCCCAGGCACGATTTTAAATGTCAGTAAAATTTAAAAAATGGTCAAACATATAATCTAATACCATACATTAAGAAATTATTTTTGGCTAAATGGAAGTTTTACTTGAAAAATCAAAACATTTAAAGAGCATAAAAAATTTAAATAGCATTAGTTGCCTACTAAATAGTGATATAAAAATTCATTTTTAATTGCTGTAAAACAGATTATAACACAGGCAGATTTTTAAGGTTAATAACAGTTTGAAGCCGTAAAATTTAAGGCATTTTGGGATTTTTATTTAAGAAATGCGAACACATAAACAACACTCATTTATTAAGCATTTATTATGCATATTATAAAAAATCCGTAATTTTGTATACTTCATGTATTGAAAAATGGCTATTTGATAGCTAGTGAGCGGGGGCGCTTCTTAAAAATATGGTGTAGCAGGCGGCAGCTAAATTATTTATAGATGTGAATTACATTATATGTGACTTGGTTCACATTAATTACATTACATGTGAATTAACAATGTAACATTAGAATCTGTTTTCTGTGTACAAAAGCTAATGATATACGTAGCCGTTTCGTAAAATGTGCATTTTTAATGAAATGTCACCGATTCAAAGTGTATCGCAAATTTCGTTACTTGAAACTGCACAATATTTCGTAAAAAGCCTGCATAGTTCAATAGATAAATATATGATCAAAAATTTTCGAAAATATCAAATTGATTGATTGAAGTTTCATGGAGGTACAATGTCCACCGACATGGAGAATGCTGTTCTGAAAAGAAAAACAGAGTTTAAATTTTCGTAACTGAACATTTGAACATTTCAAGGAGAATGCTGTTCTGAAAAGAAAAACAGGGTTTAAATTTTCGTAATTGAACATTTCAAGGAGAATTGCTTTAAAATTTATAAGCTATTAGGCTGTTTGTCTCGAATGATCCATATTTCTTTTATGCACAGAAATACATTCAAGACGTTGACAATCTTCTTGACAAGTACAGGATAGACACCAGGAAGTAGACAGCACTTAAGACACACACACACTGACATCCATTCCTTACCAGGATTCGAACCCGAGCATCACCGTGGCGATCGCCTTTGCTACCAACCACGCTACCGGGCCGGTTTTCTTTACTGTTTGCTCGTTCTGATATTATATCTACTCGCTGTACATCTATAACTCCGAAATTGCCTTTTTACTTTCAATATCGATTTATAACTAATAAAATACCCCTTTTCATTTTTTCTAATACGCCATAAAATACATTATTTTCCGTTTAATCGCAATATTTGCAATACTTTTATGCATTTAAATAAGGCGAAAAATACTATTCAAAACTGTGATAAAAGTGTACGAACCCTGAATAATTCTTCTAGTTAATTTGTAGTAAGCATATATAAGAAATGTTTTAATTAAAAAGGTTACCCACCTGAAAAGAACAAATTGTTTCTTTAAAAAAATTAATAAAACTAAACCTTTTATAACCTAAACCCCATGCCTGTCGATAAATATGATTTCTGTATATGAGAATATTTGATCAGTACATTTTCCAATTTGGTCATAATTAAACTAATTACAATTCATTTGTGACAAAAAGACAATATTTCAAGTTACAAACCATCTCGCACAATTATTTTCCTCAGAATGTTATACAGGGTATCCAGAAAAAAACTCCGGGGTTTTAAAAAATTACATCGAGTTAACGGCATGTGCTAGGTTAGGTCAGTTAATTTAGAAGAAATCAGTAGCTCGTGAAATTTTATCCACACCAGTTTCAGTTTGTTTTTTCATCACTAGGTAACGCTGCGCGCCATTGACCTTGAAGTAACGTGCTCATTCCATCATTCCATGCAGTTAATGCAGTGCGATGGCGACACCACAACAAAAGGCACAGCGTGTTATCTGGCTTATAGAAACTGGATCTGTTACCATTGTACAGCGGAACTTTTGGCGCGACAAACATCGCCTGGTAGGTCAGGGGTGTCAGAAGAGAACGTCGATATAATAATAACCTTTATAAATTTACCTTTAATTACATATATATAGCATTAACCTAATTTTATGAATGAATTAAAAAATATTGCTCCAAAACCGCGGAGTTCTTTTATGGACCCCTGTATTAACATGCGGAAATATTCATAATTTGGACATTCATGCCAAAGTATACAACCTGTTTATTCGAAAATCCTGTCTATATCTAAAGTAAGTAACAAGATACCGTAAGCCCCGAAATAAATCAAGAAGGATCTTTTCATTTAATTTTACTTAAAAGAAACAAAGAAAGAAAGACATTATAACTGAAGTATAAGGTTCTCCTTCCCACGCCTAAAAATTCACTGACGGGATTCCATTTGCTACTCTTATTATTAGCTATTTTATTTTTTAGTATTATTCATTATTTATTGCTCTTACTACTGCAGAAATTTAGTGTTAATGGTGAGGAGTCTTAGAAAATGAAAAGTGTCAAGCTACATATAAAAATGTACTGAAGTGCCTTTTTTTCCATCCTCCATTTTGATCCTTCTGATTTTATCAACTTCTCAGTATTGCAAAATACATGGCGTTCTTTGTACAAAGTAATACACTCCACCCTTTTTAAAATCAAATGAAGGCATAAAATTGGCCATTTGTCGAATAAATGTATATTTTTTAAAACAATGTACAGGTTTTTAATTCGTTTTATGTGGACTTTAGCCGCTGATCTTAAATTTGTGGCTACAAGTTCTCGTGCCTGTAAAATATTGCATCAAATTCAGAAGTTCGCGTTGAAAGACCTTCATTTTAAGATAAACGTAACTGATAGAATGGTAATTTCTTCACATTTTCAAATATGTTTTAAACATCTACTAGCTGACCCTCTGGCCCGGAGTTGCCAGGGCCCGTGATAATAAATTAAAAAACAAAACATATTTTTTTTTTAATTATTTTATATCGTTAACCCGATTTTGTATGAAATTATAACTGAAAAATTTGCGAAACAATATACAAAGTAATACACTCCACCCTTTTTAAAATCAAATGAAGGCATAAAATTGGCCATTTGTCGAATAAATGTATATATTTTTAAAACAATGTGCAGGTTTTTAATTCGTTTTAATAATTGGACTTTAGCCGCTGATCTAAATTTGTGATACCATATATCACAAATAAACAGTTTTAGAACCCGTGTTATAATTTTGAGAAAAAAGATTGTTATCTAGTTGTAAAATAATTGTTTTCTTCTCGCTTTTCTGTTCATTTGTTTGTTTTCGCGTCGGCGCCTTTAACATAGCATAGCTGCCAACTTTTACGCTTTTTTCCTACCACTAAAATTTCATAGTAAATTTTATCTTAGTAAATCAACAAAATCGTGTGATTACATAAGGAGAAAATTTCTATTAAATTTTAGTGGTATCAAAAAAGCGTAAAAGTTGGCAGCTATGACATAGCAATAAAAATAGCTCTCATCTGACGAACTCTCTGACATTTCAGTCAATAATAAATATAACTGTCTCCAAACTCTCTTTAAAATTGTGCGAACAAATATGCATATTTAGTAGTGAAAACATGAATTCTTTAAAAAAAAGTTTTAGCTTTCAACCGCAGAGTAAAAATATATTAGAAGGTCTATGCTTTCAATGCAATGGTGCGACTCCATCCGTTTTCAATCAAACTTTTTCAATCCTCCTATGCTAAACAGGTGAGGGTTAATCAATCAGATTTCCCATTTCTCGTGGGAGATGTCTTAACAAAAAAAGTTGAAGCATGCGCAAAGAGACGATTTTCGTGTGGAATAGAGATTGTGCATTTGTCAGAATGCGCTTTTCATTTTAAATATATAGATTCGATAATATATCACCAAGGAAAAATAAAGTATTTTAAACGCAAGGTTCTTTGTATTGCATAGAATAAAGAACATTTATTACAATGCTTTATATTATGCTTCGACATCATGACCAAATGAATCATCATTTACATAATCTAAGCAAAGCGAAAGAGTCTCTGTCCCAAATTTGAATATATGCACAGAATATCGGAAATGCGGTGCGTTTTCTTAATTGTCTGGGACTTATTGAGAAAGCCTGCAATTTATTTAGGATAATGGAAAACACAATCACGTCTTTTAAATAAAACAGGAATGGTTCTCTTTTATTTGAATGAAGTCATTCCCGTTTATTTGTTTTAGCATAATCTAAAAGTGTTTACATTTACAGATTAGGCTGTTACTTCAAAGACGTAAATGCACACACAGAACCCTTTTTAAATAATTCAAAATTTAAATTGGTGCAGCAGCAAAAAAATTCCTAAAATTGCAATTTCTGTGATAATGTTGATATAGAACCCTTAAAGCTTGGAATATGACATGTTGGTTACTTTTAAGATGTAAATGCTTGCTAAGAACTTTTTTTTTCAATCTAAGTTATGAATGAAAAATGAAATGAGCGGAAAACATTCAAAATATATTCTAAATTACGATTTATTTACAATTAATTTTAAAATTTCTCATAAATTTAAATGTTACGTTCGCCTAATGCAGTATAAGAGCGAAATTTACTCAAAATATACATTAATTAGGAAATGTTTAATTATCCACAGCAGTATAATTTCCCCTAATTTAAATAGGCAAACATTTGGCTTATTTCAACAACTACGCGTGCAAATGTTATCGTTTCGCAAATATATTTCTATTAATTCACGGATAATGGATGGGAAATAAACTCTTAATAGATAAGTTTTCCCAATAAATATAATCAATAGAAATATATTTTCAAAACGATAACATTTGCAAAGAATCTGCTTCTTTTGAATTACCTAAAATTTTGGCACGCGATGTTTTGAAAAAGCAATAAAAATAAAAATAAAATAATAATTTAACGTTTTTCAGTCTGACCACTTTTAAGCACCTGCGTGCATTGGATATGTGATCTTATGATTTATGTTTATCATTTTCAAAAACTTTGCGAGAATATTTTATTTATTATTTTGATCTGAAGATGTCGCCGTTTGAGGGAAGGAAACATATGTAATCTATATTAAACCTTACGACTTTAAAAACTTAAAACTTACTAACGTTTAAACCTTTTGTGTTATGTTTTTTATCCCTTTAAGAAATAATTACAATTTAATTTCAACTTAACAAGTTTTTTTATTATATTATTTGTAAAGTACAACAATTTATGTCTTTGGAAATATACTTATTTGATTAATATTACAACTTTGAAAGCTGTTACTTAGTTAATGCTTTGGTATCATACTTCAATTTACATTTAATAATTTCACATAAATACATATCTTGAAGCATTTAATCTGTCGTATACATTTTCTTGAATTTAGTGCTCATATCACTAATTTTGTTTTGCTATCACTAACTTATCTTGGTTGTTACATAAATGGGAAATGTTTCCATGAAAAAAGAACAATGTGTTTTAATGTTAGTATTTTTAATTTTACTTATTTTTGATTAAATAGAAAATTTAAAATGCACAATCTTATTTCTAAGGATTATATATAAAATTCTCATTCTAAAAATTAAAGTTTGATTGGTTTATTTAATCTAAAAAAAATATATTTTTTAATTAGTGGTTGCTATTATTTATTGAATGTTCGAATTTAATTTTCTTTATTAGCTTTATGAGATAGATGCATTTGTTATATCATTTTCAGACTGTATATTTTAAATATATATACTTTTTTATTTGGGTTACTCGATCGTAAATTTATACGAAGGACATCAGAAAAAAATAATATTTTTGTTCAAGTTCAATTTTGCCTCTGAATTATTCTTTAAAAAACAAAATTGTGATGGAAAAATATTCTGACACAAAACAAAATTGTTAAATTGTTCTTCAAAAATTAATAGCAACACTAATAATAAATGTCACAGTTTAATTTACGTGTATTATTATTATTAAAAAAGTATCTTACAATTTCATCTAGCTTAAGAGAATTAATGCGCTTCTCTTAAATATCGTGCAATGAATACGTTAAAAAAATAACTAGTTGGAAATTCTACCATCCAACGTGACAAATGAGGTGCGTTCGTACTACAACTAGTTTTATAAATATTCAGATCTTGGTGCAATAGTTGTTGCACCCTTGTACAAAAATGCATGAATACAAAATTTATTTTATGTCCAGATTTTCATATTATAGATATTAATTTAGTTTTATGAAATTAATTTAATGCACTTTTACAAACAATTAATTACAATTCTCTTACATTAAAATTAAACCATGCGCTAATATACAATACAAGACAATGTAAAAAAAAAAATCATCGTTATTATTTCAGTGAAATGATTTATATCGTCTGTTTATATGATATGATTAATTTCCGTAATAAATTAAGTACATTTTAATTTGGCAACATTTTATCCTTTGTTGACATTTACTGAAAATTCCAATGGGAAACTTAAGCGTAGCTTTGAAAATTTCAGAACTTGAAATACATATTTAGACTATTTTTTTCCATTTAATATCAATTTTTTCGAAAACACCTATCCAAAAAACTGTCGGTAGATTATAGGATTGCTATAATTAAACAATTTTAGTATACAAATTATGTGTTTAAATTCAGAAATACAGAAATAATATGACTCCAACTTAAATAGGACGTAATCACCATGTCAACATAGAATCATTACCAATCACGGGATATCATTGAATTAATTTCGTATGATAGAATTTAATAGAATGAAGACAACTTTTATTAATATCTTTTTAAGTTTTGATTCCATTTTTATAAAATTTGAAATGACTCGACAAATTTCTGTATCGATTATATATATTAAATTTCAAACTATTTGGTTGGGAAGTTTTTGCGCTGTTATATGCGGACAGACGGACGGACCAGACGACGACTGTAGGGGCTACGTTTTTATATAATTACGAACGCACCTAAAAATAGACATGTTTCGCAAACTCGGGCGATTTCGGTTAAAGAACATGCTAACAGTGTATAAATAGTTGAAAAATACTTTTTAATAAAGACTGTAAAATTCAAAGATTTTTTTATATATATATTTATATTTTAGAATGCCCACCAATTAGACGAAAAAGGAATTTTATATGAAACATATTAAATATTCAGTTAAAAAGTAATCTTTTAAAATTTACTCAAAACGATGTTACGTTAGTAATATAGCGTGTATATCGAAAAATATCTGTAATGATTTCACTATTTATACCATTTTTTTTATTATTATTATTCTGTTTATTTCAGTGATTAATCGTATTGTTCGATTATACATCTATATATACAGGGTGATTTTTTTTTAATTTGTAAAAGTAAAACCCTATAACAAAAGAACCACTGGTCCAAATAACCTAAATTTCACCATTATGCTCCCAAAGCAATGGGATTTTTTAGGTGTGGTTAAAAAAAGCTTAAAATCGCACCGATAGATGGCGCTGTAAGTTAACAGAAACAAAGAATATTGTCAGTGGGAGAAAAACAATAGACGGAACTTTCAGAAACCATATTCCGCAGGACTTCTGTCGTAATTGGACATTTTCTTAAATGCTCAAGTGTCCTAAATCTCCTAAGAGCAGTTGCTGCGCTGTCATTATTCTGATAATGCAGTTTCACTAACAACGCACACTCCGTCAATGGCGCAGTCAATGCGAGGATATCCGTAGAATAATGACCACGAGGTGTGCGTCCTTCACGTTTTTATCATCACTGGGCGTGTGTCTTGCACAAGCTCGTCTCCCGGCTTTACTGCATATACAGCGCCATCTGTCGGTGCAATTTTAAGTTTTTTTTAACCACGCCTAAAAAATTCCCATTGGTTTGGGACCATACCGATGAAATTTCAGATCATTTGATCAATGGTTCTTTTGTTATAGGGTTTTACTTTCACAACTTAAAAAAAATCACCGTGTATATTACGCTATCGTACGTGGCACAGAAATCGCAATTATTTATTATTTGCCGATGACAACGAGAGGTTTGTTTTCACTAATTTGCGAATATTAAGAAAAGTATTTAAGGTATCGATTTAAAACTCACCACACATATGTAGAACATTTTTTTGCATCCGAAAATACAACTTTTGTAAAAAATAGGCCGGTAATTTTCTTTATTTATTTTAAAAACTAGCTACTTTCTAAAAAGGAAAGAAAATAAAGTGCAAAATCAAACCAAGAAACGCGCCATTTTGTTATTAATTAAAACATTAACTCCATGGTTGTACCTTATGCAGTTTAACCTCAGTGTTGTCCGGATTGTTATGACGTCAATGTTACGGATGCACATATTTGTTATTTATAATATAGATTGAGTAATAACAAATAAATAATAATAAATGAATAAAATAATCTTATTGGGTGGAGATTTCCGTCAAGTCAATCCTACCTGTCATTTTTAGCGGTTCAAGATCACTAACAGTTTCAAGTTGCATAAAGAGAAGATTTTACATTATGCAACTTACAGAAAATATGCGTGCCCTTCAAACAGAGAGAGAGTTAGCAAGTTGGCTGTTACAAGTTGGTGAATGTCAAAGTGGGGAAACTATTAAGTTGCCCTCAATTTTCTATCCAAATATACAAGATCCAGTGCATCTACTTTTCAGTAACATTGATTTTTTTAACGGTCACACCTCATAAGCTTAAAGGACGAACCATACTAACAGTGACAAACAATTTGTCAATTGAAATTAATAATAATATATCCAATCTCTGAAATTTACAATTGTGTATATAAAGACTTTGCGTTTTTGATTCAGAAAATCAAACAAAAAGATAAAAATATTGTCCTAATTGTGAACGGTGTGGATATTTTCGATATAATATGTATACACTTTTTTAATTTTAAAGAGTATCCAGTAACTATTGTGTGCATGCAAAGGTTTTTATATGCACGATGCTGAAAAAATACCTCTGTTTTCATATTTCTAAATGGTGTCCAAATCTTATGATGTGCATATTATATATTTTATTTCAAAGTACCCAGTCCTAAGTGGAGAAGTTTTTATGTATGATATTTATACATATAATGCCGAAATTCCTGTATTCTAATATGCATATAGTATTTAAAAGAGTAGACACTAGAGTGCAGATACTCTGCACGGGATCGGCTAGTCTGTTAAATTTCTGTTTAATTTATTTATTTACTAGCTGATCCGCCCGGCATTGCCCGGCCCGTGATAATAAATAAAAAATAAAAAATAAACTCACGTTTTTGATATTAAGTCGAATGTCCCAAATCTTGCTGAAATCGAACCCATAGATCCCAAGAAAAGATTGAAACTACAGGCGGTGGAATGCGCCCACCTGTAAATTTAACAAATTTATTTTAACATGAAAGCGATATTTAATTTGCGGATGAAATTTCACTCCCCAACCCCCCACGCCTCTCTTTAAACTTAACCACCTATCTTTAACAGTAACGAGATTTTTAATTAATGCCTGTAGTGAGTAAACGTAAGTTGATGTCGAAAATGAAGATTAATATTTTTCAAAAAGTTGAAAGTTGGTGGTCTAAGGAAATGTTTAGTAGATTACAAAGTAGCTGGAGTACCCTAGAACTATGTTAATCAAAATTGCAAGAGAATCGGATCATTTTTAAATAAGCTGCACCAAGGGGACCAAGAATGAGATTAATATTCAAAATTGGTGGCAGCTGAAGTCAGAGAAATTTTTTTTTGTCGTGAAGTTAGCAGCTGGAAGATCTAAGAAGTTGTTAAAAAAACCGCTAGTGTATCGGACGAATTTTAAGGGAGCTATAATAGGAGGAGTAAAAGGGGCCAGCTGATAGTTCTGAGCGGGATCCTCAGAGCAAAACATCTTAAAAAATCCTAGTACTTAGTGCTTTGGATCTTAATTTAGTCGAAATTAAGCATAGGGTATAAATTAATCATTAGAATAAAAATTTAAAGAAGTGCTTATAAAGGGGCCATAGAGCCCCAAGAAAAATATGAGGACGGTGGCACGGGGAGAGAAGTCCAATACATTATTTATTTACTTTGTGAATTTTATTATAGAATATCAGTCAGAAATAATTGCTCAAATGTTTTCATTGTTTCAAGTGCAAACGTGTTTATAAGTTGCAACCGAGTTGCACGAGACGCAAACAGATTGTGCAAAGAAAAACAAGTTGGAAATTGTACGTCAAACGTTACAAACGAGGTGCGTTCGTACGCACGTTTTAGAATTAAATTCATGATATCCCGTGCGTAGAACGGGTTAAACAGCTATTTAAGTATATATTTTATGACACTGTTCATACAAATATCTTAACTAGTTATATAAATATTCAGATATATATGTATCAGCTAGTTATATAAATATTCAGATCTTGATGATTTTTAATTCTGTGAAATGAATTATATCGTCTGCGGATTAATTTCTGTAATAAAATAAGTATCTAGGTCGCTTGACGATTTAACATCCATCGGAAGCTCCTCTAACAAGAAAGCACCGATTTTAAAAAAAATCAAATTTCTTAATAAATATTTTTATTAATATCTCCTAAAGTTTTGATTCGATTTTAATAAAATTTGAAATGTCTCGACAAAATTCTGCAAAGATAATATATTTTAAATTGCAAACCATTTGGTTGGGTAGTTTTTGCGTTGTTATATGCGGACAGACAGACAGACAGACGGACGGACAGACAGACGGACAGACAGACAGACAGACGGACGGACGGACCAAGCGACGACTATAGGTGCTACGTATTTATATAATTACGAACGCACCTAACAATCATGTTTGGAAAAAAAAAACTCTGTAATTTGAGGTATAAGTTTCAAGCAAACTTCATCTGAAAGCACATGTTTTTTTTTTCTTTTCGATGGTGTAAAAATTGAAATTGTGCTATTTTTAGTAGTTAATACTTTAGCGATAAAATTGACATTGTTTGCTGAAGTAACTATCATCGTCAATTTTTCGTCCGTATTACTCATGGATATGATTTTGCTTCATAATATAGATTAGATCTAAGCAGACAACTTATTATAAATACACACCATTATTTTATTACGTAAAAGAGGATTGCTAGATATCACCATTATTTCTTCCACGAAAGTCATTATATATTATTAAGTTAAAATTTGAAATTTATTTATTCACCATAAAATTCATAGATGGTAATACTAATATACTAATTAGATTGATTTTCTCAAGCGAAATGATTCACTAGAATGTCGGTTCGTTTAACAGATTCCACATTTCTGAGACGATTATTACAAAAGGTTTCATAACTTTATATTTTCAGAATTTCGTAAGAAGATTCGGTTGAACAACCATTAACGTAAATGAATTTCATGTTTGAAGTTGAAATTTAAAATCCAGTTACTTAGTGTTCCACTTCAAACTTCTACTGAACCGCTATTAAAGTAATAAATTCTATTCAAAATCACATTTTAGGAATCAACATATTCTTTGTGTTTCATATTTCGGAATTTGTACGTTTTGAAGTTAATATTTCCTAGTATATAATTTCTACCTGTATGTTGCATTATTTTTATATATTTATAAAAACGCATTAAAGCGTATGAAAAAAACGTATAAAAGTCATATTTTACAAACTTGGCTAGCAAAAAATCGCATAAACTAATGCGGTGTTCAGACCACTGAGTTAAACTAGTCGAATCTGCTAATCCCAAAACTTTTTATATCTCATACAGGCTTCACATACACATAAAACGTATCAACACCAATTTATATGAATTTCTAAATGAATCTAAAATTTTATTAAATTCCGTGCAATAGTTCTTCAGATATGACTGTACCCAAAATCGTGTAAATTCTTAAAAATGCAGCATATTTGCCAACTGTTGGGAAATTCACACCAAAACGTGGTCAACATCTAACTAAATCCGAAGTTTGATGAAATTCTGTGCATTAGTTCTTGAGATACAGCTATCGTGAAAATCAAAGAAAAGTAAACATAGCAGTGCCATCTGTTGGGCTATTTACACAAAAACGTAATCGGCATCTATTTATCTCAAGGTCTAACAGAATGTAAAATTTGATGAAATTCTATGCATTAGTTCTTGATACATAGTTACCGTACAAATCGTGGGAAAAATAGTATAGAAGCGCCACTTGTTGGGCTATGTACACCAAACTGTAAACAGCGTCTATTTATATCATGGTCTGATGTTTGATGAAATTCTCTGCATTAGTTCTTGAGATATAGCTATTGTGAAGCATAGAAGTTGCATTATTTTTATATGTTTTTAAAATGTCAAGGAAAAACAAAAGTATAGAAGTCATATTTTACAGTCTTGGCTACCTAAAATTAAATACACTAACACGGTGTTCAGACCACTGAGCTAAACTTCTCGGATGTGTACTTGTAGCTTTTATTGATGTTACGATATTTCAAACATAATTAAATTAATATGCACTACTGAGGTGGACTACCGCACGCTTTTACCGGAGTATACAATTAGTAGAATTAATAGTTCAATTACAGTGGCGTACAAAATAATTTCTTTACATTATGATCTATTTGGAAAAATCGTTTGCAGTTCATTTTATTTATGTTACGATATTTCAAACATAATGAAATTAATATCATTGGTGAGGTGGACTACCGCACGCTTTTACCGGAGTATACAATTAGTAGAATTTATAGTTCTATTACAGTGGCGTGCAAAATAATTTCTTTACGTTATGATCTATTTGGAAAAATCGTTTGCAGTGCATTTTATTTATGTTACGATATTTCAAACATAATGAAATTAATATTCAAAATCAAAAACAAAAGTATAGAAGTCATATTTTACAGTCTTGGCTACCTAAAAATAAATACACTAACACGGTGTTCAGACCACTGAGCTAAACTTCTCGGATGTGTACTTGTAGCTCGCCACCTGTAGTGCGATTAACACCAAAAGCTAACCAATACCAATTTATATCAAGGACTAACTGAATTTAAAGTTTTAATAAATTCCGTGCATTGGTTCTTGTGATACAGCACGCTTTTTCCGGAGTATACAATTAGTAGCACTCATAGTTCAATTACACAGGCGTACAAAATAATTCCTTTACATTATGGCCTATGAGAAAAAATCATTGCGGCGCATTTTATTGATGTAACGATATTTCAAACATAATGAAATTAATATGCATTACTGAAGTGGACTACATCACGATTTTACCGGAGTATACAATTAGTAGCGTTCATAGTTCCATTATAGGGGCGTAAAAAATAATTCCGTTACATTATGATCTATTTGAAAAAATCGTTTGCGGTGCATTTTATTGATGTAACGATATTTCAAAACATAATGAAATTAATATGCATTACTGAGGTGGACTACCGCACGCTTTTACCAGAGTATACAATTAGTAGAATTTATAGTTCAATTACAGTGGCGTAAAAAATAATTTCTTTACATTATGATCTATTTGGAAAAAACGTTTGCAGTGCATTTTATATGTTACGATATTTCAAACATAATGAAATTAATATCACTACTGAGGTGGCCTACAGCACGCTTTTACCGGAGTATACAATTAGTAGCATTCATATTTCTATTACAGAGGCGTACAAAATAATTCCTTTACATTATGGCCTATGAGAAAAAATCGTTGCGGCGCATTTTATTGATGTAACGATATTTCAAACATAATGAAATTAATATGCATTACTGAGGAGGACTATAGCACAATTTTACCGGAGTATACAATTAGTAGCATTCATAGTTCAATTATAGGGGCGTAAAAAATAATTCCGTTACATTATGATCTATTTGAAAAAACCGTTTGCGGTGCATTTTATTTATGTTACGATATTTCAAACATAATGAAATTAAAATCATTACTGAGGTGGACTACAGCACGCTTTTACTGGAGTATACAATTAGTAGCATTCATAGTTCTATTACAGAGGCGTACAAAATAATTCCTTTACATTATGGCCTATGAGAAAAAATCACATGCGGCGCATTTTATTGATGTTACGATATTTCCAACATAATGAAATTAATATGCATTACTGAAGTGGACTACCGCACGCTTTTACCGGAGTATACAATTAGTAGAATTTATAGTTCAATTACAGTGGCGTACAAAATAATTTCTTTACATTATGATCTATTTGGGAAAATCGTTTGCAGTGCATTTTATTTATGTTACCATATTTAAAACATGATGAAATTAATATCATTACTGAGGTGGACTACAGCACGATTTTACTGGAGTATACAATTAGTAGCATTCGTAGTTCAATTACAGGTGCGTACAAAATAATTCCTTTACATTATGATCTATTTGGAAAAAATCATTTGCAGTGCATTTTATTAATGTTGCGATATTTCAAACATAATGAAATTAATATGCATTACTGAGGGGAACTACAGCACGCTTTTACCGGAGTATACAATTAGTAGTATTCATAATTCAATTACAGAGGCGTACAAAATAATTCCTTTACATTATGGCCTATGAGAAAAAATCATTGCGGCGCATTTTATTGATGTAACGATATTTCAAACATAATGAAATTAATATGCATTACTGAAGTGGACTACATCACGATTTTACCGGAGTATACAATTAGTAGCATTCATAGTTCCATTATAGGGGCGTAAAAAATAATTCCGTTACATTATGATCTATTTGAAAAAATCGTTTGCGGTGCATTTTATTGATGTAACGATATTTCAAAACATAATGAAATTAATATGCATTACTGAGGTGGACTACCGCACGCTTTTACCAGAGTATACAATTAGTAGAATTTATAGTTCAATTACAGTGGCGTAAAAAATAATTTCTTTACATTATGATCTATTTGGAAAAAACGTTTGCAGTGCATTTTATATGTTACGATATTTCAAACATAATGAAATTAATATCACTACTGAGGTGGCCTACAGCACGCTTTTACCGGAGTATACAATTAGTAGCATTCATATTTCTATTACAGAGGCGTACAAAATAATTCCTTTACATTATGGCCTATGAGAAAAAATCGTTGCGGCGCATTTTATTGATTTAACGATATTTCAAACATAATGAAATTAATATGCATTACTGAGGAGGACTATAGCACAATTTTACCGGAGTATACAATTAGTAGCATTCATAGTTCAATTATAGGGGCGTAAAAAATAATTCCGTTACATTATGATCTATTTGAAAAAACCGTTTGCGGTGCATTTTATTTATGTTACGATATTTCAAACATAATGAAATTAAAATCATTACTGAGGTGGACTACAGCACGCTTTTACTGGAGTTTACAATTAGTAGCATTCATAGTTCTATTACAGAGGCGTACAAAATAATTCCTTTACATTATGGCCTATGAGAAAAAATCACATGCGGCGCATTTTATTGATGTTACGATATTTCCAACATAATGAAATTAATATGCATTACTGAAGTGGACTACCGCACGCTTTTACCGGAGTATACAATTAGTAGAATTTATAGTTCAATTACAGTGGCGTACAAAATAATTTCTTTACATTATGATCTATTTGGGAAAATCGTTTGCAGTGCATTTTATTTATGTTACCATATTTAAAACATGATGAAATTAATATCATTACTGAGGTGGACTACAGCACGATTTTACTGGAGTATACAATTAGTAGCATTCGTAGTTCAATTACAGGTTCGTACAAAATAATTCCTTTACATTATGATCTATTTGGAAAAAATCATTTGCAGTGCATTTTATTAATGTTGCGATATTTCAAACATAATGAAATTAATATGCATTACTGAGGGGAACTACAGCACGCTTTTACCGGAGTATACAATTAGTAGTATTCATAATTCAATTACAGAGGCGTACAAAATAATTCCTTTACATTATGGCCTATGAGAAAAAATCGTTGCGGCGCATTTTATTGATGTAACGATATTTCAAACATAATGAAATTAATATACATTACTGAGGTGGACTACAACACGCTTTTACCGGAGTATACAAGTAGTAGTATTCATAGTTCAATTACAGCGGCGTACAAAATAATTCCTTTACATTATGATATACGGGGAAAAATCTTTTGCAGTGCATTTTAAACATGTTATGATACTTGATAAGAAATTTAAAATGGTCACTAAAATATAACTTGTTTTCTATGGATTATGGACTGCGTAGGATTTATCGTTCATGAACAGAGACGCACAAGAGAATTCGATTAAAGGACTGACTATGATCGTTAACTGATAAATCAAAACTCTTTCCGCTGTGATATGCAATTTTATGTAATTTTAAGTGTAATACGTGTTTTTTACAAATTCTATAGATCATATACAGGGTTATACGAAATACTTCGGATATGGACAGCAAATGCTGAAAATGGTTTTCCCTGAGTTATGTATTTTTCAAATTGCTTATGTAGCTATTTCATTTCATCTTATGAAAATATAAAAATTTTTTAATAATATTCTATTACTGTTGGAAAGTTTTTATAATCTATGCCAGATGCATGGTTTATGCGTTTTGTTCTTGTTAAAATATGACAAAGTTACGAAATTTTTAAGTGATTTACATTTTTTATATAATTAAAAAAAACTACATATATAAGAAATATGAAATATATATATATATTTAAATATTGCATATAAAAACAGGTTAAATGTGTATAAATAACCAAAAATGATAAAAAGTATGCAGAAAAGTATGAAACTAGTTGGAAATTGTGCGTTAAACGTGACATATGAGGTACGTTCGTTTTATAAATAGTTTCACAATGTAAAAAAAAAAAAAAAAAACATACTTATTCTTTCAATGAAATGAATTATACAGTGTCTGCTATGAGCGAAATGAGCATGCCTTCTTTTTTTTCTTATTACGTATGCCACGTTTACAAATGCGATTTTTTTTCGGCATCAGACAGCGCTGGAAAATTCAACATGGAGATCTTGCTTTGAGAATGATTACCTCCATGGATTACTATTTTTATGACTCATAATGAACGAATCTCCTATGTTTATTGACTCTATTGGATTAGGATATTCGCCTGTTAACCTAATTTCCACTGAAGGTATCTCAGAATCTATAAATTTTTCAATGTAACTCATGTGTCTAACAAACAATGTTTTTCAACGATCTTTCTAAAAATGTAACTTTTGCGCAATTTTGAATAAAAATGGCCGCCTAGCATATAAAAAAATAAGTGGTTTGCCCATATTTGTTTTTCTTCAGAGACATGGCTTGCCCTTTTGTTTTATAGATTACGTACGATAGGATTTAACAGAATAAAGAAAACTTTTAATAATATCTTTTTATGTTTTGATTCGATTTTCATAAAATTGAAATGACTCCACAAAATTCTGCAACGGCAATATATATTAAATTTCAAACCATTCTGTTAGGTAGTTTTTCGCTGTTATATGCGGACGGACGGACAGACGGACAGTCCAGACAACTACCATAGGTGCTACGTATTTATATAATTACGAACGCACCTCAAAAAGGCCGCTAATATTATGAAAAGTGCGGGCTACATTACCTGTTCGGATTAAGAGTGTGATCCAGTTGCAGCAGAAAGTGCACAGTTGAGTTAGCGTTCGGTTCTCTTTTGTAGTTCAGTGGTTAAGATTAAAAATGCATCAAGTCCATAGCAGATAAAGTGCTGGAAAAAAATTTAAGACCACATGCTAATTTTGTTGTTTACAATAAAATTCCGAAAAGAATTGAATATCTTGAATTTCGATACATATATCCGGTATAATACGTGAAGTTAATTCAATTGTAAATGTAAACTAGTCGTTGGGGGCAACCGTACTACTTACCCATCATAGTTATGAATAATATAAAATATGAAAATAAAACACGTGTAAACTATTTATAAAATGCATTGCAATTCGAATAAAATCCTGGCTTGATGACGTCATAAACTTTAAATGCTCTATTACTGAATTGCGTAAAAGAAACATCCTTATAACTCCAAAAATTATAATCATACTAACTAACGGTTTACTGCGTCAAATTAAGCGTCTCATTTCTAATTAAAATATATCTTTGAATTGATATTTGAATGAAATACAGGGTCACAAAAAATCGAAGAGTTTGGAAAATAGGATTACAAATATATCGGCAACTCATTATCCGATCTACTTCTTTCCGATTTTCTCATTCTTTATGCAAAATTTATGTTTTTTATTGTCTTTTATAATCACTCCTTAAAATAAACAATTTCGAAAATTGTTATATACCTTTTTTCAGAGCGAATATTTCGAGAGTCCGAGAAATATATATCCGGATAATTTAGGTTATGGCAATTCAATAAGCTTTTTCCCATTATTACATACTAAGTATTATACCAAATTTTAAGTCTCTATCTCAATTTGTTCGGAAGGTATAGCGTTTACAGACACACAGACACACACACACACAGACAAACGGACGGCAATTTTTTTTTTCTAAAAATATGTTTTTCGGAATATCCAGTGTCTTAAATGTGTAAATCCGTCAAAAAAATGTTTTTTTTTAAATTTTGAAAACGATTACAAGAATTACCCGATACTACGTATAATGGGTAAGTAAAAAATATATTTTTATCTACAAGTGATAAAATCTTGTAATATTAACAAATGGAAATAAGTGTAGGACCAGTTACGTCTTTTAAATCTAACAGAATGAGATGACGTCATGATTGTAGTATTTTATGCGGGACTCAACTGTGATGATACTTGTAGGTTTTCCAGTCACTAGATTTTAAGTTTTGGGATATGCAACTGCTGCTTTGAGCATCGGTCGCGGGAAGTCATTTATCGAAGAAAAAAAGAGGTAAAATCCCAGCCTCTTTGGATTGCGGGATGAGTGAACCCGAAATAAATAAATCTAAAACTGCTGTGCATAATTTTCTCTCTCATCCAATGAGCTATGGGGTTATAAAAGAAGCTGACAGTCATAATAAAATCTCTGGAACGTTGGCCATCAGTCATGCTATGGGCTCCCCTACGGACTTGCCTCCGTCTATGGGACTTGCTGTCCTCCAGTGGGCTTGTCTATGGACTCCCCCCTCAGTCCCTTCCTCAGTGATTTTTATATACATTACTTAGAGTAAAACCTTTTCAGTAGGTTAAATTCTCCATTTTACACCCGCTATGCCGATGACTACAGCACATTATTGGATTCTAGTGATATAGATATCTCTCATATTCTTTCTGTTATGAAAAAGGACAAAAATCTAAAATGTCCTAAATACATATTTCTTGCGAAGCGAAGGCGGAACGCTCTTATCACACAAACAGCTTGAAAATGAAAATTTATTAACAGGAATTATATATTTGAATTGCAGTGTGTCGGATTGAACTTCAAATTTTTGCTGCCCTGTGACAGTCTTTATCTACTGTCAGATTCATCATTAGATTCATCATTAGATTCATCATTGTGCAACAGATAATTCACACTATCTAGAGCGCTAACTATCCGATGCACAATATTTTAAATAAATCGTGAGCACATGATCTGAAGTATCTGTTGCATCTTTAAACCTGCATGTATGGACGATATAAAATATTACTCAACAGTTTAAGTTAGGTTAATTCTAACTTCGACAAACCTATATTTATTTAGTATTTTATTTATTTTTCTTCATTTAGCATTATCGCAAAGATAATATCAATGCATAAAAGGCTGAGTCATCTAGATTATTGATATTTTTTATATAAAATTTATTTTAATTAAAGGTTTTATTTGTGAATTTAGTCATTTAATTGCATATCTCCTAAAACATACATAAATGTATTTCAAGTTTTTTAAATAGATTATCTTAAACATAATTATAAAATATTTCTCACTTACTAATCATATTACATAGTTGCTTAGACGAAGTTTGATTTCTTTTCTACATTTCATATCTTGAAACACAACAATTGTATGTTTTCTCATAACATATAACTTTTATGACTGCATTAATTATACGATTTTTTCTTTTAAAGTGTAATATATATGAAATTTGCTTTTGGATAATGCAGATATTTATCTCTAATTTTCTATCCTCTAAAGAAATTTTTTTTATCGAAAATGTAGTCAATAAAATTATTTCAGGACAGAAATTTCATTTCCTGAGATATTTCAATATTTCCTGTATTCGACAGCACTTCATTCAAAAACAAACTTTCTTATATTTACAAACTCCAAATTTTGGATTTTTTGTAAGGTTTTTATAATGTATGATTTTTATTTTCTAAGAAGTGTTTATAATCTCGTTGGGATCATGCAAAATGTTATTACATGTTGAATTAATATGTCAGTAACATCGAAATCATTAATAAAGAAAATGTTATTTCAGATATGTCTTCTTTTTAAAACTATAATAGCTTTAAATTTACTGACATTAAATACTCAAATTACATTTAATTTATTTTTCTATTCTACAAATCTTACCTGTTGTTTATCTCCATGTTCGAATATTTTATTAAAAAAAAAAGAAAAAAAAAAGGATTAATTTAACGCGTCAGATTATTTCAAAATATTGTACAAATGCAATTTGTCACACACTTGTACAAGTACATGGACGTTAACCTTCCGTTTTTTTTTTTTTTCAAGTAAAATCAACTTTTTTCGAAACACAAAAAAAAATTTAGTCAAATGTATGTTGTTTCTAAGTGGATACTTATTAATGTATTTTATTTAATAGAATATCTGGTTTTACTTGATTTAAAATAAACCGGAAAGTAGTCTTATATGCATGGATTTCGTGCAATTTTAAAATCATGTTTTTTTCAGTTATGTTTATTTCATTGGTTGTAATTAACTTATTTCATTGGTTAAAATAGGTATTATATTTACTGAAAGTAAATACTGATATTTGTCAAATTTCCTTTCTATTCTAAATATATATATATATATATATATATATATATATATATATATATATATATATATATATATATATATATATATATATATTTACTTTGTGTAAAAGGTGTGATTTATTCATTTGGTACTTTACCGTAAATTTCTTTATGGAGATAACAAAACAGTTTAATTTTTTTTTTATGAGAGATGTCTAAAAGATGAATTCTTGCGGTATCTAAATTATACGTCGCGGTCCATGTTTAGATGGATCGCCGATCGATTGATCAGCTTTTCAGAAATTAATTATTAGTTATATCTGCTATAACGATATAACATACACAATAAATTACATCTTTAAAGTAAAACATCTTGAAAAAATATAACGTCGGTGATATACAGTGTTTTATTATAGAGGTTCATCGAAAACGGTTGGCCATATTTGAAAGTATCATAGCTCTAAAAGTCATTGAGTAAACGCAATTATTTTCTTTCTAAACTACTCACCAATTATCCAAGATTTAGAAGCAGCTGTTTTAAAGTCGTGACAATCAGACGAAGGGCAGAATAGATGATTTGAAAATGCAAATCTCACCACACACTCGCAATTTTCTTCGATGATTCCGGTGTGGAAAGTGTATAAGTCTGAAACTATTGGAGATATGGGGAAAATGCCAACTTGAAAGCTTTACAGCATCGTCGATTTAGTAGGAAAGGATCCACCATGTACACGAATAGCCTAATCAAAAAGGGAAAATTGCGAATGTGTGGTGCGATTTGCATTTTCAGATCATCGATTCTGCGCATCATCTGAATGTCACGACTTTAAAACAGCTGCATCTAACAAATCTTGTATAATTGCTGAGTATTTTGGAAAGAAAATAATTGTGTTTACTCAATTACTTTTTGAGTTATGATTCTTTCAAATCTGTCCACCCTTTTTCGATGACCCTGTATATTGTGCATCAAGCGACTTCAGACTAAAATAACATTCTTCCATTCGGATATAGACTTTATTGCTAGTGAAAAGCTTTGTGATGAATTGCACTGATTTTTGAAGTATATTTTTGGAAAGTATTATTAAATGTATTTTTCAATACATGCCAAAGAAGCACGAGTTTTATGAATATACAGCAATACTATTAGTATAATTGCGTCCTATTACTATAATTATAAACGTCCGTTGAAGCTTATTGTGGCGTCCTGAAAACATTTTGCTCTCTGACTGTTTGTTTGTTTGTCTGTATATGTTGCAATTACTGTCAAAAATGCATCCGATTAGCTTGTAAGTACGTAGGTATGTTGGTGAAGTACTAGGAATTAGATGTATAATTGTATTTAAATTTGGTTCATTCGTTCGAGAAATGTGGAACCTTTTCTTTTCGGTCATAATGCTTTTGAATGGGAATCCAGACAGTTTTCTTTTTTTATCATTCTTTAAATTAAAAATGACACATTTGAATAGTTGAGTTAAAGTTTCCATTATGGATGCTAAATTTTGACTGAGAAATTAAGATGTTTTAAATTAATAAAATCGGTGTGAAATTTTGTCAATAATTTTCTATGCCATTTGGAATTCTCCGTATAATGTTTATGGATTTTTGTACATATGTTTAAAAAAACGTAAAACATTTATATTTATCATTTTCACAATTTTTAAATAATACGTATTTCTTTTTCTTTTTTTTCATGTTTTTATTTAACGGTTGCTAGCAACTGAATTTTCTAACATATCAGAGAGAGAAAATTAAATAAAATCAGGAAAATTTGACATTCTAAAAAGTTCGATTTCCTGAATCGTCAGGAATCGTGTAGGCTTAGAAATATACAAATAATCTAACATTATTAATTGTGCATTTCAGTATAGTAGAAATTGTGTGAAGGCAGATGAAAAACTAAATATCTTGCAAAATTGACCGTTTAGGCCCCTGATCCGAAGATTTACTAGTTATTCGCATTTGGAATACATATTATTCTTTTCGTTATTATCATGTCGGAAAGGCAATATCACTGAAATGTCGCCTTTTTCGAATGATAAACTATTCAAAAAAGCCTCTACATATTAGGTGGTAATTTTTTGCATTTAAATGGGTTAAATAATATTAAAATTTGGTCGCCACATATCTTAATCTAACTATTAAGATTAAATTTAATGATAGCATATTCTTTTTATTGGAAAGTAATTTGATTTGGTACGACATAATAAATTATTGTTATACAATCTAACTATATTTTAATTAGAATTTGTATACTATGAAAGTTTAAAGTTTACTGTTCTAACATTTAACATTATTAATATTTAATTAACTTTTGATGTGGAAGA
Organism: Maratus michaelseni; assembly: GCA_963931845.1. Taxonomy (NCBI): domain Eukaryota; kingdom Metazoa; phylum Arthropoda; class Arachnida; order Araneae; family Salticidae; genus Maratus; species Maratus michaelseni. The sequence goes on along the minus strand of OZ007591.1, from coordinate 358,002,283 downwards.
CGTACATAACAAAGGCTTTAATAAATCTACTTTTCTGCTTCAATAAGCGCTAACTTTATTTTTAATCTTTAGCATTATGGAAGGAAATGCGGATAGATTTATTGACATCATATGTCTTTACTAATTTATGCAATAATATTAGGAAATATAGTATTAAAGTTTAACGAAAATGTTACATTTCGTCTATCAAAACGACTTATTTCAAGCGAATTCAATTCATCACAAAATTTTCATCAGCAATAACGGATCTTAAATTAAACTAGTAGGTTTGAAATTTTGTCATTAATTTTCACGTCCATTCGCAATTCTCTGTATAATTTTTATAGAATTTTGTACGTACGTTCAAGAAATAGAAAAAAACATTTTCCTTTACTATTTTTACAATTTTGAAATAATACGCATGTATTTTAATTTCTTTTTTTTTTCTTTTTTCCCTTTAACGGTTGCCTACCAACTGAATTTTCTAACATATCAGAGAGAGAAAATTAAATAAAATCAGAAACATTTGACATTCTAAAAAAATAGATTTCCTGAATCGTTGGGAATCTTGTATGCTTAGAAATATACAAATAATCTAACATTATTAATTGCGATTTTCAGGATATTAGATGTTCTGTGAAGGCAGATGAAAATCCGGGTCGAAGAATGTTATTCTCGTCTGAAGCATCTTCTTGCACATACGAGGGTTATTTTTAAAGTAAGTACCGTTTTGAAATTTTTGCTTGGTGGAGCTGTAGTCGGCATTCCGCGCGTACGTGCTGTTTACCTATATCTGTTGGCAAACCACAGGCGTCATTACGGTAACATTCGACCGTGTTAAAGTTTGTTTTTGAGTATTTAAAATTGCTCTGTTAATTGAGAATCCCTCCGCTTGTGAAATACGATCAGTGACTCGTTTTCATAGTGCTAAAGACGTGAAAGCGGCTGAAATTTCTCGTCAGGTTAGAGAAGTTTACGGACAACACATTATGAACGGGAATGGTACAGAAGGGGCTAAGGTGTTTTAAAGATGGCCGCACGAAAGTTCATGAATAAGAACGAAGTGGGCGAGCTTCAGTCATTACTCAATATTTGGTGCATAAAGTTGACGAAGGAGTAAAACAAAACAGACGCTTTACGATTTCGTCATTATGTAATGAATTTCACCGGATTTCAAAACGACCGTGTTGCAGTGAGTGCCAAATCAGGCAGCAAACTTCTATGAAGAGGGGATTTAGAAACTGGTTGTACGATACGATAAGTGTCTTAATTTTGGCCGAAATTATGTAGAAAAATAGATTGAGGTACAGGCATTTATATAAAAATAAAATTGGTAAGAAAATCATACTTGTTTCTTTTTTATTTCAAAACAGTACTTACTTTAAAAATACCCCTCGTTTAATAAAACACTATTTTTCCCAACCTCATGTACAGTCCCTGACCCAAATTATTAGACGCAGTCATGTTTTCTTGTGTAAAATCATATTACTAGCTTCATAGAGATGATATTATTGTATAAACAATGAAAATTCAGAGTAAACATTAATTGTAGGGTAAGAATGAATAAAAAGCACGCCAATGACTTTAAAATTATTTATTTTTATAAGTCAAATTAAAATTATTGACCTTGAAAAACTTTTTACTTAAAATTCGAAAATATCAATATTTCGTGGAGCCTCCTTTGACAGCAATCAATGCCTCTATTCGTCGTGGCATACTGTTAATGCAACATTGAATAGTTTCTTGCATGTGTGGGTGATGATTCCAGACATGGATAAGTTTTTCTATCAATTGGGTTTTGTTCGTTATGACCTCTTTGTCCAACTTCCTCTTCATCAGCTCCCAAACATTTTCAATGGGATTCATATCTGGTGAACTACCCGGATAGTCCAATACAGGGATTTTTCTTGTTGTAATCAAGCCTTACTGATCGTTCTGTGTGGCAAGGAGCTCTCTTGCATAAATGTAAAACGTTCTCCTTTGGGAAACCATTCTTTTAGTTGTGGAATCAACCGACTTTGCAATACCTCTTTGTATTGCTCTTGTTTCATAGTTCCTTTGACTATGTAAAGCCGTCCAGTGCCTTTGCCACTTATGACAGACCAAACCATGACATTTGTTGGGTGCTTGACAGTTAGCACGACTCAATCTCGATGAAACTTTTTGCGAGGACGACGACGCACAAACTGGGATTTGTTTGCTAAAATTTTAAGTGCTTTCGTCACTGAAGCAAACCTGAAATAAATAATTTTTAACATGAAGAATTTATCTAATGGTTAAAGACAAACATTGTTAAATGTTTTAAGTATTAATAAAATAAGAATAACTTCATAATTACCGATTTCCAGAACTCCAATGTCTTGTGTTTATGCTCTCTAGCCCACTTCAGTTGCTTAGCTTCCATTGCTTCGGTTAATTTTATTTTTTTAGCTGGTCTAAAGGCCTTGAAATTCATAGCTGTTAGTTTTCTGAGTACAGATCGTTCTGACACAACAACATCAGACTCTTCAAGCTTCGATCTGATCTGTTTTGTAGTAGCAAATCAATTTTCCACGCAGATATTCTTTAAGCGCTGTTCTATCCTTTGTGTAAATACAGATTTTCTTCCACATTTATTCTTTCTTTTTGGGCTCAATGTTTGTCCAAGCCCAAGTTTTGTCTTTACCCGTCTTACACTTGCTTCAGAAACATTCAATTTTCTTGAAATTTCTCTATTCGAATATTTTTTAATATTTAAAAGCGCTTTTATTTCGCTTTCTTTTCTGTTAAAAAATCTGTTTTTCTACCCATATTTAAATTACTTTAAAATTGTATATTGACTATTAAAAATAATATATTCACAATTAAAAATATTATATTCACAATAGAAATACAAATAAACATCTAACAACTGATTTTACAATGCCACAAACACCTCCATGGTCGTCGCACATAGCCACGTAATTAAAGCCTGTCATGACGTGTTTTAGTTTGGCTGACCTTAAAAAAGTGTTATAATTCGACATGTCAACAAAAGCAGTTTCTCAAATTGGGAAAATATGTGGTGTACATTATTGTAAGAAATTAAAACTATATAATCACGCTGAATTAGTTTTTAGGGTCATTACATACCAAATAGTCTAATAAACACAAGTGCGTCTAATAATTTGGCAAGGGACTGTATGTTCAAGACTTTTTACTTTAAAGATGTAACATATTGTGTTTTTATATCTTTACAGCAGATATAACCAATTATTTTTAACAGTTTTTTTTTCTTTTTTTTAAAAAACTAATCGATGGATTAGCGACCCACCTAAATATGGACCGCGCAACACAACACAATTTAGATACAGCTGGAAGTCATTAAAATATCTCTCATGAAACTTTTATTAACTGCTTTGTTCATACGACACAGAGTTTTTAAAGAACATTAAATTTATATTTAGTGTTCAATTATATTATTCTCGTCTAAAGTCTCTTCCTGCACAATATATAATAAAACACTATTTCTCCCGATTTTATATATTTTCAAGATTTTTTATTTTAATGATGTAACATATTGTGTGTGTTATAACTTTAAAGCATATATAACTAATTATAGACTTTTGAAAAAGTGCCCGATCGATCAACGACTCACAATCAGGGCCTGATTACCAACGGGGCACACTTCCACCAGTAAAAAAGAATTAAAATATTTCCTTTATTCATGGTAGTAATTTTGCATCAATAGGGCGTTTTAATAAGACGAAAATTTTTATTAAATTTTACTGGTGTAAGTGTGCCCCGTCGATAATCAGGCCCTGCCCACAATGTAGGTATTTCTGGAAATCATAATTTAACTGTCTCTCGGAATATTTTTATTAACTGTTTTCCTTATATAACACAAATATTTTAAAGGGCATTGCATTTATATTTTTGGCTCAATTATGTTGTGTTTAGTGTTGTTATAAATGAAATGATAATAATTACAAAATCAGTCACTATAATCAAATAACCATTCATTGAAAAATCAACTATAGGTTATAATTAAAAACAAGTTGGCAATTTTACGTCAAACTTGACAAAAAGGTGCATTTGTACTGTTTTAATTTCAGTGAAATGAATTATATAGTCTGTTATTATGATATGATTAATTTCCGTAATAAAATAAGTACATTTTAAGTTGGCAACATTTTATCTTTTGTTGGCATTTACTGAAAATTCCTATAAGAAACTTAAGCCTAGCTTTGAAATTTTCAGAACTTGAAATCCATATTTAGACTCTTTTTTCATTTAATATCTATTTTTGCGGAAAAATATACCCAAAAAACTATCGGTAGATTATATGATTGCTATAATTAAACAATTTTAGTATGGAACTTCGGTTTTTACATTCAGTAATACTAAAATAATATGCGTCCATCTTAAATATGATGTAATCTCCATGTCAAGCTAGAATCATTAGCTAACATGGGATATTATTTAATTTATAACGTATGATAGGTTTTAATAGAATGAAGAAAACTGTTATTAATATCATCGTTTTAAGTTTTGATTCGAATTTGATAAAATTGAAAATGACTCGACAAAGTTCTGGAACGAAAATATATTAAATTTCAAACCATTCGTTTGGATAGTTTTTGCACTTTTATATGCGAGAGACGGACGGACCAGGCGACGAATATAGGTGCTAAGTATATATATACTTACAAAAGCACCTAAAAACGTATACCGTCAGACAAAAACTAAAATAGCAATTCGATCGGAAATTATGTCTACTCAAAATGTGTGTTAAAAATAAGAATGAAAAATCGTGCATCACACATAGACTATGAGACACTTCTCAATAATTCGAGGGGCAACTTAATATTTTGATTCGGCGAAAGAAGAAAAATTCACAAATCCTTGAAGTCCCAACTCCCGCAATAACCTCCCATTTTCGGTTAGCTTTTTGAATGCGTCCATCAACCACTGTACATGATCCATAGATTTTAAAGTACACACTCTGCTAAAGTAGAATACAACTGGAAAACGCAAATTACAGATAAAATTTACTGTAATCAATACCTGTCTATAGACTGTAATGCATTCGAATTATTCTGTGCAACCCTGTATATGATATATTGATTTTTATACACAGCACTCAAAATACGAAAATGTATTTTTTTTTATAAAACACATAAAATGATTACAAGCGCCCTTCCGACAATCACCACCCATAGATGGCGGCATGTCCAATTTATTCTGTGCGATTCTCTTTATGAGTATATTTTTACTCTGCAAACATATATTGTCTACTAAAATATAGTTCAAATGGAAAATGTCTAACACGCTTTAAGCAATTCGCGCCCCGGTAGGCGGTAATGCATACAAATCTTTCTGTGCAGCCTTGTATATGATCGTTTACACGAATAAGATCACTTTCATTATATATGGTTTTATGCACACCATGTAATTTATTTAAGACTGAAACACGTATGACAAGAGGAAAGAAACTTCTTGCAGTTATCGTTCATAGATAGTACTGTATACAAAGTGTTTTGTATGTACCTTTAAAGTATCTACACACTTTCGGTGGTGATTTTTTTTAAATTTTTTAAATTTTTTCTTTTTACTAATTTTTTCTTATGACATTTAAGTTAAAACTTTGAAAAAAATATAAATATTTTAGACATTACGCACAAATGATTTTTTAAAAGTGAAAAATTGACAAAATTATGTGAAAAATTGACATTATCGCAAAACATGATAGCTCAAAGTCAAATCAATACATTCACATTTTGTAAATTCATAAAAAAGCGAATTACTTTTCTAGGACATATACTGGCGGCAATATAATAGCATCTCTATCGCAGATGCTATGGCAGTTGAAGTACAAATGTAAAATTACTTTCAACTTTTTAACTTATACCAGTGTAAATATAAAACTAAATAATATATAATCATTATTGTAGTCTATTCCCTCAAAAAAACATTTGTAAAATAAGTAAAAAAACAATTCAAGGCATTTCATGCACATTACTTTGCTATAGGATGTTTTGCGTACAGTAAAAATCTGAAAAACTAAATTTTGAGAAAAAGCTAAAAATAAATTTTAAATGCGGTTCTTGCTATAAAAATAATTATTATTCTTTAAATGTTTAATTATATACTCTATGTATTTTCTTGGACATATAATCCAATTTAAATAGTAAATCTCGAAAAAGAATAATGTAAACATAGATTTCAGCTTACTTGCGGTATGCAGAACGATATTTCCGGTTGTAAAATACATCGGCAAGCTATTAACACATGTAACTTTATAATAATCTAATTCAGATATAGACACAATTAAAGCTGAATTCGATAGATAAAAGATCGGCTTTTAATGTTATTTTAATGTTATTAATGAAAGATATATATTTTTATCGAAAATGACGTTTTAAAGGTGTGTGGATACCTTAAATACACATTAATTATTGCTCAGTCCATATTCAATAGAAATCGTGTTGTATTATACATCGGAAGCTCATAAAAATTTTATTATATTTAATGTAACGTAACACAATTAAAATACACTTGCAGACAATGTTAATTCATAAACCATAATGTAACGGAATGCTTGTGTGTGTCACTGTAAATAAAATATAAATGATATACACTCTATTTTCAATAGGGAATGCAATAAAAACTTCAATAACATATAAAAATTACGTGAAATTCGACGTATATTTACGAGATACAGAGCAGATATAGACAGCAAACCGAAGTTATAAACACTGTTCGACTGTTTTGTACACTGTTAAAAATTTGCAGCAAACTGTCCATTTCATTTGAGCATTTTTATAGAAAATGGTTACATAACCATAATTTAACTCTATTCTGACCATAATATGAACTATAATTTGGTCAGAATGGAGCTAAATTAGGTCTATGCAACCGTTTTCCATAAAACGGTCAACTGACTGGACAGTTTGATCCAAAATGTTAACAGTGTAAAGTATTCGAAAGCATAGAGGCTTAGAGAACACGTTAATAATGAAATTATAGTTAATTTTGAAATTTTTGATATGGACAACCAACTTTCGCATTATATTTGAGTTTTTCAGTATTTGGTTTCTTCTTGTACCAAATGGGAATCCATTCTGTCAAAAGCTTTAGAAATTTAAAATGTAGACTTTCTAATGTTCTAAATTTGTCCTAAAATCTTCTGAGTTTCAATTTTATCAGTTGTCAGTGCTGGTGTTTTTTTAAGCATAACTCAAAACTCAAACTCTGAGCTTTAATTTTGAATTCGCATATTTGGTTCTTGTACAAGTCAATTTCTATTACTGTTTTTAAAGGTTATATTAGGTTTCTTTAATACGATCTTTATTACGATTAATTATTCCGCAATATATATAAATTAACATTCGAAAACACATGTATTGTAACCTATACAAATTTAACCTATGAATGTTTTAACGTAAATCGATTTCTATAATCTTTAAAAATGCGAACTTTAAAATAAATTTTAGTCCAACAAATAGTTTTTGAGTAATGCTTATAAATCTAATCACATTGCTACTTGGTTTGCAACTAATAAAATTGAATTTAAACTTCGAAGTTTAAAATTTTACATGTTTGTAAGTATTTTATGCCTGGTAAGTACTGCCTGGTTTTAATGAACCTTTAAAAAAGACACATTTTGCAATCGAGTAATTTTTACGCTTTCATTTACATCTATTTTTCAATCAAATGAATGTTGGTTGTCATTTTTTTATTGACTGTACCATTGCCTCAGTATGTTGATGTTTTTATCAGGATATCATATATATTTTTGCGTATTTCTCAGATGCTTTCTAATTTTTAAACTCTCCTTTGATCATAAAATTCTAAACTCACATTGTTTTTCATGGAAACCTTTAATCCTCTGAAAGCGTAGTAGAGTACTAATTAATTCACTTGTTTATTGAATATATAATATATGACAAATATACAATTTATTGCAAAATATATAGTGCAACATGCATTTTAAATAAAACTTCATTGTCCCGACGAATTTAAAACATTGAATAGCGTGGTTTAAATAGTTGAATCATTTTGCCCATACGTTTTGAATCAATTGCAAAAGGACTCATAAATTTCTCGTGCAAGAAATTACGAATTACACGGGGAATTACTTGTATTAACTAATTCAGTTATATGTGACACTTATAACATATTCTGATTTATTATTTTAAATTGTGTCATTTAGCACACTGGGTGATTCAAAAATATCTTTACATGTATTTGACAAATTATTTACAACGTGAACTTTACTAAACTCTTGAATAGAAACAAATATGATTACATTTCAACGTGGTGCCTCTGTAAATCCACATTTAGCTGTCACATGCAGGGTTGCCAGTTTGGCCTTTTTTTATTGCGAATTTCCAATTGACGCCGGTAATTTCGAAAGAAGAGTTATTACTTTGAGAAATCAGAACATGTCTCTCATTAAATAAAAATTACACCTAGTAATTTCTGGTATGAATTCAAAATGAAACCTTTATTAAAAAAGGAACAAACTGGCAACCCTGGCCACATGTCTTGCATGGAAAGAAACACATTCACCGAAGTACCTTGCGTGTTCTGCTGCTTCTGCAGTCATTAAGCATTTGTAGTCGGTTTAGATATGTTGATCTTTGAATATTAGACTTTTGACTTTATAATACCTAGAAAAATTCATTCTATTCCCTATCTAGTTTCCTAATTGTTGCGCACGGACTCAGGTTTGTAGATTCCTTTGTAGCTTGTACGATTTGAACAACTTCCTTTGCCCTAGCAGAATGCGATTGGATGGAACTCCGTTGAATTTGTTTAACATATATTTTATAGCTTGTCTTCTAAGGCCGCCTGGGTTTCTGAATTTTCGATGAAAATCTTCTTAGACCTCTTCATATGTGTTTATCGGCTATCAAGGCCAAACTGGCAACCATGACCACATGTCTTGCATGGAAAGAAACACATTCAGCTGCAGCTGCAGTCATTAAGCATTTTTAGACGGTTTAGATTTGTTGATCTTTACATATTATACTTTTGACTTTATAAAACCCAGACAAATATTCATTCTATTCCCTATCTAGTTTCCTAGTTGTTGCGCATGAACTCAGGTATCTAGATTCCTTTGTAGCTTGTACGATTTGATTTGCTGCCGCTGCCCTAATAAAATGGAATTGTGTGGAATTTCGTTGAATTTGTTAAACATATATTTTATTGCTTGTCTTCTAAGGCCTGGGCTTCTGAATTTTCGATGCAAATCTTCTTAGACCTGTTCATATGCCTCTATCGGCAGTCGAGCCGAAACGACGGCTGTTTCTTCTTCTATTGTAAACTTTCCTCAATATCACCTGCAAATAAAAGCAATTGATTAGCGATATAAGAAAAATGCAAAAGACTTTTGATTCACGCTTAATTATAAATAACGAAAGAAATGAAACATCTTTATGTTTAACCATTCCAGATAACATTAATTTTTATTTAAGGCTAACTTTTTAAAGATTTAAAATACACCATCGTTTATTAAAAGCTTCATTCAGGGTGAAATCATTTTTCCGTTCTCTGAATGAATAATGTAACTTGCTTAAACTACATTCTTTTGTTATATAATATTACAAAGAACGATCGTAAGCTTCAATAAAGTATTATTATATATAAGGCGTATTATTTAAATATATGTTTAGACCTAAGGGTTATTCAATTAAATATACTAATGTATTCTAATATAGTATACCAGATTCCATAAATTCTTTTCGGGGGTTGTCTTATCTCATAATTTTTGGTTTAATAACACGACGGAATATATTATTACATATTCTTAAAATACAACTCAAAAAGGTTTTTTTCAATAACACAAATAATGACAAATGATGTGAATTAATTTTCACTTTGCTAAACAACGCATAATCAACAGAGTGAAAAATGTGTCCAGACCGGGGATCGAACCCAGATAGACTGGAATAGCGCACCAAGTGCTTTACCATTTAAGCCATCTGGACGACATCCAGTCTGGCATATTTCACTTACATGTTGGCAAGTCTGTAACTTCGCAGCGCAAGACGGAATGTTATACAGGAGCATACTACCCCAGTATTTTGCTCATGTATGACATTTCATCTTGCGCTGCGGTTGCTGTTGTAACAGAAAATCTTATTAATGAATAGAACTGCAGTAATAAATCATTTAATTTTTGTATATTAAACCACATATTTATATATATTTAATAAACAATATAGAAAAATGAAATTTTAATGTAGTCTTAATTTCCGTAGGGAACTTCGGGTATTATGGAATACCATTTACGTTTGGGACAATATCACAGCTCTATGTTCTTTAACCCGAGAGAGATCGCGCGGGGCACAGAGTCACCCCAGTCTTAGAAAAACATCAGTCCCGCGAAAAATGTTTATTTGTAATCAATCATCCTTTCAGTATCCTCCTGTCTGACTCTCTCCTTGCTAGGTGTAATGTTATTTTTACATTCCTTTCCTTTCTGCGCCTGAAACAATCGTTTTTTGGAATCCATGTAAAAAAAGGGGTGACTCAGTCTTCCCACGTGACCGTTATTGCTTCGAAATTTCTCATCCTAAGCAGCGTAGTTTTCTGTTCTGAAGTGTTCATGTTGTTTTTTGCGTTGCATTATTTAATAAATAATGGCGTGCAAATGTAAACTTACAGACTATTAAAAATAAATGGAACTTTTGAGAATTTTATTAGATGAAGTTGAGTCTTCAGAAAAAGAAATTGATCAAGCTGGTGAAAATGAACCTGATGAGAAAATATACAGTTCTCACGACAGCGAAAGTGAGTTTGAGCAAAAGAATAAAGATTACGATAATTCTGATTCAGAAGAAACTATTTTTGTTCACAAAAATAAAACAGTTTTGGAAAAAGAAAAAAACAAATCAAAAAGTGAAAACGTGATCTTAAAATATAATAAGTCATTTAGCAGGAGTAAAAATTATCGCACGCAATATAACAGAGCTAAACAGATTTAAAGACAATAAAACTACAATTTCTTGCATAAAGTATGATAATTTTACCTGTAAAAATCATTCTTCTTATATTTACCAGAAATGTATGTAGATTTAAAACTCCTGATAAAGGTATGTAATTATTTTGATTGTAAAGTTTTCTTAAACATTACAAAAGTTTTTTTTTAACTAAAGAAGTATACTTTCTTAATGATTTAATGAACTTATTGTTAAAATCAAATGATATTTTTCTTGTTTATAGCACAATATTTGTATAAAACTGATTGGGGTGACCCAGTCATCCCGCGCGATATCCAACGTCAGTGCTGGGTGCGCGCCTTCTGTCGGGTTAAACCCGAAAACCGAATACAGTCATAAACTTCAATTATCTGTGATAAGTTATTTGTAGACAAAGATCATTTGAGGAAATCCCATCACATGGAATCAAATAATAATAAAGAAAAACTTTTTTGGAGTGTATTATAAGATAGTCGGTAAATATGAAATAGGAGGTTAAAAAGGATAAAACGAACAGAATTTCTCAAAAAGCGGATATAATTGCATCAAGAGAGCATGATGAAAATATAGTGGCTAGGTAGTCAGCCAATATACTTTAGTTCATACTTCACATTTGCACAAATCACAAATATAAGGATATGTCTTTGCGCTACCATAATCATGACGTAATACAGAGATATTTGTGTTCCATATAAGCCGACCCAACCAGTTTTGAAAAAAAATGCTCTATGTTTATCGGTGTGAATCGCGAGCTAAAGAACTAGTATTACATCCTAAACTTTTCGTATTTCGGTGTAATATTATGCTTAATTTCAATGTACGAATATTACTTCTAATAATGAATAAAAAATATTGAAAAAATATCCCCTGAAACTTTCAAAAGACGAAAAACCAATATTTATTCACACAACGCGCCCTGAGGGTGAAAGGCAAACTGCGCGTTCTGGGGAACATTGTGGAAGCGTTCTTAAGTAGTTTATTATATTGTCACTTTGTGGCAGTACTTTACTAACAGAAAACTTATTTAAAATAGGTTAATTGAACTTTGTGCCGTTATATTAAAATAAATGATCAACGTAAAAACAGCATAAATAAAAAATATATAAAAGAGCAAACAGCTGTTTTTTTTTTCAGGCAACTTAGTTAATGATATGTCTAGTACACCAAATTTTTCAAATGTCTGGCTGCCTTTCCTTTAATTTGTTCTCTTCACCCCCCCCCCCCCTTTTTCTCCTCCGCACTTAAACTCGTGCAGTCTGGCCGAGCGCTTCTATTGGTATCCTACGTCACATGTGACTCCTGACTCCGCTGTCTTTTTTAAAATCTCACCGCCATTCGAATTTGGTCGAGACGCAAGCATACTTACATGGCTTAAACTTCTAAATCAGTTTTTAATCTTTTTAAATTTTGCACTGATGATGGTGTTTTAGAGGCTCCGAAACAGCTGTTTCCAATTTTATATATTTTTCATTTGTGTTATTTTTACGTTGATCATTTATATTAAGAAAACTTATTATTCCATATATTACCCGACTATTCCATAATACCCGACGTTCCTATATATATTTATTAATATGTATTTGCAAAATATATAAACAAAAGTTTTAAACAAAATATTTAAATGCATATGCACGCATAGATATGCATCCATACCTGTTTTCATAAAGAACTAGTTAAATATATTTTTTTCACTGACGGAATGTAATGATATACTATAAACCACATACTACGGATGAAAAATATATATCATTATAATATTATTATGAAGCAAGTTATTTCACTAATAAATTTGACCTTATTTTAAGGGGGTAGGATACCTTTGAACACGTCGAAAAACAAAAAATTATCACTATGTTCCAAGCTTCAAAACTTGTGTAATAAGTCAAAAATAAAAATCAAACTTTATTTAAATATAAAGCTCGTATTTATATTAATATATAAAAATATATATATACTTGTAACTTCATAAATAAATATTAAAATGATAAGTTAAAAAATATATATGATAATAAGAACGAAAAAACATAACACGTCTTGCGCGTATGATAAAATCTGAAAATATGCATATAAAGAGGAAATTTTGGTGAAAATAAATACATAATAGTGTTACCTTTATACTAAAACCAGAATATTTATAAAAGATATTGACTAAATTACAATATGTACTTATAAATTTAAAAAAAAAAATTAAATTTTTTAAAAATATTTTCGAAGTACAAAAACAAAAAAAAAATTAAATCTTACTTTTTCTGGTTTTAAGTTGTAGATAATACAGAAATGAATATCTGAAAAAAAAAATTCTTTTAATTGTCATGCATAGTTTTTTAGTAACACTGCGCGCAAGACGTGTTATGTTTTTTTTTTCTCTTATTATCATATATAGTTTTAAACTTATCATTTCAATATTTATTTATAAATTCACAAGTACATATATTTTTTTTAATATAAATGTAAATACAAACTTTATATTTAAATGAAGTTTGGTTTTTATTTTTGAGTTATTACACAAGTTTTGAAGCTTGGAACATAGTGATAATTTTTTACTTTTTTGACGTGTTCAAAGGTATCCTACCCCCTTAACGAAAGAAATGTAGAATAATTTTTCTTTAAATCATTCGTTATATCATTATTCCTTAAATAAGATTTAAATATTAAAACGTAACTGAATTCTGAAATTCTTTACTGTGACTTAATTTCATTTGCCATGTTCTGCATGAATAAAAATACTGTCAAAGCAAACTGCTATATTTTGTTAAAGAATGTTAATGGAGTTTAAACTTTAATGAAATATTAATACTTTCAAAGCGTATTATGTAAATTTATATATGTTGTGCTATAGATGAAATACATAAATTTACTATAATATATTATAACTATATTGTTATTATTTTTTATGGAACAAATAAATTCATTTACTAATCTGACAATATTTTAACAATAAATTAAAACTCATTACGATTAACCATTCTAATATTTTACTTCTTAATTAAGGTTCAATTCAGAAAACTTAAATAAACTATTTTTAAATGCTTTTTTCTAACTTTTTTTTGATTAAGTTCTGCACGTTACTAATATAATAAACCGCACGCTTTTGTTGCATTATACATTCATATACCATTGAATTCAAGACACTGGATTAGTAAAGGGTGGCACTTACCGTGGCTTCGAAAAAGCTCCTAAATGTCGAGGCACGAATTCAACAAGTTTACAGAAGCGTTTAGAAAGCTTGGGATGCCAAACATATTCTAGTAATTTGCCCAAATAGGTTTTAGACACTAGTTGATTGTTACATGCATATACTTCCTTTTAATAAGCATCCAAATGGTCTTGATATAGATTTAAGTCCGATATTCTATTTTCCTAAGGTGATTGTAGTGGTGTTCTCTTTGAACCAAGTGATAGCCACTGGGATCTTTGGTGCACAGAGTCAATCTGCTTGCAACTCTGTTTCTATCCTGGTGGAAGAAAATCATGAAAATATGAAAATGATCACTTAGATTACAATTTGTGTGGTTAGAGGTGGAGATGATGCTTTGAACGAATATATATGTCCCAAACACTGACAAGAAAAAAAAAACTCCTGTTATTGATGAGCAACCTGATCCTTTGTACTTCTAACCTGGCACGCTAGATATGTCATTCGAAGAGTCTTTTTCCATATTCTTTATCTTCCATCATCAAGACGTAGTCGTATTCGGGACACATCACTCCATGCTGTTCAGTTTCAGTCGTCAACGTTTCATCCACAAAATATTTATTATTACTCTGAAAGGAATAATTTATGAATAGGATATCATCAGAGCAGATTTTTTGTTCATCCGACGTCTGGTGCATCATTCTAACCACAGTCTTTTTTTCATTGTTATAGATCGGATTTTGATAAAGACAAATATGTTTCGATAAATATTTGAATCTATTAACAGAAGTCAATTAGTTGTGATCATTCTGTTTATGATCTTTCTAAGTCACGCAAAGACGCAAGCACATCTTTAAGAGCCTACATCAGTCACGCGAAAAATCGCTCCAGCTAATGTTAAGTCTATGGGAAGGTTATCGCGCGATTTTTTGCTCGCATTTTAATATTTTTAAATGATTCTCTTTGTATAGGATAGCTGAGGTCTATCTCTAACGTTGTTAGTTTTTACTTTTTCGATTTTGGTTCCAGTTTCTTTTTTATAAGGGTAATTTCACTTTCAGAACCGGTTCCAACCGGTTCAAAAATTGAAAATGTCCGCTTATAAAAAACTGTAACCAAAATCAAAAAAGTAAAAACTAACAACGTTAGAGATCGTACTCAGTTATCCTATACAAAAAGAATCATTTAAAAATATTAAAATGTGAGCGAGAAATCGCGCGATAACCTTCCCATAGACTTAACATTAGCTGGAGCGTTTCTTCGCGTGACTAGCGTAGGCTCTTAACATATAGAGAGTTTTTTTTTACAAATTTCTAGTCTGCGTTTGAACGTTTTTAATTTTTAAATTTTCATAGTATAGCTGTAGTTCTATGTCCAACATAATAGTTTTGTAGTTGTTTGGATTTGGATTGTAGTTTATGTCGGACGATAAATACCGTATATACTCGCGTATAAGTCGACCCTCAAATTCGAGATGGAAAACGGTTTAATGCCAGGTAATTGTGAATGGTTTTCTACGACTTATTAAACTCATTTAATTCTAAATTACTTAAGGCGTTGAAAACCATTCTGAATTACTGGTATTAAACATATTTTCATCTTGAATTTGGGGGTCGACTTATACGCGAGTATATACGGTAAATATTTTTTTCGAAATTGAACGTGAGTGTATGGAAAAGGAAACATTCTTATAAATTCGTACCCCTATTAGGAAAACAGTAGTTCTCATAAATAAGTAATATGAACCGTAAAGGAATTTTAAATTCGTAACATTCAAAAGATACTATTTGACGCAACATGATTTGTCATAATTCGTTTTATACATCTTTGCAATCGTAACTACATCTTTAAAGTCTCAACTATTAAATGTTAGGGTGCTTCTATATAATAGTAGCGGCATACGCACGGGCCTCATACACCGACTGTTCTTAGACAGATTTTTGGCCGAATTATAACAAACCTGCTTTCCAGAACCAGGAGTATTCGCCTAGACACATTAGATTATCCGAGTCAGATAAGTTAACAAGCATTAGTTTGGCGATGATGGATGGGAGGCACGCTAAATTTTTTGGCGATAAGCCTTGTCCGTAATCCTTTCAGCCTATCAAATTTTAAATCCCGTATGTAGCCACTTTCATATCGAGGAACCCTGGTCAATCGTTTAAAAGGGGCTCTTCAAATAATACATGCTAAAATGTGACAGTTGCAGTCACATCCCTGTGTAACTGTTACTGTTAGCAACATGTGGTTCATTTGGCGAGTAATCGCTTCTAAATGTTTTAAAAGTTCTGTGAATTCCAAATACCGTAACAACCTATATTTAGAGAGTTCTAATTGGTAGAATTCGAACTAATATCTAATGTAGGAGTAACAAATAGCGATAATTTGACGCATTTACGACAGGTAACGGTTTTTGTTTACCACCGTTTTTCTCCTGAAAAACCTGCTTATGAGGAAATATCTTATATTGTATATAAGATAATACGCCAGATCGCATCTGGAAGATAACTGTTTAAGTGTTAGCTATTAGATAACGACAAAAGGAGACACGTTACATATTAGCAACATAAATTTCTCAATATCGCCTATTTTATAAATAAAGCAAAACAGTAGAACCACTCTTATGTTATTGCACATAATCTACGAGTATTAAATTACATCAGTCTTTACAAAAACGGAACATACAGTTTATGTTACATCTTGCTACATATTATTGTTTGCATCTCAAATGTAAAAAAAAGGAATCATGAAGAAAAACTTATATATCACCTTGAATTCCTTGCCAGTTACACATATTGAAAATTAGTTACACTTATTAAGTTACGCTAGAATGAAAGAAAACTCTATCCGAAAATATATATTCTGAGAAAAGAAAAAGGAAAATATCAATGTATATCATCCGGATACTAAAGCGATTTACATCTTATGAAGAAAAATATGCAAGATGAGAGTTTATTTACAAGATTTTCGTCTAAAATATCTCATCTCTTCATAACATGATTTCTATCAGAGTTATAGTATCAGAATTCAAGCAGAAAATTTCGTTTCATTTTACTGAAGAAGAAAAATACCGTGATATGCTGCAATATCAAACTTAACGATAACAGTGTACATTTATTCAGTAACAATAAAGTAAAAGACTACCATAGATGTCACTATGAGCAATATTAGGAAGTAACTGGCGTGTTGATTTTAAAACTTCACGGCAGTAAATACGTAAAATTACTGGTGAACATACAATGTTTAAATATAAGTTGTCATTTTAAGTTTATAATAATGTAACATTACCTCTGATCAACTTTAAATTTGCAAGTACTGTGGAAAATTAAAACGTAATTAAATTATTTTTCTCTATCAATTTTCAATTAGATTTGTAATAACGCTGTTTTTTATTTAAATAATATAATTAAACATTAGCTTGTTAAAAACTAAAGGAAAAAAGCAAAATAATATGAGAGGGAAATAGATGAGTAATAATGTTTAAAAGGCAATGGGTTCACTTTTCTAAAAAAAAAAAAAAAAACCAGCATTATGACAGTAATTAGACAAAAAGAAAGAATGATTGAAACAAAATATTAAAAGAATCAGTTTATTACTGTATGTTAACCTTCTTAATTTAGGATCTTCAATATCCATTTTAAAATTATATTTAACTGAAAAAGAAACTCTAATTCCCCATATAGCACATGTGCTTCCCTAGGACATCGCCAGGAAGATTGACATTCATCCCCCAGGTATCCCTGGGGATGCAAAAATTTGTGATCAGGAGGTCCTCCGTAACCGAAAATGTCCGCCTCATAACATCCCAGGGAGCTCCCCAGGATCTCCTTCATGTTCCTCCTACGGATGTTCCGGGGAAGATTTCAGGATATAATACCGGAGGAATTTGGAATACTTCAAGATCACTTAATGTGCATAAAAAAACATCCGAAGTTATGATTATTCGACATAATATAAAAAAAGTATTTAATTGTTTTTTTATATAAAATAAATACGCTCATTATCGTTTAAAAATTTTCATAACAACTATTTAGATGGATTCACATGCAACAGACATTACTTTTAGTAATCACGCACACGGAATCACATGAAAGTTATGGTCGACATTTTACGGAATAAATTTTCTTACTTTTTTTCCGCCGCCCGTATTTGAACCTAGGTACAATTGCACACGAGAGACACGCTCTAGCGATTACGCTACAGGGCTGTTGCAGCTGGATCATAAGTTATTCATGTATTTCTTTCTCATCTTATGAAAGTCAGTAAATAGAAAACATGGATATTTTTTGCGCTCCGTATGAAGGAATTCTGTAGCTTTTATTCCAAATAAAAATGCATACCCTTTGATAGATATTCAATACAATTTTAAATTGATAACTAGAAAAAAAAGTATATCAATAATTATTTAAGGCTGTTCTTAAACCCAAAGGAGCTACTTTCTGACACATTTTTTAATTCATTTTTGTTCGGAAATTCATTAAATTTGCAGGTGGTCTTATTTAGAAACTATGTAATAGAAAGACGTTTTCCTTTTTTTTTTTTCATCACAATAAAAGGGGCATTTTCTAAATGTAAAATAATGTAAGGGGCATTTTCTAAAACATTGCGTTTTATCATTTTAGTTAGGATCCACATATATGAGGGTCAGGGGTCTATGATGAGGGTGGCCAATTAAATAAAAATATTTAAAATTAAATAAATTAAATTTTTAAATTTAAGTAATCGCAATTAAACAAAGTAAGAGGAAAATGGACGTTTTGATAAACCAAAACTTGAAAAACAAATTAAAAATGCATTTTTTTTTAATTAGAAAGATTATAATTTTAAATTTAGAATTAGAATAAGCAAAACTCAATTTGATTTCTAATATTGATATTGCCATATGTAAGTTGTTAAACGATATATCTATAAAAGCTTTTATGAGTTTATGCATGCTTAAGGCTGTTCTCAAATCCAATTTGTTCATCGCAGAAAATTTCCAAGATCTTGGAAATTTCCTGCAATGAACAAATTTTTTGTAATAAAAGAAGCAGAGAACTCAAACATCATCTAATTTGATACTTCAAATGGGAAAGGAATGGCAAATACTGGAAAATTGCTTTACATGAAATTAATTTTTAATTAATAAGATCTGATAAGAAATGTATTAATTAACTTAACAGAAAGTTATGAGAATTTTATAATTTAAATATGTATTTATTTTACACTTTCTAAAGTGAAATAATTCTCTTTAATGTCAGATCGCTAAATATATCAAGTTTCATCAGAAGACTTTTATGAACTATTTTATAATGCATTATTCACAATTTCGCAAGTGCATTCGATTCAACATCTATTAGCATAAAATTCTTTTACGTTTGAAGTCTAAATTTGAAATGCATTTAGATTTTTGTTTTCTTTCATCCACTGAAATTTTATAAAAGTCAATTTAACAATAATGCATTTTGTTTGAAATCTCATCTTAAAAGTTATTTTTGTTACATTTTATATTATGTCCTGATTTAAACATTGATTCATTAAGGCGTTTAACGACATTTCGATTTTTAATATCAGTAATTCCGTATATTATACTACGTATTATTTAATCCAATAATTCTGTGATTAGACAAGATAAAGATTACAACTAAAATATTTTGGTACTAAAAAGTAAAAGCCATGCACATCTTATAAATAACATGTATGTGAAACCCGTCCTGAGGCGGGGTAACGTATTTTGCATCGAGTGATATAAATGTTGAAAACAGTAACACGAATTCGATGTTAGTTCTTAACTGTAAATTTATATGTGTAGAACTTTTCTATTTTTTATACATTTTATAAGTTTTAAATAAAATACAAAAACACGTTTTTGAAATGTGGAATCAAAACAGTTTTAAAAACAACTATTTGAATAATGCCCAATTGTTTATTTTTCGAAATCTCAACATTTCCTTTTATGCGGAAGGACCACTTGTAATATAAACTTCTTCTCATCACCAGCTACTTCTCTGTAACTGGTCTAAAAAAGGTGTTTTTCCGTAAATTTGTAAGTGTTTCTTAGCGTTTAAAATGAGCAAATATGTCAATACATGCACATTTTAGGTAAAACTGTTAAACAATTTAAATTTAAAACCGATTTCAAAGTACTGGGCATGGCTCATAGATTTACTATTACAAATTACACATATTTATTATTACAAATATAAATTTTATCATAACAGTAATATGAGAGATGCAAGAAGAGAAATTATATATATCGCTAGAAAAATTCATTTCGGTTCCGTTTCTTAGACGAAATGTTTGAGAAAATATCAGTTTCTTTGAGAAAATCACATTTGTCAAAAAAGATGGCGCCCGCTTGATTTTTAACTTAAATAATCAAACTGCTTGAAAACGTACTTTAGTAACCAGCAACTATTTACCGCATTTTATCTCTTTTTTTTTATTTTAACTAAAGGACAAAAATTATTTATATGCCTCCTGCTAGGCCACGTTCAAATAAAGGAAACTTCCTTCTGCGTTTATAAAAACATCTAAATGGCTGTAATGTAAAAATTAAATTTTTTGGATCCTCAAATCGATATATTTTATGTCACACATGTTTTTTTTTTTTTTTTTTTTTTTTAAGCATTTTATTGAGTATGACCTAAATATATTAATTTCGAAAAGTGCTCACGTAATAGGAAATAATATTATAGATTAAAGTTTTTTTTACGATTTTATTGTTAAGAATGTTTATTTAAACACTGTTTCCTAGAAATCCACACAAACATTGCAGTTATGCAAAATAGCAAATGAATACTAATAACGCGAAACTTGAGCGTTAAGTGTTACGTTATGGTATAGTATAAGGACACGTCTGTTAGCCGAGAGTTCATTAAGTGATCTGTGTTTTCCAAGAATTGAGTCGAAGGAGAAGTGTTTGCGTATGAGTGTGCTCGCGTTTTACGAAGGCAATATTCATCATTAGAATAAGTTCACCGTGAACCATTTTTTTGGCTGAAAATATCAACAGATGAACAATATCTGATATTCTACAACGTTACGAGATGAGAATCCCTGCCGGGGACTTGTCGGAAGGCCCAAAAACTCACTAAGCCAAAGTTACAGTAGTTGAAACAACTGTTTGACAAGAACAACCGAGTAACAATCCGTCCAACGACTGTCAAATTCAAGGTTTTACCCGGTTATCTATATAAGACAATCACCAAGAAGCTTATCATCGAATATCACAAGAAAAGTGTCACACTAAAACGTTCAGAAAGCAAATGGTTGCAACGAAAACGAAGTGTTGTCGTTTGTTCAGAAAATTTTCTGATCGAGCATTCATATCGGACGACGAGTCATTCTTCACTCTCACGCACTCCACTATTAACGATAATGATGGCTACTACATTGCTGCGTCTTCACGACACAACCTATTATCAAATTCGCTACTAAAGCGAAATTCGGAGAAAATGTCCTCGTTTGGATTGCGATGTGTCCGAAAGTGCGAAGTCGTCCATTCATCCGAAAGTATGGGTTCGCTGCCAATAAGCAACAATATTTGAACGAGTGCATTCACCGAAGTTTCATCCCCTACATCCGTGCCAATTGCAACGACGGTGATTACGTCTTCTGACCAGACTTGTCAATTCTGCAAAACCTTTCTCAACCACTTGCGCCAGCAAAAAATCACTTTCGTAGAGAAGTACGACAATCCGGCCAACGTTCCCGATATTCGACCAATTGAGCAGTTCCGTGCATATCTTAAGTCTAAAGTGTATGATAAAGGCTGGAAAGTGGATAACATCCAGAAATTGATCAATCGAATTAAATACTGTCTGAAAATTACGGATCTAAATTTTGTACAATGTCTAGCAAATATCACCAAAAATAAAATCGATAATGCCTAACGAAACGGTTTAATTGAATCTCGATAACTGTTTTACAGAGTAATGTGGTTATTAAAATTACCTTACATTGCCCATTTGTGTTCTCGTTTTTACAACTTTCCCATGAAGAAAAGTTTGTGCAGATTTCTAGGAAACAGTCCTTATGACAAGCGTTTTGCTTCATTTGTAAGGATTTGTTAGGATATTTTAAATTAAGAAAATTATTTTTTAAACATGTAATTACTTTATAATTGTAATATCTATTCTACAAGTAATTCTTTATTTTTTACGTGCATTATTTTATGATATTTTGAAGAAAAAGTTCCAGCTTTTGTATAGAATAGCTTTTTATTTTATATGTACATAGTACCTCTGAAATAAAAAAAATAGCTTACCAATTCGTATAACAAAAATATCCAAATCTCTTATTTAAAAATGGCATGTAATGGTATGTTACATTAATTTAAATATACATATGCATAGTTTCCAACCTCCCGATTTTTTGAATACCAGTAAAATCTTACAAAAAAAATTCGCTTTATTAAATTGAAGAAATTGTATTATTACATAAAACAAATGTTTTTGCATAAAAATACTGGTATGAAAAAAATCGGGAGGTTGGCAACTATGCATATGAATAATTATATTATTAGTAAATGCTTTAAAAACACATTTTCTTTTTCAAAATTCCATTTAGAAAATAGCTTCCTTAAATGTCAAATGCAAATTTCTTTTAATTGTATATTTTTACAGTTAAAATTACAACTAGCAAACATCTGTGCATATTTATCTCTATGATAACATATTATGCGTGTATATAACAGCTGTAGATAGCTATACGATATTTAGTAAAACACTAATTTATGATTTTAAATTGCTGATATATTCTAAAAATATATTTGTAAGATTTACAAAATCTAAACTATAAATTATTCATATATTTTTATTTGAAAAAGCGGAGATAATTTGACAGTAAGAGCTATTTTATTTATTATTAGATATAATAAAATATCATACCTTAACCATCTGCGATTGTACATAAATAATGCGTAATATATACGAATATATAATGTAAATTATTCAATCAATTTGAATGTTTAATTCATATCACTATATGTATTAGTATTAGATATTTTTTCATAATTTAAAATATCAAAAAACAAACTTCTAGTCCAAATCGTTGAAAATTATATGGAAAATTTATTAGTATTAAATGATTTATTCATAGTTTGTATAGTTAAATATGTGCGGAAAATATTCTAATGTTTCTACATATTTTACGTAATAAGAGAATAATAAATTTAATTTTATCTATTCAGTCGCTATTTTTATGTAGCTAATTTTGTGATACAAAACTTCCATGACAAGAACTTTGTTACTGCTACAATGATGTAAAGAAACTATCTTTACAGAAGCGCTGAAAAACTCTGGCCATGAGATGGTGTGGGAAAGATTTCTGTGTAGGTGGTTCGAGTGATGTGTTCCCATGGAAAGGAACCTTGTATGATCATAATCTATCATAACCTATCTTCAATTTAAAAGGTTTATGACAGCTTAAAGTCGCCGATATCTACATGTGAGATCGTTGGTTCTAGAAACTCGGTTTCGGGCGTTAGGGAAGGTGCATCTCTCTCAAATGACGGAGTTTAATTTACCCCCTGCTACAGTCAATGATGATAGAGATTGTGAATTACATTTATTTCTCATCTTCAGATAGGCCGGGCTTAGTACCTCCTATATTTAATCCCGATGAATTAATTAAGGGCCCTTTAATCATAGGATCACCTTTAAAATTGTCAAAAATTCAATTTCAAGGTTTTGAAGTCAATAAATAGTGCATTTTATTCTGAGTAAAAAGGTACCAGTGTTTTTCAGAGGCGATAATTATTGACGAAGATATAAAGTAAAACGCAATCGTCATTCTTTGTTTTTGAATGGAGAGTGAAAACTTTAAATGCATTTAATTCACAACAATGATTTTCAAATTGCGCGCACGATTTCTCCAAAAATAATTTAGATAGAATCTCAAAATTTTTCAAACTTATTAATGTTGCAACAATGAACAAAATGAACTAGAATCTTTTAGTTTGATCAATAAATTAAAAAATAATTAGCTGTAATTAAATTAAAAACGCATTTTGAATGCGCTTTTCGATGAATTACAGTTAATTATTTTTTAATTTATTGACCAAATTAAAAGATTCTAGTTCATTTTGTTCATTGTTACAACATTAATAAGTTTGAAGAAAAAAAATTGAGGTTCTATCTAAATTATTTTTGGAGAAATCGTGCGCGCAAGTTTGAAAATCATTGTTGTGAATTAAATGCATTTAAAGTTTTCACTCTCCATTCAAAAACAAAAAATGACGATTGCGTTTTACTTTATATCTTCGTCAATAATTATCGCCTCTGAAAAACATTGGTACCTTTCTACTCAGAATAAAATGCACTATTTACTGACATCAAAACCTTGAAATGGAATTTTTGACCATTTTAAAGGAGATCTGTCCCTTTAAGGATAGAAAAGTTTTCTGACTGAAAGAAACCGGTCAAGGGGTAACAGATCACTGCGGAGCTGATTTATATTTCCAGAGAAATTCTGGAATAGCGTATTACCTCGGTATAGAGCTAAGGAAGGGTTCTGGACGGTGAACTCTTGGAGATATTTTTGAGCCTTGTGTGATAGAGAAAGGGTCTCAAACACTCTAACTCCCAGGATACGTTAGTTGAAAAAAAAAAGCAGCGAACTATTTACTTTATCTGAATTTAGTGGGAATCTGTGCTGCACTTTAGTGAACGTGACAGAAACTGTCTACCTCAGTGTCAGCTAATTCGTATGCGAACATTTTCTCATCACTAAAGAGTATTTTGATAAAGCCCAAAGACTGCGCCGTGTATCTAAGAAGCTTTGCGTTTCCTTAGGGAACTTTCAATAATAGTCTATGAACTCACGATTTATCTTTTAGTTATAATTTCATTAATTTAATCAAGAATTTCTTTACTCATAATAAAGGCCATTTTTCAAACTCAAATGAAAACATTTGCGCTTCACTCGCTACGCATCACATTTGTGATGGAAGTGTAATTGTTTATATTGAGAATAATCATTTTATTTTCATTCTCGTGCATAAAGATGAGCCATCTAAATATACCTACTTCTGTAATAAGCACTTTATTTTGTTATATAATAATGTAAACAAAATTTTGAAACGCTACGAAATTTTAAATTTACAAAGTCGAATTAATAATTTGTATTCGAATATCTTGTTTGAATTGTTAAGCTCAAAGTGTGCTTACATAAAAAGAAGAGAATTAACTATACAATAGCAGTAACTAAAGAATATAATGCATAATTGAAAGCATTTTTAACTGAATAACTAAAAAAAGAGCAATAACTACAACAACAGTAATTCAAGTTCATAATGTAATTTATAGCATTTTATCTGCATTATATCTGCATTTTAAATTAAAATTGAAATTTTCTGTACCTTTGAAATTATTTTTGTTGTACTTTAAATTATACACAGAAAAGAAACTATTTGGCGTAGTAGGTTTTTGTGAATTTGTTATATTTGGCTTTGTTCGAAAACTCAAATGTTCGGATTATAATATATCTCAATATGTAAATTTGTTTTAGATGATAAGTAGAATATATACATATCTAGCTTTAAAACATAACTTTAGGCAATTTATGATACTGAAAAAAGATAAAATTCGCAATTAAGAATAGAAACTAGACGATTGATTTTTTTTTATGAAACTGCTGCGCTAAGACAGTAATTTATAATTGTTAATCACGTTATATTTTTTTATGAGTTAGAATTCCAATCTTCTTCATATTTTCTCCAGGTATAATTTCATATTTTACGATACACTGTTAAAAATTTACGGCAAACTGTAGAGTCATTCAATCGTTTTTATAGAAAACTATTGCATAACCATGATTTCACTTTATTATGACCATAATATGGTCAATAATATAATCCGATACACTTAAGGCGGTATTAAAAAAAATATATATTTTCCCACTGTTAATAACTCAAAATTTTGAGACACATTCTCAGACTCATTTTTAAAAGTAACAACAGGAAACTTGGTGGCGTGATTGATAATGACATTTATAAGGGCCCCATGTTTTTATTTTTCGTTCAATTAATTAGAAATTGATTTACAGACAATTATTTTCACAATAAGATCATTTTTTTTTGTTTCCAGCGCTATCGCTTCTCGAATTTCGGTTCAAAATGTCCACTTTGACAGTATTTTTAAAAATATATTCTGCCTTTATCAAAAAATCGAGACAATACGGACATTATAAAGTTTCTGAATAAGATAACCTGCCAATTGGACGCATTTTAGAGCAAAAATGAACTTACAAATGTGTCTCAAAATAAGCAGTTTGAATTTGAATACACCCTTAATAGTATTGTACAGTAAGCGTTATCTTTAAAAATGGTAGAATAACTAGAGAGTTTTTGGCAGAATTTTAACGGTTTACATTTGCATATCATTAGTTAATATACATTTGAATTCACACTATTGCATTTTAATTTCTCATTCTTTCAGGTAATTAGAAAAAAATTATCTTCTGTATTTCAATCTTTTTAAATCGTTAATTTGTCATAGCATAACTGTAAGTCTATGTCCAATGTGATAATTTTGTATTTTTTGTCTTTGTATTATAGTTTATTACTGATGACACTTTCCATTTTTTTTTTACTAAACAAACAATTTGCTTTTCAAAATTGAACAAGAGTTCATAGAATAACAAAATCCTATAAAATCGTCCTGTTAAAAAAAATGCCATAGTTCTCATAAATAACTGATAGGAACTAGAGATTGTATAAAAGTTTTAATTTTTAACTGTTAACCTTCTCAGTGCTGTGAACTGATATATCCGTGCACTAAGCTGTAGTTTTCATTGCATTATTTAAATTAATATAATTCTGCAAATATAATGCAGTTTTAAAACACTGAGTAATAATTAAAATTCTCAAGGATTACATTAATATACGTAAGTAACTTTTTTATATCATGTTGTTATATATCGTGTTGTCATCTTTACTTTTCATTTTTAAAAACATTCCAAAACATATTTGCTAATATACACTAATAGAATCCAGAGACAGTACAATAATTTTAATTTTAATTTTGCAACTTTAAAAAGATAACTATTTGACGTAAAAATATTTTGTTATAATTGTTTAACATCTTTTTAATTGTAACTATACATATAAAATTTGAATCCCACGCATTAACAAACTATCTGTAAATATATGCTATTATCTCTCTCCCTTCAACCAACATTTTCGCACTGCATCTAGAAATATTTGGAAGACTGAATGGAACGAGTTAAAGTTAGAGTGCCTCTATATGAGAATGGCGTCACATGCACAGAGCATGTGCTAAAACTGTGCTTAGACAAATGTTTTTGCCAAAACTATATCAAATCTATTTTCCTGAACGCGTATTCTTCTAGACAATTTCTGTTAGACAAGTTAACAGGCGATAATGGGAGGCTCGTCAAAAGATTGGCTATTCGCTTTTGCCCAGAATCGTCTCAAACAATAAATTTTATATCCCGTATGTCGCAACACTTATATCGAGGTTCCCTAATTAATGTAAGCAACACGCGGAACATTTGGCATTTAATTGCTCCTAAGTGTTTTAAAAGTTGTGTGAAGTCTAAGAACCAAGAATTTTTAGAGTGCTATGGTAGGTGAAATTGGAGCTGATATCTATCGTAAAAGATACAAATTGCGATTAGCATCTCATAGATGAATTTATGTCAAGTAAATTATCCCACGTTGTTTTTTCTAACTTTTCCTCCTGAAAAATACCTTTATCAGGAAATATCTGATATTGTCTATGGAAGGATAGAACGTGCGATCATAAATTGAAGACAACTGTACAAGAGTTAGCTTTAAGATGACGATAAAAAAGACATATTGTTAAAAGTAACATAAAATTCTTATATAGGCTTATTTTAGAAAAATAATAAAACAGGAGTCCTGCTTTTATGTCATTACACAAAGTCTACTAAATTGCACATACCGTGGTGGCCAAAAGTGTGGACATTTTTTGAAAGTTTCATGTTTCTCAAATTTGTGCGCTTGTAGAATATATTAATTTTCACTTAAATACAAACGTGTATATATCAAATTAAAGGTAATTTAATGTAGAATTTAATAATAAAAACAGTATTACAATATCTGTATTACAAAAAAAGTTATGCAACTAATAGTAAGATCTATCTTAGATTTGCATTTTTTTAAAGTGATACTTACACAATCAATACTTAGTAGGATAACTCTTATTTTTTTAAGACAGCTTCACAGCGTCTTTTCATCGAGTGAACGAGTGTTTGTAATTCATATTTCGTAATCACATGGTGCCAAGAATCAATTATAGCTTCAATAAGTTGTCTTTTATTCGATGGACGCTTTTTTCGTACAAGAATTTTCAAACGTCGCAACAAATTTTCAATTGTATTCAGATCAGGGCTGTTTCCTGGCCATGGTAATATAGCTATGCTTTATTTTGAAACCATGCTTTGCATACTTTTACTGTGTGGCATGGAGCTGAATCCTGCTGAAAAATAAATGGTGCGTTGTTGGGGTAGAGAACCCTGATGGAAGGTATCAATTTTGGTTCCAGGACAGTTTCGATGTAGTTTTTGTCATTCAGGATGCCATCAGTCACTTGAATTCGTCCCACACCATCTGCAGACACACATGCCCAAATCATGACATTTGTTGGGTTTCTTGTAGTTGCTTCAATGCAATCAGGATGAAGTGATTCTCCTACTCTACGTCTCACGTATTTTCTACCATCACTACCAAAGAGCGATATTTTACTCTCATCGCTCCAGATTACTTGCTTCCATTGATTTTCTGACCATTTAATGTGTTCTTTTGCCCACTTAAATCGTTTTTCGCGTTGCTTTTGATTTAAATATGTTTTTCTCCTTGGAATTCTAGCTTGTAGTCCAAATCCTGATAACCTTCTTCTTATTGTTCTTGAATTTACTGCAATACCCGCTGCATTCATTTCAGATCTAATGGCATCTGATGAAATTTTTCTATCTTGAAGGCATAGCCGTTTAATTTTTCTATCGGCAGTAACACTTGTGCATTTTTTTCGGCCTCATTTGGCCTTATTTTCCACTGATTTTGTTTTTTCATAACGTAAACAGAACTTTCGTACACCAGAACAAGTCACTGAACCACCAGCATGTCTTGCAATTTCAGCATAAGAGAGGCCATTTTCTCTCAATATGACAATTCGGCTTCTTTTTGTAGATGTCCAATTGTTTATGTCTTCTTGTTGATGACATTGTTAAAAATTAGTTTAGTTAAAAAAAAGGACTTTAAATATTCAAAAACAGCAATACTCTATTTAATTGTACTAGTATGCATCATTCCGCAAAATATTTCCACAACAATAACTCTTTTACCATCCAAATAACCTAAACTATAGTTACAGACATTTGATTGGTCCTTAGAACAGTATTTGTGATTGGCTAGTACGCTTTTATTACAAAACACGTCCTTATTCAAAACGATTTGTGTTTGTTTGTTCTACTAAAATGAGCATAACGTTTTTTGCAATACAGATATTGTAATACTGTTTTTATTATTAAATTCTACATTAAATTACCTTCAATGTGATATATAAATGTTTGTATTTAAGTGAAAATTAATATATTCTACAAGCACACAAAGTTGAAAAACATGAAACTTTCAAAAAATGTCCAAACTTTTGGCCACCACTGTATCTTTAAGAAAGTACACTCATTTTATGACCCATTTAACTACATACCATTTTTTGAAATACAAAAAGCAAAAGGTAATAATAATATAGAAGAAACATGGAGAAAAACTTATATATCACCTTAAATCTTCTGCCGATTCCACATATTGAAAATTTAACAAGTTACTCCTCAAGTTACTCCTAGAATAATAGAAAATTCTCTCCAGAAATATTAGCTGTGAGAAGAGCGAAATGACAAAATCAATATATGATCTGATATTGAAGCGATTTACATTTCATTGTGAAAACCCTGCAAGATGAGTTTATTTGAGAAGAGTTTATTTCAGATTTTCGTCAAAAAGTTCTGCTCCCATCATAACATCATTCACAAATATGTTAAAATATCAGAATTCAGGTAAGATATTTTGTTTAATTTTACTGAAGAAAAAATATCGCAATATGATATAATATCAAACTAAACGATATCAGTGTGTAAATTGCTGGAATATTTATTAAGTAACTGTTATGTAAACATATCATATCATTGGCTATTATAGATGCCAGAACGAACAATCTCAGGAAACAGTTGTTGACTTTAATTTTTATAAGACGTTGCAGTAAGTATGTAAAACTATTAGTGTACTAGCAATGTTGATAATTAAGTTTTAATTTTAACTTTATTATTATTATGTATCCTGTCTTTGAGCAACATTAAATGTGCATATTGCTGTGGTAAAATAAAATGTAATTCAATAATAATTCCATGCCAGTTTTCAATTAAGTTTATAATATGGCTAGTTTTAGTAATATTTTTTTTAACTGCATATGATAAGCAAACAAATGACAAGGAAATATAAAAATGTGAATGTTCAAACAGAAAAGTGAGCACATTTTCTAGAAAAAACAAGAACGAAAAATCATGCGTCAAGCATAGATTATGTCACACTTTCCAACGCTTCCAAAATAATTTTACAAATCATACCGTTTAATAAGCTGAAAGATAACATCAATACAATTTGAGTAAACAATTTGGAAAACGCATAACATATTTAAAAACATAATTTCAGGAATTTCAAACATATACAATATTCGGAAAAATATCCAAATACTTTTATTCTGCCCTGTATATGATCTATAGATTTGTATATATACTACATAGGATGCTAAATTTTAGTTCAGTTAGGAAACGCGTAGCACAGTTTAAAATTCTCCTTCTGGAGTTTCTGTCAGTAAACGGAAATGTGTTCGCGAACTTTTGTGCTTCCCTGTATATGATCTACAGAATTTATACACACCACGTAATAGACAAAAAGCGAGTTAAATTTAAAATCGCGTTCAGTAACTTAAAACGCACTTCCAGGAATTATTGTTAACAGACAGTAGAGAATTCTTTTGCGTGTCCCTGTAAATGAACGATGACTGCTATACACACACTATTCTGTAGTAAGCCTCTTGTAGTGCACCTTAGTGATATATATAAATTTCAATGCGTTTAAAATAGTGAAACATTATTTAAATAAACCGCAGACGATTTTTCTCTATAGACGTAATGTAACGGAATTATTTTGACTGTCCCTGTAAAGTAACTATAAGTGCTATGCACACCCTATTCCATATTAAGCTTCTTGTAATGCACCTTAGTGATATATATAAATTTCAAAGAGTTTAAAATAGTAAAACATTATTTAAATAAACCGCAAATGATTTTTCCCCATAGACCGCAATGTAACGGAATTCTTTTGAGTGTCTCTGTAAAAAAACTATAAGTGCTACACACTTCCGTTGAAATAGGGAACATGGCATAGAGAACGACAATAACATATAAAAATTGCAGAGCAATCCGAGCAAATTTACGGGAGTTAGAGCACGGATAGACGGTCATACGGCAGACGGCATACAAACCGAAGTCATAAACACTTTTCAACTAGGTTGGAAAGTGTTAAAAATCCATAAGTACAGTGATTATACAAAAAAAATAATGATTGAAACAAATTATTAAAATAATCAATTTCTACATACATATTAACCTTCTTAATGTATGGTCTGCTACATTATAAAACTATGCTTAACTGAAATAAATTACTGTAATTCTTGAAAATGTTCTGCATAGAATATACTGTAATAGAAATTAAAGTAACAGATAACTCAAACATTACTAAATTTTATACTTCAAATAGGAAAGGAATATAAGATACAGGAAAAGTTTCTTACATTAAAATGTATTTTAAATTCATAAGATTTGATAAGAAATATATTTATTCAACCGAAAATAATGTGCATATTATTACTTAAATACGTATTTAGTTTGGACATTCTAAAGATGAATAATACTCTTTAATGTCAGGTCGTTAAACTAATCCAGTTTCATAAAATCACTTTTACGAAAGTTTCTAAAACTGCATCATTCGCAATTTCGTAAGTGGATCAGATTGAGCATCCATTAACGAAAAACGTCTTTACATTTGAAAACTAAATTTGAAATGCATTTAGACATTCTCATCTTACATCTATTAAAATGTTATAAAGGTCAATTTAACAATAATGTATTTGATTTGAAATCTTATCAGAAGACTTATTTTTGTTACATTTTATATTATCTTTTGATCTAAAGAATGATGCTCTTTCGTTTGGGTGTCCTTTAACATTTAAATTTTTAATACCAGTAATTTCGTTATGGTATTTTTCGCCTTATTTAATCCAAGAATTCTATAATTAGACAAGAAAAGTATTGCGACAAAAATAAATATGTACTGAAAAGAAAAAACATATACAACTATATGGAACGCATGCTTAATACCCGTTCTCAAGGAGTTAAAAACAAATAATGTGCTTATTATTACTTAAATATATATTTAGTTTAGACATCCTGAAGATAAATAATGCGCTTTAATGTCAAGTCGTCAAACTAATCCATTTTTATAAAATACTTTTTACTAAAGGTTATAAAACTGCATGATTCGCGACTTAGTACGTGGATCAGATTGAGTATCCATTAATAAAAAAAAACTTCTTTACATTTGAAAACTAAATTTGAAATGCATTTAGAATTTCATATATTACATCTATTAAAATGTTATAAAAGTAAATTTAACAATAAATTATTTGATTTGAAATCTCATCATAAGACTTATTTTTGTTACATTTTATATTATATTTTGATCTAAACATGATGCTCTTTAGTATGGGTGTCATTTAAATTTTTAATACCAGTAATTTCGTTGTGGTACTTTTCGCCTAATTTAATCCAAGAATTCTACGATTAGACAAGAAAATCAGTACAACTAAAATGTATGGGTACTAAAAAGATAAACATACTCAACATATATTGAACATATGCTTAACACCCGTTCTGTAGGGCTTAAAGACAAATAATGTGAATATTATTACTTAAATATGTATTTAGTTTAGATATTCTAAAGATAAATAATTCTTTTTAATGTCGGGAAGTTAAACTAATCCAGTTTTATAAAATACTTTTTACAAAAGGTTATAAAACTGAATGATTCGTGATTTAGTAAGTGGATCAGTCTGAGTATCCATTAATAAAAAAACTTCTTTACATTTGAAAACTAAATTTGAAATGCATTTAGAATTTCTCATCTTACATCTATTAAAATGTTATAAAGGTCAAATTAACAATAATGTATTTGATTTGAAATCTCATCATAAGACTTATTTTTGTTACATTTTATATTATGTTTTGATCTAAAAATGATGCTTTTTAGTTTGGTCGTCATTTAACATTTAAATTTGTAATACCAGTATATCTTCGTTATGGTATTTTTCGCCTTATTTAATCCAAGAATTCTATGATTAGACAAGAAAAATATTACAAGTGAAATATATGGGTACTAAAAAGAAAAAGCATACTCAGTCTATCTGGAACGTATGCTTAAAACCCATTCTCCAGGAGTTAAGACAAATAATGTGCATATTATTACTTAAATATATATTTAGTTTAGACATTCTAAAGATAAATGTCTCTTTAATGTCAGGTCGTTAATCAAATCCTTTTTTCAGAAAAATACCTTTACGAAATATATATGAAACGTATGCTTAACAACCAGTCTAAAAAGGTTAAAGACAAATTTGGCATTCGGGGATAGAAATATTGAAATAAAAATACGAATTCAACGATCTTTCTTAAAGGTAAATTTCTATTTGAAGTTTTCTATTATAAATAGTTTTATACTTTTTATAAATTTTAAATAAAACACAAAAATGATTGTTATTTCATTGGGGGATTAACTTAAGTGTATAATAACTTTTTTTTTTACCACAACCTACTCTTCTGTAAATCTGTTAAGGTTATTTTCCTTAACTTCGTTTTTAACACTTTCCAACCTAGTTGAAAAGTGTTTATGACTTCGGTTTGTCTAGCCGTCTGCCGTCTGGCCGTCTGCCGTCTGCCGTCTGTCCGTGCTCTAACTCCCGTAAATATGCTCGGATTGCCCTGCAATTTTTATATGTTATAATCGTTATCTAGCATGTTCCCTATTTCAACGGAAGTGTGTAGCACTTATAGTTTTTTTACAGGGACACTCAAAAGAAATCCGTTACATTGCGGTCTATGGGGAAAAATCATTTGCGGTTTATTTAAATAATGTTTCACTATTTTAAACGCATTGAAATTTATATATATGACTAAGGTGCATTAGAAGAAGCTTAATATGGAATAGGGTGTGCATAGCACTTATACTTACTTTACATGGACAGTCAAAAGAATTCCGTTACATTACGTCTAGGGAGAAAAATCGTCTGCGGTTTATTTAAATAATGTTTCCCTATTTTAAACGCATTGAAATTTATATAAGG
Source organism: Maratus michaelseni (assembly GCA_963931845.1). Taxonomy (NCBI): domain Eukaryota; kingdom Metazoa; phylum Arthropoda; class Arachnida; order Araneae; family Salticidae; genus Maratus; species Maratus michaelseni. The sequence goes on along the minus strand of OZ007591.1, from coordinate 357,967,799 downwards.
TTCATTACAAGAGACTTACTACAGAATATTGTGTGTATATCAGTCATCGTTCATTTACAGGGACACACAAAAGAATTCTCTACTGTATGTTAACAATAATTCCTGGAAGTGCGTTTCAAGTTACTGAAAGCGATTTTAATTTTAAATCGCTTTTTGTATATTACGTGGTGTGTATAAATTCTGTAGATCCTATACAGGGAAACACAAAAGTTCGGGAACACATTTCCGTATTATTTAACTCCAGACGGAGAATTTTAAACTGTGGTACGTGTTTCCTAACTGAACTAACATTTAGCATCCTATGTAGTATATATACAAATCTATAGATCCTATACAGGGTTGAATAAGAGTATTCGGATTACTTAGATGTTATCTTTTAGCTTATTAAAGAGTATGATTCGTAAAATTATTTTGGAAGCGTTGGAAAGTGTTACATAATCTATGCTTGACGCATGATTTTTCGTTCTTGTTTATCTTTTAAAGTGAGAAAATGCACATGCTAATTCATGAACGCACGATCCTCGCTTTTGCCGTATTAACATATCTAATTTAGATTATACAAATAAAAGTCAACTTTTCAACCATTCAAATCTATTCTTATTATTTAATAATTCAAACTAGACACTTTTTAAAAAAATCAAAAATTAGATCTTGTACCTTTACACGTAGATATACAAAAAACACTTTTTGAGTTTACGAGATGCCACAAGGAGTGAAAAATCTGGAGACTCGTCAATAAATGACAGCATAAACGAAATATGTGTATGTTTTGTAGAAAGTACCTACTTTTAAAAGAATCTTGTCAAATTCCCATCCCATTTCGACCAACGAATTGCAGTCGTGAAAGAGATACTACTTCTTCTTTGTGAAATAAATGCGTCAAAAATAATTTAATCTTTTCATTAAACACTGCTTTTAAGCAGACGCAAAACACCTTACAAACCCAAGAATGGCTTACAAATTATTATGGCACGTCTTATTCGTCGAAAAGAACCATTTGTTCATTGTTCAGTGAATTTAAATGCGACCGTATAGATGGCGCGATTGCTCCTCCAAGAGTGATCTAGCCGATATTTCCCGTAAGGTAAAGCTAGGAGAGTCTGCGCACAGTTCAAAAGAATAACACTAAAAAATCTAAATATTAATTTTTTACTAAACTATCCATGAATAATTTTTACTTCCTTTGTTTTTTATGCATTTCCATTGCTATTTTGTTGTTATGTTGTAATTTAATAGAACAGTTGTAATAAAACCAAGAAAGTTATTTTGCGCAATCTGTCCTTACAAGGTTGGTGTGATTGCGCACATGGGTAGGAGAGATTGTTACTAATAATAACTACAATTAAATTGTTAACAATGATAATTACACTTAAATATAATTGTTGTAAGTTTTTTGTGAACAAATGTTATTGTATTAGGAGTGAATATTTCAGCCTAATGATTAAAAAATCAGAAAAAGGAAATAATTTCAAAAACTATTAAAAAATTGTAATTAAAGGGAAAAAAATTAAAGAATCAGAAAAGCAAGTTCAGATAAGATTACAGTATAACATTAAGTTACTTGATAACACGTTTAACTTAAAATTAGTCCATTGTCATTTTTCATTTTTTTATACAAATTTGCCAAAAAGCTGCGTAATCTCTCCTAGCATGGAAACTAATGGGAACAATGCGCCATCTCTCCTAAGTAGCAGATGCGCAAACTCTCCAATTTCGGTAGGAGAAATTGCGCGGCCTTTTATTTAAACATGGCCGCTACTAAAAGGAATCGTTGATGTTCACATTGTTAGTCTAGGTTAGTAGCTTCTGAGAAATCGTTTAAGTTTAAAATATTTTGTACTACTGACATTGTATAGAAATTCTGATGAATAACTATGAAAATTCAAGCACTTGCTTTGGGAAAACAAAACAAAATAGTGATGCTTTATCTTAGATGCTCAAAACAATCAAAATGCACTTTCAAGTACACACTCCACTACTGCTGTTGTACAACTACCTGTAGTCGCTGTGCGCTCCCTCTACTCCTTCCCCCAGAACCTCTATGTGCGCAATCTCTCCTGGCTTTACCTTATATATTTATATGTGTAAAAAAATTATTATAGCTAATACTTTAATTTTGAAATTTATTCAAACTCTCCTTATTACCAAATATCTAAATTATTTTGAAAGATATTTTATCCAGCTTATGTATAAAATAAAATTCACCGTTTTTATGGAACTCAATTGTAAAAATACACCTACCGCCAATTTATCCGATGAGAGCAAAAGTGATTTTGATAAGTACAAAACTATTACTACATAATCTTTCACAGTCACTTGCATTGTCATTTAAAAACTTGGCTCTAAAGTGAATTATAGAGGAATACGTAATGTTTTTAGAATATTAGTTCCATCTTTGTTTTTTTCATAAAAATATTCGAAAATCATCTTATCAAAAAAAAGTTTTCTCGATAATCTTCTTTTGTAAATGCTTTTTTTTGTTACCGCTAACCAGGACCCAACCTGCCGGAGATCATTGCCTAGCTTGACAATGTTCGCCTGATCACAGCATGGCTGTGAAGCTGTGATCTCCTTGACAAGAGCCTTGTTGGCATCGCTGTAGTTTTCTCTAATGGCTTGCTATAGTTTTCTTTATTTGCCCTTTTATGGTTTCTATAAAAGGGCTCACTTCAGATACGAATTACTTCATTATATAACTGATTATCTGTATGCGAACTTCCACTACTTTTTTTAGAAAAATAAAATCGTCTTAGTTAATATCAGAATTATATGATTAAATAAGGCAAAATTAAATGTTTTCAAGAAAAGTTGCGGCAGCAAAACCGCAATAGTTAGCAACTATGGTAAATGTACTAAATTTGAGGTCGTATGTGCTAATATCTCGTGGCTATTCATTTTCAAAGTACTGACGTATTCAACAAAAAATTACGGAAGGCATTTACTTAAAAATATTATGGTTTTCTTGAAGTTGTTTTACGAATTTAATTTTTTTAATCAATTTACAAGAGACAAAATCTAGATATAACAAATTCGTGAAAAACGGTGTAATGTGTTATACTGACCACGCTTTTCTTCGACATAATTATTTCGTGTGAGGGTTCAATATCATATCATAAGGATAACAAATTCTGCATAGATTTCAACATTTCACTGTTGCGTTTAATATTATTAATTTTTTAGCACAATTAAGACCATACCAGAAAATAAACAGATCAATAAAAACAACAAAATGTATAAATAATAGCAAAATGCTTTCAAGTTAAATCCATTCCTAACGGTCATTAAAAATGTCGCAATGTAAGCAGTGGATGCATTGCACTGGTCAAGCATGTTCATTTGAGATAAAAATGTCTGAATGTTTCTGGTTGCTTTACATTCACTTAATTTATTGACCAATGCATTTAATTCCAAATTTAATTTTTCTTATGTACAGTACGTGTAAAAAAATACTTTTGTCTTTATTTGTAGATCGTTAACAAAAGCACAAAACAAAGGTGTTCGTAGTACCAACTTTGTTTGTACAAATAGTACCAATGTTTTTACAAATCATAACAAATAATTTTAACACCGTATTTGATTCTTTGAAAAGAGCAGATCGGAAAAGGGAAAAGTTAATATATTTTTTATTAAATATTCTTGGAGTTATAAAAGAAAATGTTTTGGGAATTTATCCACATATTCATGAATGTAAATTAAGATCATAGAATGTAACAGTAAAATAATATAGAAAAATCGAACAATAAAATAAAGCAATTTCATGTAAAAAAAATGTGTTGTAGATTTTTCGTTTACAATGGTTCCTTTTTAATGATAAAAAAATCATTTAGGTTTAGACCGTCTGAAAGTAAATTTTTTTTGTCTCGAAAAATATTGCATTTAATTCAAAATTTTAACTTTTCTTATGTACAGTACGTGTAAAAAAATACACTCGTAGTATTAACTTTGTTTGTACAAATAGTACCAATTTATTCTTTGTACAAATGATAACAAATAATTTTGATATAAATATATAAGTATGATAATAGTTCTTTGAAAAGAGCAGATCGTAAAAGGGTATAGTTAATATATTTTTTATTAAATATTATAAAAGAAAACATGTTGGGAATTAATCCACAAATTCAGAAAAAAATAAATAAAGATCATAGAATGTACCAGAAAAATAATATAGAAAATGTGAAGTATAAAATAAAGTAATTTCATGTAAAAGAAAATGTAGGAGTTGAAATAGAATTGTGTAGGTTTTCCGTGTATAATTTTTCTATGTGTAGTTTCATGATAATGAAATCATTTAGGTTTAGACCGTATAAAAGAAAATATTTCTTTTTCTCGAAAAATATTGATTGGAATAAACTGTATATAAACTTATATACCCTTGTTTTTGACGATTCCTGTTCTCTTTATGTAAAAAATTATGTGATTTATAAAGGATAAGTTTTTTTAAATTGTAATTTATTAACAACTAGCTGACCCGCCCGGCGTTGCGCGAGCCGGGCGGGTCCAAACTTAAATCTCTTAAAAAACGGAACTCTGGCCACGGTCTACAATAGCTTCGGAACCGTATACCCGGCATGCTCGTACGCTCTAGAAAATCTTTTATTTCCCCTTACCACCGCCAGGGGAGCATTCTGTTCTAAACAAACCTCTTTCCGAACGAACTTCTGAGACAGGTCCCCGCTGCCTACATTACTGTATAGTAGGCGCACTACAAAATTGAGCTGGTTTCGAGAAGATTGGAACATTATTAGCCCAGTTATTGCAATAAGGCACAGTTAGAGAAAATAACCTTGAGTTAGGTGCCGAAGGGAGGAGATCTTCGAGTTTCCTACAGAAAATGACTAATTAGGTGGCCCACTATGCAGGCATAAATATTCGTTCGTTTTGTTAAGCTAGGAACTTAATTACAAAGTTGGCTTAAACTCTTATTTGTAAATAGTGGTAACCGCTACTCATAAATTTAATTTAATGTTATTAAGGATGACTATTAAGTTAAATATAATGTTTGAAATCACTTGCGTTGAAATCGGAAAGATAGTTGCTGATATATAGAAACGGGGCATAGTTAGAGAAAAACATTGAATGAGGGGCCGGGGGGGGGAGGGTTGTTCAAGTACCCTTCAGCAAATGACTAATTAAGAGGAGCACGATGCATCTTTCGAAATTCGTTCGTTTGCTTAAGATAGGAACTTAATTACAAATTTGGCTTACCCAATTATTCGGAAATAGTGGTAACCGCTACTCATAAATTTAGTTTAATGTTATAAAGAGTGACATTTAAGTTAATTATAATGTTTGGAATCACTTGTGTTGAAATCGGAAAAATAGCTGCTGAGATATGAAAACGGAGCATAGTTAGAGAAAAAAACCCTTGAAAGGAGTGCCGGGGGGGGGGGGTTGTTCAAGTGTCCTTCGGCAAATGACTAATTAGAAGGACCACTATGCATCTTTCAAAATTCGTTCGTTTGCTTAAGCTAGGAACGTAATTACAAATTTGGCTTAAACTATTATTCGGAAATCGTGGTAACCGCTACTCATAAATTTAGTTTAATGTTATAAAGAGTGACTATTAAGTTAATTATAATGTTTGGAACCCCTTACGTTGAAATCGGAAAAATAGTTGCTGAGATATGGAAACGGAGCAGAGTTAGAGAAAAAACCTTGAAAGACGGGCCGGGAGGGGTGGGGGGGTGGGGAGGTTGTTCAAGTGGTCTTCAGCAAATAACTAATTAGGAGGATCACAATACATCTTTAATGATTGATTCATTTGGTTAAGATAGGAATTTAATTTGAAATTTGGCTGACACTATTATTCGGAAATTCTGGTAACTGCTTTCTAGAAATACACCTTGAAGCTTAAATGTAATTAGACCCTTGCCCCTCTTCATTACCGCAAATATAAAAAACAATCTGTTAAATAAAGTTTTAATCTCCATCATATTAATAAATATCATGTAAAAAAGAAAAAAAAAACTTAAACCCGACTAATTGTCATGAAGAAAAATATGCCGGCAAAATATTTCAATCAGTGGGACGTATGTGCAATTTGTCATGCACAGGTGTCGCGACAATCGCATGGCTCCTCTACGTTGATAACTTCAATCCATGTTCACACTATTTAGTTAGAAATCCTTATTTATGCATCGCTACTCTGGTTTATTTAATTACTTCTGTGAAGAATCGATGTAACCAACCAGTGAACCAACCAACCCAAGAGAATAAAAGCGTATTTTTAATGAGAGTTCTTTGTGTATTTTAATTAATATTTCAGAAAGTAATTAAAATATTAAAATTCTGAAGTAATGTTGCAACAGGAGAGCGTTTGGACTACTTAAATTTAAATTTCCAGCCTTCTAGGTGGGCCAGATTTTCCTAGCCATCGCCAACAGACACACACACACGCAGACACACAGACACACAGATCGAAACTTTCTTTTATTAGTTTAGATTTCTGTAATTGAAAATATGGTTTGAATCGGAAGAAATGCCTTGAATATTTTTATGTATTAGAAATGATTGTAAAATTAACATTTCAATGGGATCATTTTCGGGAAGACAGAAGTTACAGTTTTCCACATTGATTTAATATTACCATCAACATCATTTTTCCTCCTATAACTCTATCAAGATTTAAGCTAAAGTAGATAAACTACGCCTTTTTACGTTATTTTTTATCCAAGGAAATCGTATACGCTAACATATGGAGTTCTCATTTGAAAAAAAACAATGTTGGTGCAATATTTAATATGCAGACGATTCCTATTTGAAAAATTACGTTCATATACTGGAAGAAAACGTTATTTGGACTGTAATGCTCTATTTTCTTCTCTTTAATATATACGGTCTGTTAATATAGGTCGGTGTTATTTTTTTCCCAGGGATTGCATCATTTTCCAGGTATCTCGCTTATATAGTCGAGTTATGATCATTAATATCACGAAAAAAATCTATTCTCTTTTGAAAATTCACATAAAAATATTTAATTTAAATTTTGTTTATTTATAATCCAAACAGTTTTTTTTCTTTTTTAATGCAGACAATATCTCAATTTTTTATTGTAAGATCAAATAATTTTATTATTGTAATACAAGAACAAACAATTGCATTTATAATTTTTGCTTTTTTAGAAATGAACTGTGTACTTATTTTAAAAATTCGTTTTAAAATATAATTCTCAATTCACTTTCAAAATAACTCATTAAAATTTAACTGTAAATAATCTTAAGGCAATAACATATTACGTATTTAGTTTACGTAACTTTTCTACCAGCAGTTTTGTTACTGATTTGTAAGTTCCATGTACATGATGTTTTAATGAATGTTTTAAATAATAAAATACTTTGAATTTCCGGAAAATGTCTCTTTTTCTCTCTACTTTCTTTTAATTATTCAACTTGCATAAATAACATTTTCCTTTTTAATGACCACGATACTCATTAGTTTCGAAAATGTAACATGTTTTTTGAAATAACATTTTTCTTTCAAATGTTTCACCCTTGTTTGTAAACATTTTACGTTACCCCAATTACCGTGATATCTAAATATACTGCATGTAGATTATATAATTGTAATAAATGTACAGAAACATGTTTTCTTATAAATACGAACGAATTTTGAAGTATTTATTCTAGAATCGATGTAACCAACCAGTGAACCAACCAACCCAAGAGAATAAAAGCGTATTTTTAATGAGAGTTCTTTGTGTATTTTAATTAATATTTCAGAAAGTAATTAAAATATTAAAATTCTGAAGTAATGTTGCAACAGGAGAGCGTTTGGACTACTTAAATTTAAATTTCCAGCCTTCTAGGTGGGCCAGATTTTCCTAGCCATCGCCAACAGACACACACACACGCAGACACACAGACACACAGAGCGAAACTTTCTTTTATTAGTTTAGATTTCTGTAATTGAAAATATGGTTTGAATCGGAAAAAATGCCTTGAAGGAATATACTGGAAGAAAACGTTATTTGGACTGTAATGCTCTATTTTCTTCTCTTTAATATATACGGTCTGTTAATATAGGTCGGTGTTATTTTTTTCCCAGGGATTGCATCATTTTCCAGGTATCTCGCTTATATAGTCGAGTTATGATCATTAATATCACGAAAAAAATCTATTCTCTTTTGAAAATTCACATAAAAATATTTAATTTAAATTTTGTTTATTTATAATCCAAACAGTTTTTTTTTCTTTTTTAATGCAGACAATATCTCAATTTTTTATTGTAAGATCAAATAATTTTATTATTGTAATACAAGAACAAACAATTGCATTTATAATTTTTGCTTTTCTAGAAATGAACTGTGTACTTATTTTAAAAATTCGTTTTAAAATATAATTCTCAATTATCTTTCAAAATAACTCATTAAAATTTAACTGTAAATAATCTTAAGGCAATAACATATTACGTATTTAGTTTACGTAACTTTTCTACCAGCAGTTTTGTTACTGATTTGTAAGTTCCATGTACATGATGTTTTAATGAATGTTTTAAATAATAAAATACTTTGAATTTCCGGAAAATGTCTCTTTTTCTCTCTACTTTCTTTTAATTATTCAACTTGCATAAATAACATTTTCCTTTTTAATGACCACGATACTCATTAGTTTCGAAAATGTAACATGTTTTTTGAAATAACATTTTTCTTTCAAATGTTTCACCCTTGTTTGTAAACATTTTACGTTACCCCAATTATCGTGATATCTAAATATACTGCATGTAGATTATATAATTGTAATAAATGTACAGAAACATGTTTTCTTATAAATACGAACGAATTTTGAAGTATTTATTCAATGTCTCTTGTAAAATTTAACTATCTTTAACATGTAAGGAGGCATAATTTAACAATTTTAATTACAATGATAGAATAAATTCTGAATTCTTAAAATTTATAAAAAATCATAGTAGAGGAAAAGATAGTAGAGGAAAAGACACATCATAGAGATAACATAATTAAATAAACATAATTAAAGTTTCACGTTGAAACCAGTATAAAATTAAAACTATTGCACCTAAGGTTATCAAACTTAAAAATATCATAGAATGTGTCATGAGATTTTATATATTGAAAACAAATAAAAATGAACAACAAAAAATTCAAAAAGTCACCACTATGGGAGAAATGCGCGGTATGCTGTATTCAGGACACGGTATTTTCGCTTTATGAACAGCCAGTATTTATACCAATTTACAATGACTGCTAAACAGATTACTACATCAAAAATGCCAATTTAAAAATTTATCCAATTACCGTATCAAAAGCACACCGTAAAAAGTTGCAAATTCGCATTACAAGTCAGTTTCAAATGGACAGTTATAAAGTTGTATATTTTCTTCAAAATCATCACTTGTATGTGAACGACCTTTGTCAGACCTAACTATACTCGTAAAGTGCTATTATGAATGCGTCGAGCTATTGTACAGAGTGCGATATTGCGCTTTAACCGGGTTACAGAAAAATGTGGACAAACCAATGAACACGTTACTGCTTTGACTGTTTTGTAAAATTTCTTATGATGTCAATACCTGCAATAAACCTTGATTGTTCCAGTGGATGTGAATACACGTTGTGAAATCCAACGACTGTTATCATAATATATCAAAATTTAGTAACTTTTGGCAAATAGTTTCAATTTTATAGAACTTTCAAATTGTAAATTTAATTATGATTATCATGTATATTATCAAGAAATAAAATTTCAAATATAAAGGAAATGCTTTTATCATTGAATAATGTTTTCTATTTGCATTCTGTGACAGTTATAACATAAAAAGTTATTTTAGGAGGAGAAACATGTTTCAGAAAAATCACAGTAAAATAATGAATGAAGATTTTGAAATTACATATTCATGTTGAAACAATTCCATCTAAAATGTAAAATACATAAATAATTTGTGTAGCATGGCATGCCGTGAATTAACGGCATTGACAGGATGTTTATCGGAGTAATTGGAAATGAAATTGTGTATTATAGACATCGGATAGCAAATAAAATGCAGGTGCATCGGATGTGTCTACTTTTTTTATAGTTCGACTACGTCCTCCAGATTAAAGAACTTATGCTAATCGATATAATTCAACATTGTTTTTTTTTCAGCTTTATTAAATGTATAAGTTTTCAGTAATTAACTCATAACTTCAAAGTGATTATAAAATTGTTTGGTTCTTTTCTCTCGCATGTCAAATCTATCATAATAATTTTTAAATGATCCATATTTATTACTATATATGAGGTTTCAAATAATGTATTACACAGCACAAAAATACAGTTTAAACAATACAAAACAAATAATAATTTTTTAGTAAATACGACTTTTAAAAATCTACATTTTTAAAGGCATATTACGGTTGCAACAATGCATCCGGCAACTGTTTTCCATAAAAAGAGATGGAAGGAATTCTTGAAAATGCCTGTGGTTAGAAAGTAAATAACCCTGAATGCAGTTACTACGACACTGGAATTGTTTCAACGAAGGATTAATTTTCTGCATTATATTTTTGCAATCCTCCGGCTTGACAGCCCCAATACGCGTCTTCTCGGGTTAAAAAGATTTAAATCTTTATTCAAGAGGCAATTCCAATTTCTATATTAAAACTGAATTTAAATAAAGAAAAATAGAAGCTAAATGTTATGTTAAAAAATATTTTTACAGATAATTTCTTTTAATAAGTTAATATTTTGTAGGTTCACATTGCAGCAAAGAATAATAATAATACAAAAATAATTTTTGAAGTAAATATGTTATTGTTAATAAAATAAATAATAATCGTATTTAATAGACTTTATTCAAATACACGATTAAACGAGTGATGTAAAAAATTATATATATTTTTATAAATTTACTTGTACTATTTTTATAAGATATAAGAACATAACTCTGTGAAGAATTAATGTTTTGATGAAAAAAAAAACGTTATAAATAAACGTTCTATGGATAAAAAGGCAGTGTTTTTTGGTACCACTTGCCTTTTTTGCAACATTCTCTAAAAGTATAAAAATTCCATTTGCATATTTCTACTTCTGTTGCCGCAGAAATGTGTTTTTATAATTATACATAAGAATAGTTTTTCTCAGTTATTACTTTTTTAAAAAGAAAACAAACCAAAAAAACTGCATGTTTTTAACAAAATGGAAAGTATTTAAGTATTTTTCACATTTTTGTTGAAACATATTATCCCGTTAAAATGTTTTAACCTTTAAGATAAAAACTCAGTTTTCAAGATAAAAATAGTTTAGGAAAATACGGTAAAGGCAAAAATATCCATGACAAAAATTTAATATTTGGCGTTATCAGTTTTTTTGAATAAGGGGGGTGGGGTATTGTAAAAGTGCAAGGAAACATTCAGGTAAACGGATCTTTATAATTCACCACTTTTAAATATAATGTATTTTAAATATAATGTTTAAATATATTGTATAAAGAATGAATTCTGAAGTTTTGATGTTCTCCGTATCTATTAAGCTATTTATTTTTGTAAAGTGGTTCAATGTTTTTCAATTACTCAAATACTTCAAAAGTTTACATGTGTGAAACATTGACAACATGTTCTATTAAATTTTACACCATAGTGCGTAACAAACGTAAGTCATACGCATTTGACTGAAAAATGATTTTGCTAGTTTTCTTTCCGAAAACATATTATTTTATTGTATGAGAAACACATCACAGAAAAGAATGATTTGAATAACAATAAACGGTTTCCTCAAATATTTCATTTAAAATATGTTTTTGTGAAACGTTGCAGTTATTAAAATTTTCCACTGAACTGTGTTCCGTAAGATACATGCCGAATATATTTTTGCATATCAGTTTTTATATTATGTGTTTACAATGGAAATTTTCCGCTATTTTTATGCACAGTGTTTCGTGGAAAGGAAATAAAACTTACTTTATTCAAACAATGCAAAATTCAGTGTTTGTATTTTTCTTAATATAGACAGAAAACAAACATATTTTTTAGAATACATATCTATTTGCTTAAATCACAAATAGCACATCCGGGTTTAATATATAAAATTAACATATGCAAAATATTGTATAATGTATATTCTTAGATATAAATATTTATATAAAATATGCTACAAGTGATAAATAAAGGAGTATCATTTCGAAATGATGCGCACATTATATTGTTTCTTTTACGTGCTTATAAATAGATTAACCTGGAAAATTAAAAAATGGCAACTTTTTACATCTAGGATTTGTTTTTTATAACTATTTAACAATGTGCACTTTTATAAGTTTTAGAGATCGATGAAGAATAGTGAAATTTCAGATATTACTATGTGAGAATATTTTACTTAGCGATAATACATCTTGCAGAAAATACCCTTATTTTCTTTTGTAATAAGCGGTTAAATATTAGATGTAAAACATATTTGAAAGCGCTTTAGCATGCATTTTCATAGAGACATTATTAGGAATAGTTTGCAGACGTACACTTAATGTTTCTACAAAATTCATTTGAATTTTCTCAAAAATCGGCAATAACACTCTTGCAATTCGACGTCCGTAACCTGTGATACAGCTCCACGTCTTTCCTGAAAAACCAACAACTAGAGTTTTTATACAACAGGCTGAATCACCCCCCGCAAGTTAATTCTCCCATTTTAATTCGCCGTTCAAATGTTGGATAGCAGTAAAAAAAGGCTGTGCAATGCAACAGTATGTGCAAAGTAATAATATAAAATTTAAAATTCATTACTTTTTATTTAAAAGTAGCTCGGGACCGTGATAAAACCTTAAATAAACCCCAAATTTGAATTATTTTTATATATTTTACCCGATTTTGTATGAATTTATAACTTTAATGACAAAATCGCAAAATAGTAAAAAAAAAAAAAAAACATTTACTTCTTTTTTCCAGTAGAATCGTTATATAGTTTTTTAAAAACACTGCCTTTGTTGCCGAAGTCCTTTGCAATTTTCAATGGCCATAAATATAACGTTTTTACAGCCCATGTAAGAATTACGTCAGAAATGTTGTTATCTGGTTGAAAAAGAAATATGTTTTCTTTTCACGTCGGGTCCGCTAACATAAAAAAATAGTATTCGTAGTCCGATCTTTTTGAAATTTTAGTCGTTTATAAATATAACTGTTTCCAAGTCCTCTATAAAATTATGTGAAAATATATGCATTTTAAATAGTGAAAACGTTACCAGAAGCCGAGTAAAACCGCGGAAAACATCCAGTTATTATGGATTTTCGCAGAAAATATCTCAGATTTTAATTTAAAGAAATACTTGTTCTCGTCCGAACGCTTCGAAATTCTTGTCGAGGATGTGAATCTGGTCTACCGAGATGTTCTAAAAAGTGTCGAAAGACGAACGTTTAGTAACTTTTAGCGCAAGAAAAAAAATCTTCTCGCGACGCTCGAAATGACCTGCGTTCGCCGGTATTTGTCAAAGGGTTCAAATGCGTATTTTAAAACATTAATTGTACCGTCTATTAGAATAAGGTTTCAGCTTTAAGAGCATATGTTTGGTTTGTCTGTATCTCTAAAATTGTGCTATTGAGGGCCGTCGAGGTAAAGGAGAAAACATAAGCCCGGAAAAACGTCCCTTTTTCAAAAATTTTTTTCAAAGGGTTAACATATTTTTTACGGATTGATTACGTCATTGGAGACGTAGCAGTGCGATCTTGTATAATATGCTTTTCGTTTTTAAATAAACCAAATGGTTTAGTCGATAAAAATTAAAAGAATTGCGAAATAAACGTATTCTTCATGTAAATGGTACTTCATTCTCTTGCGATGCCGTAAATCGGGTTCTCGGTATACGCGAGTTCTGAAAGCCGGCTTGAAAAAAAAGAGATGAGTTATTGATCAGTTTTTAATTAATATTTTTGTTAATTTTCAAAGTATTTAAATTCTGAAACTCAGGCCAGGCATTGGACCAGGCCAGGCATTGGACTATCCACACCTAAAGTTTCAGATTTCTATCCGGGCTAGATTTTGCTAGCCATCGCAGACGAACACACACACCGAGCGGAACTTTATTTTATTAGTATAGCTAATTAAATAAAATTTCTTTACAAATTCAGAGAAAATATATTTTCCCTTACTTTGATCCATAAGCATTACTAATTTAGTAAAAAGCTGTGCTATAAAATAATACTTGTTGTAGAAATTAAGAACGAATGTTTTTTAACACTGTTAATTTTTTTGACTTGAAGGGCTATGCTATAAAATATTATTTTTTGTAGAAAATAAGATGTTTCAGATGTATCATATATACTTATGTAAATAACGATATTGCACATCAAAATTCATTTTCAATTTGTCTATTGTTATCGTATATCACATTTTGCATTTTAGGCCTTTATTCCTATTACGAGTTAAAAATGTGTGTAAAACTCTGCATTTATATATATATATATATATATATGTGTGTGTGTGTGTGTGTGTGTAGATTTCTGTGAAACGCGTATATATAAGTATACATACAGACATAAATATGTGTGCGTGTGTTCTATAGAAAATTTTTAATCTAGTAATTATATAAGGGTCGTTCAAATGAAAGTGGCATTTCTGTAATAACTCCACCATTTGAAGAGTAAGATGACGGCGCATGCTCCTATAGAGGGCGCAGTGTGCTGGGAATGCATGCGATATTGTCAGATCTCGCCAGATGCATACATGGAATAGCGTGGGTACATGTGAAAAAGCATCGTTTGTATCATGGATGCCTCCAAAAGGCGTTAACGCTTTGTCGTGCAATTTTTAATAGCAGAAAATGTGAGTGTTAGTGAAATCGCTCGTCGAATGCAAAATGGGCATGGAACGGAGTGTACATCACGCAGATTGGTATACCGATGGTGTAGGGATTTTCATAGTGGAAGAAGCAGAACTGACGACAGGTCATGACCTGGTCAAGCGCATGTGGTTATCACCAAGCACCTACAAGGTGACAACTTAAAAGAGGACTTTGTCTAGCCTATCTGTTACGTCTGTAATAATTATTTCTTTTGTATACTAATTTATATTAATACCATTAAACTATTTCTCAAACTGACTGTAGTGCCATTTTCATTTGGGCGACCGTATATATATATATATACACTGCTGGACAATTGCTAAGGACGGATCACCAATTGCAATGTAGCATAACATTAAGCGAGATATGAGGCCTAGTAGGATAAAATATTGATGCCACACTGTTCAGACATTAGAATAAAGAACTTTTATTGTTCAGGAAAATACAAAAGGCTATGAAACATCTGAAAGAAAAAAATGTTCATTTGTTACTACATACGGAGAAATGGAACAATGCATATGAAAGTCAGCAGGCACTTTGGAGAAAGGTGTCAGTACACCGTAGAGTGTGATGCAACATTCTACTCGTCGTATCATACTTTGCACAACATTATCCAGCAGCTGTTGAGGCAATTTATCCCATTCCTTTGTCTGTGCACGGATGAGGATATTCTTGTGTGTTGGAGGATAGTTTCTACAAGCAAGTTGCTTACCCAAAGCATCCCAAACATTCTCAATGGTGTTTAGATCTGGAGAACGCGCAGGCCATACGTGGCGTTGAATACCCTCGATGTCTAGACAATCCTGAACAGCGAATGTTCGATTACATGGTGCGTTGTTTTCCATGAAAACAAATTTATCACCGACAGCACCACGGGAAAAGCGAACATGAGGAAGTAGAACTTCATCAATGTATCGTTGGCCCTCATAGTCCCAGTCACAACCACATGTAGGCGCGTGAGGCCATTGATCATGATGCCGGCCCATACCATGACACTGCATGTCGGATATCGGTCCCTTTCCTGGATATTTTCTGGACGATAAGCAGTACCACTCTCACGTCATATCAGTTGGCATCTACAATCCGATGACAGACTGAACATACTCTCATCTGAGAATAGTACGCATGCCCAGTCCTGTTCAGTCCAGTTGCGATGCTCACGACGCCATTGCAAACGGGCAGTACGCTGCCGTCTGGTCAATGGGACACACACAACAGGTCTGCGGGCATATAATCCTCCGTCCCTCAAGCGTCTGGCTACAGTTTTTCGGGAGATATGCTGTCCTGTGGCAGCAATAAACTCATTTGCCACCTGCTGAGCTGTGGTGCGACGGTTCCTTTTTACCAATAGGACAATGTATCTATCTTCTTCAGTCATCGTACATCTAACACGACCTCCCCCGTGACGCCTGCTAATCATTCCAGTAGTTTTAATTGATTTCCACAGCCGTGAAACAACGCTGTGGGCGATGTCGAGCTCCCTGGCAACATATGTTATTTTTCGCCCTTATTCGATCTTTCCAATAATTCGGCCACACATAAAATCATCTAGGAGGACAATCATCTATATCGGAAACACATGCCGAAAATTTCAAGTTCGTCAATTAAGTCTTTCCTGTAAAACTTTGACTTGGTACAACAACTGTCCACACGCGTCAAATCCTTTAAAGCTCTTATCAGCGCTATCACGTGATGAACAGACGTGGAAAAAAAATTGCATACGCACATCTCTTCTTACTATATCCCGCACTTATTACAATTTCCCACATTTTGCTTCCTTTAATTTTTTGGTTGCTATGGGAGATAGTATTATCCGTCCTTAGCAATTGTCCAGCAGTGTATATATACAAAGAGATCTCATATCCACATTATACTATTCAATATATAAAAAACAATATGTCTCATTTTCATTAAGTATATTTAATCTTGTATGATGATTTTTTACTTAATATAACTTCTACATTTCAAAGAAATGACATGATTAAAATTTTGGCCCTTTTGATACAACATATTTTCGACATGAATTGCTTCTGTCTGAAAGAAATTTTATGAAATTCTTCAATAAAAGAAACAATTTCTCCTGAATGAAAGGAGTTCTTCCTTTCATGATATTTCATTAAAATAAAATTTCTTTTTTCCTTCTTTAATACTACATTGTAAAAATATCTTTAGAATAATGAAATGTTGAATAATTCAATTTCATACAGTTGTTTTTAAAATGCATTCAGAATTCGGAATTTTACTTTAAAAAGATGACAATTTAGAAATCTTTTCATCCAGAAAATGGTAGAAAATGGATTGTATTTTAATGTAGTACATTTTAATTTTTTTAAAATTATTATTTCTAATATAATAGATTTAGTATTATTTATTAATTATTATTATTACTATTATTATTATTATTATATATATATTACATATATATGTAAGTAAATGATATGTAAATAGTCGCTTTACTGAACCAACAATCGATAAACAACAAAATACGAACTTTAATTTCAACTAATACACTTTTGGTTAAAACTATATAACAACAATTTAGCTTACAATAATCCAGCCAGGCCTAACACCTTTGCCGGCCATATTCCATTTATATCTTGCTTCATAACAAAAATTAGAAAACTGGTTCTTTGCCAAAACTCGTGATCCAAAGTATTTACAGCTTACGCATGTCTAACCATGGATGATAATAGTAGTTAGTTCATTTGATGAAGTGAAGTGTCCAACCATGGATAATAACACTAGAGTATCAGTTCATTTCGTTTACATGAAGTGTTCAAACTGGAATCCAACAAATCGGTCATCCTGACGTGATGGCGTCTCGACATCAGCATCTTGATTTGTTATGTTTTTTTCTTTTCTTTCTGGATATTTCTCCCTGTCTTTAGAACCTGCATATCTAATATCTCTGTAATTTCTTTCCGGATATTGCTCTCTATCTTCAGAAGCTATATACCTATTGCTTCTAGAATGATAAGAATTTGAATGATCATCTCGTCCACTATCGGCTCCTTTAAATCCGTGATGAGAATAATTCTTATGTGATGGTTGTGAATATTTTTGTTCATTATAACTAGCCTTGTATGATCGTTGGCCACCATAATTATAATTATTTTGACCATGATAGTAGCCTCTATACATGTATCTAGGGGAAAAATCTGGATTGTACCTTGCTTTTGAATTATGTGAAGTATTTTCTGTTATGTCTTGAGGTTTCAAAAAACTCTGTTTCCCATACCTATATTTATTGTAATTTCCACGGTTAAATGACTGCTCAAAATATCTCTGGCGATATCTATTATTGCTCCTGTTATCAAATGGTCTATTAAAAGTTCTATTCTTTACCTTATGATCAAAATTCCTATTGCGATCTTTCACATAGTCTTTTCTACCATGTGCAGGACTACTACTTCCATAATTTTCTTCTGGAGATGGATAGTCAACATTCCATTCATCGGATAATCCTGTATCTTTTATTTTATTCGGCTTACATGGTTTTATTACTTCTTATTTTTTCTCTGTTTGCTAAATTTGTAATGTGAGTCAAATTCGCCTCGTCATGTACGCAGTCGATATTAACCATGTTTTCCCAACCTCGATTATGGTTGTTTATACTTGCTTTATCAATTTTTGTCGGTATTTTGTTGATTTTAATGTATCCTACTCTTACTGTGTTGCCGCTTATTATTCTAACACCCTCTTCCGTTACTTTTAACGTCATGCCTTCTACTGCTTTTCTACCTATTATTAAGTCGCAGTCCGTCTCTTGTACAACGTAAAATTTATCCTCGATTTCTGTATCGTCCATGTAGACTTTATGCCAGAAAAAACCTCTTGGCTTAATTTCTTTTTCAAATATGCCTGATATAGATATACTGTCGCTGGTTAGTTTTGGCGTGTTTATTGCAGTATGATATCTTGAACTGGCGATTGAAATATCGCTTCCTGTATCGATTATTGCGTTTGTTTTTATTCCGCTAATATCTAAGATTCTTCCTTTTTTACCATTTAACATTCCCATATTAACTATTTTTCTTTGCGTGTTTTGGGTCTCATTTTGGTATTTTGTTTCTCGCCAATTTTGATTATGTTGCGGGTAAAAATTTGAATATTCTTGTTCTGTATTTTTCGCCATGGCACATTTTGCACTCATGTGATCAGGGTTGCCACACGCAAAACAGATTATATGCGACTCTTTGCTTTCATGACCTACATAATGCCTATTCTTAACTTGGCGTCTTTTCGAATTGGCGTAGTCAACCACTCTCGATCTTCTGTCATCAAAATCGCTACTTGTATCCTTAACTGATTGTTTATTGTAAACCCTTTGTGCTGTTTCGTAATTATCTAATTCATTAACTAATTCACCAGTTTTCTTTATTACTAATAATTCTTCTATGAAATGTGTCTTTGTTTCCGTAGGTAAATTATGCCTGATTTGATTAACAACAATTAATTCTGCTAAATCTTCAAAGTTATTTACTTGAAGACCTTCAATCCATTGTTGAAAATACATCTTTATTTCATAAGCGAAATCTCGCCAATTGGCTGATGGCTCCTTTTTAGATGAGAAAAATTTCTGCCTAAACTCCTGTGGTGATAGCTTGTAGCGTTTTAGTAGAATATTCTTTATGTAATCTTAATCGTGAATTTCAGGTTCGTTTTCCTTTGTTATTATATTTATCACATCTAACGGCATTAGATTAATTAAATAATTTACCCATTCTTTTTTATCAATGCCCGTTTGCGCCATTTGCTTTTCGTACATAGATAAATATAAACTAATATCATTCGAGCTATCATATTTAGTTAATAATCTAAGCAATTCAAATTGCTTACCTGGATTTGTCCTTGGGTTTTCCTCAATGTGTTCTCTTGAATTTTCTTGTATCTGCAATTTCTGAATTTCAAAATTTTGCTCCGACTCTATTTTCCATTTTCTCTCTTCCATTTCCGTTTTCAATTTCTTTTCTTCAATCTCTGTTGTAATTTCTTCTCTTTTTCTTCTCTTTCTTCTTTCTCTTTTCTACTTGCTATCACTACTTCCAATCGATCTCTTATAAAATCTTCTTCGTAACTCTCCCAATTCTTGATCAGCTTTATTAGGGCAGGTATTGTCGGTTTTTCTGGTGCTTCAATTCCGCATTCTTCGCAGAGGTTTATGAGATCAATTCTCTTAGCTTTATTTAGAGTTCCCATCTTTCAAAAATTGTACTTGAAGTGATACGATTACGGTTTCATCTTGCTAATTCGTAACCCAACTTTTGATACTGGCGTTTTACAACATTTTACGTTTGGTTTCCATTTCACTACTAGTGGCTTTTACTTTTAATAATCTTGGCATCCGAGCCCCCAAAATGTAAATAAATGATATGTAAATAGTCGCTTTACTGAACCAAAAATCGATAAACAACAAAATACGAACTTTAATTTCAACTAATACACTTTTGGTTAAAACTTTATAACAACAATTTAGCTTACAATAATCCAGCCAGGCCTAATAACACCTTTTCCGGCCATATTCCATTTATATTTTGCTTCATAACAAAAATTAGAAAACTGGCTCTTTGCCAAAACTCGTGATCGAAAGTATTTACAGCTTACGCATGTCTAACCATGGATGATAATAGTAGTTAGTTTATTTGATGAAGTGAAGTGTCCAACCATGGATAATAACACTAGAGTGTCAGTTCATATCATTTACATGAAGTGTTCAAACTGGACTCCTACATATATATACATATATATATATATGTGTATATGTATATTTATATATATAGATATATATAAATATATATATTTATATATAATATATATATATATATATATATATATATATATATATTATAATATATTATAATATTATAATTATATAATTACTAGGAGCCAACCCCCTGCGAGCTACGCTCGCCAACCCCCGCTCAGACTTCGAGGCCTCTAAAAACATGACAGCGTGCTTTGTTTTAAAAATATTGGTAAATCTGTAATTGGCTTGCCATGCTTTTAACGTTTGAATGGGGCATTTTTTGATTATCATGGTCTCATCCACAGCTGTTGCGACAACTGACGACTGTTTTCGGGATTGATAAGTAAAATCAATTACAACTTGAAAACCAGCTTGTATAAAATGGTTAGGTTTAAATTGTGGTTACCTCTCGGACTTTTATAACAACGATCTGTATTCTATTCTTCCTTTGCGTTTAAGGACGAGAAAAATTCCATCTGTTTGTGAATAACATTAAGAACCACGGTATTGAAAAGTACTATATTATAGACATTTTCAGTAACAGGTTTTATTTTTCTCACTATTTTAGTGCACCATCATGCATATTTTCATTTTATTTTAAATATGTAAATTATTTATTTTAATTAATATGTATATACGAATTTTCTAATAATTATTTATCATACAAAATTAATTCAATATTTTGTGCATGCATGCCTGCATTTATTCGGCATCAATTGATGAGATATTTAAACAAATTTGCTATCTGCGATTATTTTACACCATGTTATGTCACTTGAATATTGTCCATGAGAAAATCGTGTACTTTTCCAGTATAGGATCCTTTGCTTTTAGGTTTGGCGTAATTCGAACTTAAAAAAGAGATAGATTCGTTAATATACATAGATTTGTTGCCAAAAGTTATATAAACAAACCCAGTGAACTTTTGGTGCTTTTCGATTATAGAGGTCTTGGCGCTTTTTTAAAAAGCTTGGCGCAATTCAGGCATCAGACAGTGAGATTTGGTGCCAAATGACATAAACAGCCATGGAAACAAATTCGACAATTTTTTTTGTTTATATGCGCATTTTAATTATACATATTATTGTTTTTTCTATACAAATTACTTCTGATTATATATAAAATAGGATAAATGACATTTTACGCTAAACAAATTGTATAAATATTGAAAAAATCCTTCTGAATACGAAATGACAAAGTGATATACGGTTGACAGAAAGTATGTTGCCAAATTTCCTTTTCCGCCAAGGCTATTTTCTCTGTTTCGTCAAGGCCCCATATACTGGAAAAGCACCGAACTTTTATGCTTGTTTATACATGTATTTATATGTATATATACAATTTATTTATAATTGTCTTTCAATTTACCTCTTTTTGTACATAAAAATAAATAAATGGCTTCTTTATATTAAATAAATTGTATAAATATCGAAATAATTGCTTGTGTATATCAAAAAGCGAATAGATTGTTAGAAAACATGTTGCCGAATTTCAATTCATCGCCAAGGTCACTTTCTGCATCTCGCGAAGGCCCCTAAATTGGAAAAGAAACTAAAATCATTTTAATATATAACGTAATTTACACCTTAAGTGTGTTTCGAGTATAATAATTTAATTATTTGTAGTTTTTTCTTCTCTTTGTTATTTATGTGTAAACATATAATTCATTATTAAAAAAGTAATGCTACTGAAATATTCATTTGTTTTAAACTTTAATAGCTTTTCTCTAATATATAGGAAGCATTTTGTTCCTTGCTGCCAATAAAAGAGAGAAAGGTGTAAATGTCATTTTACCATAATTGATGTCATATTCTCATTAAAATTGGAAAGAAAACCAAGCAGGATATTTTATTCTCTTTCCGTTCAGTTGGCAATTATTATTTTATATATTCGTTTCAAATATCCGAATTAGTGATTTTATAAATTCGTTTAATTAAATTTTACAAAAAAATAACAAAATGATACCAATCTCTATAATAAAACCGTAAGTCATGTGACTGTCATCAACAGTTCCGGGATGCCCGCATCGCTTTTTCATATGCCAGGCAGCCATTTTTATTCAAAATTATTTTTCGAATAAAACTGCATAAAAGTTACATTTTTAGAAAGATCGTTCAAAATAAAGTAATATTTGAGAGATGACTTATGTTCAATTATGTATATATTCTGCAATAACTTCAGTTGAAATTAGCTTCACAGTTCAAACACTCTATCTATGAAAGTAAACAAAAAAAAGATTCATTCGTCGTGAAGGTTTAAATTATTAAACCATTAAACCATGGAGATAATCGTTCGTAAAGTAAATTTTCCGTGAATGATTTTTTGGAGCGCTGCCTGGTGTCAAAAAAATAATTCGCACCATGACCTGTGAGACAGTTAAAGTTTACCATAATTCCGTTTGATGAAGTGCTTATACAACTGAACTTTCTTCCGAATCTTTTCTTGACGTAAGTTGAATGTAAACAAATACAACTCATGTAATAATATTTAATGAATCAAATTTCGAAACGAATTGTCAGTTAATTTGGTATTTATGTATTATACGTGCCAGAAAGAGAGTTCACCGAAAATGATTGTCAATCGCCAATCATATTTTCCATTATTAATGACCAATCGCGTTCAAAACAGTAATTTAATATACATTTATAAAATACATAACATCATTATGTACTTTTATGTTATTTGGGCGCAAATCTCGCCAATAGCATTTTTAAAATCGACAAAACCAGCTTTTATTTTTCGCGTGTGCATTAGAAACGATACTTTGATTTTAAAATCCAATGTGGAGCAGCTGTCGCAAACGCACCGGGGTTGGCGCGATTTTTGTTTAGCGCCATTTTGGCGAGAAAACCCCATTTTCAGGTACCTGTTAGAGATTTCTGAAACAGCATGTTACTTTTATTTTATTTTAAAATAGTTTATTTTATAGGTACTTTACCGTTATACGGACACCATTTTCGCCAAGCATACATTTACAAACATTTGCATACATACATTTACATACTCTAGGCATTAGCATACATTTTGGCAGGGTGTCCGTATAACGGAAAAGTACCATTTTATATTAAAAAAAAACACACAATTTTATTATAAAACACACACAATGATTAATTTATTATAAAACACACAATATTTAATTTATTATAAAACATACGGAATCTGCTCTACTGGGTTGCCATTCGAAGCAAAATCTAGCAGAAAACGCCGGGTTGCGGTTTGAAAAGGGGATGTGATTATCAAAACTGGCTTCCAAAAGTTCAATGTTTCACCAAACCATACTCGAAAATTACGTGTAATAATATGAAGCCCGATTATGGCATATAATTCAAGACGTTTTAGATGAGAATAATGATAGATTATCTAATCTTCCGTAATCGAGTCTACAGCCTAAAGTTGGAGAGAAACAAAACAAAAAAAAATAGCAACAATATGGTTCATTGTAAATGTGGATATCATTAACAGCAAAAAATGTGCAAAATGCTACCATGATCGCAAAAGTTCTTGATTTGTGTATTAGAATTTTTTGATTTGGCGAAGAATTAAGAGAGAAAAAATTAAATTATAAATAAAAGTAGCGTGTTACAATGCTTAATATACATTTAAGGGAGACCAAACTGGTCGCCAGTGGCGGCTAGTAAATAATATTTACTATTAATTCCTCCCTCCCCACCCCCTTTCTTTTGCGTTTACATAAATGACGTCATTTGGACGAATTTATTCAAAATATTTTCAGTTTATCAATTAAATTAAATGCTGGCAGACGATTGAATCCTGACGATAGAAATGTGATTTTTTTTTTCAAATTTTCCTGAAAAACATAATTTAATCACAATCTTGTCTTCATTAAAGATTGAAATAAAAGATAAATTCAATTTGAATTTGAAAACGACGAATAAAAAGAAATCAATAATCCCTATCGGGATCCTTTTCAATTTTTTTTCCCTTTTTTGTCACAAAAAAACTGAGTAATTAGTTGCCATCATTACAGAAATGTCATTAAAATTAGAAAAAAATTAATATCTCGAAAACTAATTCCAATTTCAAAATTCTATTGCCAGTTTTGACATCCCCGGATTTTTATGGACAATTGGTATTAATTTCACCATCAAGAGTTTAATATTTTATTAAAAATAGCCCTGAAACATAATCAGTCGTTTAATCAGTCGTTTCATAAAATCGTTTCATAAATTCGTTTCATAAAATCGTTTCACAAATTCGTTTCATTAGGATTTTATATATATAGGGTAGATGTATATATTATTTTCTAATTTAGTTTAGTGATTTCTTTCAAATCATTTTTTTCTGTTACAGTAAATTTTAATTTTTAGGTACTAGTGCTTGTTTTACACAAATTAAAAATTTCACTCGTATTTTATAATGTATTCTTTTGAAATGTTTAACAATTTATTTTAAAATCAACTTATTATTTAAAAAAAAACCATAAATGTGAAATAATATTGCATATTAATGTTGGCTGTAAATTACAAAAAATTACACAGTGAATTTGTTAATATATCATATAAGTAAAAATAATTATGCTTCTGAAAAATCAAAAACTTATGCGTTTCTTATATATCAGATTTTAATTTGCTTTACTTATTAGCGTTCTAACATTA
Source organism: Maratus michaelseni (assembly GCA_963931845.1). Lineage (NCBI taxonomy): Eukaryota > Metazoa > Arthropoda > Arachnida > Araneae > Salticidae > Maratus > Maratus michaelseni. The sequence continues at coordinate 357,942,677 of OZ007591.1, read as the reverse complement.
AACTGTAATTACGTGCTTAGTAACATTGAAAATCTGTAGCATTAAACTGCAATGTATTTAAACTACTTTGTACGAAACTATAAAAACGAATTATGCTATTCACACAATCTTTTGTCGGAAACAGACTTTTAAAAAAAATCTAAGATAATATTTAAATTTTCTAAATACTACAATGACTGCAAAAACCATAAAAGAAAGGTAGATTACCATAAAAGAAAGGTGTTTAGCACTTGATCTTGTATGCATTACGTATATTCAATAGTCTATAATCCCACATGGAATTTTTATGCTAATTTATAGTAAAACTGTTAAGGTAGTAATGGTTATTATTTTGATTACTGCTTAATATTTTTCATTAACCAAATACCTTTAATAATATATTTTATAATTTTTTCAATTAAAAATATATATTTTTTTATTTATAGTTATCTAATAATATATTTTATATGAAAACTTGACCTTTTTTAAACTTCTTATTGAAAAAGGAAGAAAAAATATCTATACATTTAAATAATATTTTATGCGTGATAAATTGTTTTCACACGATATATAATAGTAGATTCCTATAAATTTGATACTTTATAAAGATCTAGAGAACTTTATATACAATTGAAGATTATAACATAAGTCAAAAGGGGAACGTGTGAACAACGACCATTTCATCTCATTAACATCAGATTAAATCTTTTAGAAATTGTCAATAGTTGATAATATTAAAATCAACTATTAATAACAATTAAAAGGTTTTTATCTTATGTTAATTAGAAGAAATAGTCAATATTCAGTTGCGTCCATTTTTTCCCAACATAGAAATGAAATTTAGTCATTAGAGAATTTTAATTTCCAACTTAAATACATTTTTTATTTACATGTATTTGAGATTAAACATGTTTATATCGAATACAGAATTACTATCCAATTTGTATTATTTAACGGTATTTCAAATACAAATAAACTTGAGATACGTTGCCTGATAATTTGTTTGATTTAACATTTTAAGAGCCTACGCTAGTCACGCGAAGAAACGCTGAAGCTAACGTTAAGTCTATGAGAAGGTTCTTGCGCGATTTCTCGCTCGCATTTTAATATTTTTAAATGCTTTTTTTGCATAGGATAGCTGAGGTTGATCTCTAACGTTGTTAGTTTTTTTTTTTTTTTTTCATTTTGGTTACAGTTTTTTTAAAAGCGGACATTATCAATTTCGGAACCGGTTTGAACCGTTTCTGAATGTGAAAGTACGCTTATATAAAAAAAACTGGAACCAAAATTGAAAAAAGAAAAACTAACAACGTTAGAGATCGACCTCAACAAACCCATGCAAAAAAATCATTTAAAAATATTAAAATTCGAGCGAGAAATCGCGCAAGAACCTTCCCATAGACTTAACATTAGCTTCAGCGTTTTTTTCTCACGACTAGTGTAAGCTCTTAAGACTGATTTCACACAACCATGCGGGTTGCAAAATATTGTACATTATGACTTTTTGGCGAGTTGTTCTGAAAGGTTATGATACATAGAAATACAAAATGTAAAAAAGTGGTTCTGTAAGAAAGTTGAAAATATATAAATTAAATTACCTTCCTTAAAAAAAGATATTTTTCTTGTGCCGAAAATCCCTCCTACAATTCTTGAAGGGCTAAAGAAGAATCGTAATCATTATTTTGAAATTCACTGTGTAAGAAAATTAAACATTCAAAAGACATCTTATAATTCTGATGTATGATTAATATGTCTATCTGAAAGAAAATATCCAAAATTTCGTAGAACGGTCAAATGCTAGTTTTGTAGTGTTTATTCTTTAAATACAGGAAGATTATATTAAATTTACTTACAGCTTCTGGGAAAATATAAATGAATAGAATCTCAATTACATATACAGTTAAACAGTTACGTATGCAGTTTATTTTTCATATATTAATGAACATATGACTGAATAGTAAACTCTGTCTAAGGCAGTAACTGTAAGACGGAAATCTATCTAACTCGGAACGATTTTAAAGACCCGGTATAGATATAGGGTAAAATTATCCAAGGAGGAATATTGTCTAAGACTGAAAGTTTTCTCTGTGACAATCGGTTCTGCTTTAGACAGAGTTTAATGTACAATATATTAGATAAAGTGAATGATCTAAGTTGGAAATTTGAAAAGAAACTGCATATCTCAAAAACTAATTTTAAAAAGTATAAAGAAATGTTACACAACAGACAATACCTTCTTCGTGAGAGATATTTTCATACATTATGGAAAATATTTTAGGTTTCTTATACTCCACTTTGCGAAAATAAATACTCAAGAAGAAATTTTTCATATTAGTGAGAAATTCCCATTTCCTGCGGCATTGCAGTCGTCATCACAAATTAGTTATTCGCTTAAAATTTATTTCAAAAACAAGCACAGTATGCTGATGTCATGACGATGGTCGAAAAGACGTGCGTTATCGCTTTCAAAGTTGACACGGATACTTAACTGCTAAATATCGCATAATTTTATTTTTACATCATCGTATCGGAAAAAAAATTATACTTTCAAATGGAATTTGTTTGAATTCAGTAGCTAAATTTAACGATTTATGATTTTTATATTATTTACAAGCATTTTTTTTTTATCTATCTCAATAAGGAACATTTGTTTCTTAAAAAGTTAAAAATCCTTGCGCGCACCAAATCACATTTTTTGAAATACTGTATTTGGATGTGGCCTTGATTACGGAAGGTTAACCATAACAGATACCCCACTTTTGTGCTAAACTGATATCTGTTAAAGAAAAAAGTCATTTTCATTTTCATTTGGAACTTAATATCAAATTAAGTTGAATCTGTTAAAAGATACATTGAATAAAAAGATGCTGGGTATTGTATTATTTGTGTGTTACCTACACATGTTTTCAAATGATATTTGAAGAGAACTTTATGGTACTATTTTTATAGAATGCCATCCATCTAGATAGCATGTGACTTGATTTATGATTATGATTCCGTTTTGAAGTACTATAAAATAGATTGTATTGTATTTAAATATTTTTTCCGCTATGTTATATATATATATATATATATATATAAGACATCTGTGTACTGTATTTAAATTTTTGTATTAGATTTAGCACTTTGGGTTGCACCGACAGGTGATACAATTGATCACTTTTTGACTCAAAATCAAAAGACTGTTCAAACTTACAGACATAATTATCATATTTATAAAAATAATTCCAGCAGAAGGATTTATCTGAGCAATTAATTTTGTGAAAAGATAAAATGACAGCACCTTGGAACGAGAAAATGTTTATTTCAAAAAATTTACATTATGTGTAACAGGTAAACTTGGTGAATTTTGTTACTTGATTTGTTTATAAGTAGATTAAAATAGAAAATGTATTTTCGTGATTAATTAGGCTGCCATGAAAATTTTGTTATATTGTCGCTACCATGTATCTTCATAACGCAATTTGAATGTATCACTTATATAGAGATGATTTAACATATTCACTATCAGAAACGTATATAGCAATATAACAAACAGGGACAATTTTTTCCATTTTTGTCCTTTTGATTGACATCCCATTCCATGATTGGATTTTCAAATGTAACTATCTTCTATATTATCTATGTAGTTTCTATGAATTTTCTGTAATTGACATAGATAATCGGTAAACGACACTTAATCTTTTACTAAGCGCTCTGCATGAGATATAAATTCTATAGCCTATCCAATAATTTATTGGAAGATATTACTATATGATTGGTTATATTATTAATTCGTTGAAATTTATTGGCTAGATTACAATAAATTAAATATTTTTTTCTTATTAACAGTAAACTGATAATTACATACTTTATAAAAGGGTTAATTGATAAGTATGTTCATAATACAGTTTTAATCTACAATTAAAAAAGAAAAATTTAAACACGTTGACTGCCAGACCAGCAATGTTTACCGACGAGTGTTGTTTTTTCAATTTAATCATTTTTTTTCTTAATTTTAACACAGAAATCCCACGTCGAAATGTAATTATTATTATTGTTATCTACTTGTGTTTGTGTGAATTAAAAAATATTCATACATCGTTTTTTATTAAATAATGCAACAATCTCATAGACGCCACTGTCACAAGTCAGTACTGTATCGGGTTGTGAATCAACAATAATTTATTCAGCTCTAGAAATTTTAACTATTGTTATTAATAAATTATTTACACGGCTCCATATAATTGTAAAGCGGAAAATTTAATGGGATAACAAATTTCGTAATGAATTTAATGATTTTATTGATTCTTTAAAATTCGTAACACAATATAATTGATTTATAATTTGCACGACTGTTGAAAAGATTCATATTTTATGCACGACGAATACTCCTATCTCTTATTTTAATAATTTATAAAAGTCATATTTATGCCACAATTAATAGCAAAAAAAATCTATATTTTATCGCAAATTCCATTTATTCCTACCGTTAGTTATAATTAGTTATTGTAAAAATAACTTAAATTTCCAGGAAACGCGCTGTCGGTTTTCATCAATCCTGTTTTCTGAAATAGCATGAAAGTTAATATATATATATATATATATTACTGACACATACAATTGCTCTAACATAACTCTTATTACTATTATGAAATATGTTCCATTTGTAATAGTGTAACAACTTTGACCAAAAATTATTTACGCGTCTGCTTTGTTAAACAATTTAATAGCACTCGCTGAAAGGTTAAATTTCCTGCCATACCAACTGAAATCTTATATACTGAATGCTTCATTGTTATAATGAAGTTAAAATGAACAGATTCTATCAAGCCATATATCCACAGAAATATTATAGAAAATTTTAGTTATGAAATTTATTCTCTAAAGTTCATGGAATTTTTTCGTGTTTTGTATCATAAGTGAATTCTCGCTAAACAAGAAAGTCACGTTTTTTATTTTTCTTTGAATGTCTTTTCATAATAAACATTTAGAAGTATTATTCATGCTTGTATAGTCACATATTTCAAAGCTTTACATTAACGAAGTTTTCAAAGGATAACATTTATAAAACTGATAATTTATTTTTTATAAAGACTTACAGCACGCTGAGCAACGCAAACAAGAATTTAAAATGATTTTTATCTAACTGGAGAGTTGTTAAACCTGCTTCTTTTCTTGAATATGAAATTCTATTTCATTGAATAAGTACTACATTGCAAATAGGGATGATTTGAATAACAATGAGCACTTGTTTCAAATATTTCATTTAAAATAGGTTACTGAAAATATGTAACCACGATTAAAAAACTCTAGTTAAACATATTTTATAAGATAAACAGTTTTATAAAATTTGATGTGTTTACACGCAAATTTTTCCATTTTTCTAAGCGCAGTATTTTTTTTAGCAGAAAACAAATAATGTTTCCTTTAGTGAAATAATACACATTGCATTATTTATATTTTTCTTTACATAAAAGTGAAGATCATAATCTTAAGAATATTAAATGAAGAGTCTGCCCTTTTAGTAAAAACAAAGGAAGCACGTCTAGGTTTAATGTTTAAAAGTGATATATAAAAGTTTTCAAAACACGTATCCTTATATACGACTTTAAATAAAATATGCGTATTGTGAAAAATAATATACTGCACTATCCCAAATAGTACACTAGTTATATGTTTTTCTTTTATAATGGAAACAACAATATAAAATTCTATTTAAAAATGGTATCTTGCATTTCTCTTATAAAATAGTACGTATGACAAGGTATTTAAAAATTGTGTATCAAACTTCTGGATTCTTTCATTTCTGTTATAACTAATTAAGTTTTATTCAATTTATTTTATATGCATTGGAGATTTCAGAGATTCTCAAATTTATGCATTTGTTATGTGATTTTGCTTCCGTATAGTTAGAGTCCTATAAATTATGCGAAAAGTTCAAAATGCTCAAAAGTTCAAAACATCAAAATACTGAATTTCGTTTTTCTATATCTCTCCGCATAATCTTAAATATTCTGTATATTTTTAACACCATGATTTTGTCTGCAATATTTCCTTTGTCTTTAATTAGAAAAGTAAAATTTAGAAGCCTACAATCATTCCCAGCTTCTATTATTATTATTATTATTATTATTATTATTATTATTATCAGATGAGACAAACCTTTAAATTCCACCTTCTTTATTTTACTTGAACATGATACTTTTATTTGTAAGTCAACAATGTCGTTAGAAAGTGTTGCCGATTGAACAGTTTCATTATGAATACTATTTAGAACGAAAGGACACATAGATTCTGAATACGTAAATTGTGGAATTGTTAGAATATGTGAAACGTGTTTGTCTATCGTTGTTGACTTCATCAGAACCAATGTAACATGAGTCTATTGACTTAAATATTTCTTTCATTTTTCATATCTTGGCTCCAAAAGCAGAAGGTAACGTCCCTGAATCCCTAACGTGTTTGAAAAGTATTCTTTGACTTTAGGATGATTCAATTTTCTGTAAGAATATTCGCACTTGTATACGTGTGAACAATTTTCAAACATAAGAGATTGCGTATTTCGCCGAATTCTATTAGTTTTTCAACATTAAACTTTTGGAATATAGAGGAAATTTTAGAAACGTTTTCAGACCTAAAGCGAAAAATTAGATATTTATTCTCGATATTAACTAATTCTGTACACTGCTAGAGAACAATGTCATGTTATGGAGAAATATTTACAAAGCTACGACACAGTTTCCGGCTTTGGAGTTAACATCTCTATACTTTAATAAACTGTAAGTAATAACAATAATATATTGTTAAACTGGTGTCATACACAAATAAGTCCATTTTGTTACAGAAAAAGATTTTTAGGTAACACTAAAATAAATTTTTAGAACATTTTAAAGTTTGTACAAATACGTAATAAACTTTATTCTAAAAAATGAATTTTAGTGTACTGATATTTTGTTCAAATTGTATAACATACAAGCAAATTCCAATTCATTTTTCAATTAATTTTCCAGGAGTGCAATTTGCCCGAAACAAATGAGTAACAAACAAGTGGATTTTTCATTGCTAAACTGAACGTTAATCCGAGAGAGTGAAAAATGTCCCAAGAGCAAACGGGACCCCAGAAAAGAGCTCTGAGGCTCTACCACTGAGCTACAAGTAACGAAATCCCAACTTGGTATCTCCCACTCTTATACATATGTCAGATAGGCTGCAACCGCAGCACAAGATATAACTGTCATCCAAAGCACACAAACACTGTGGAAAACTTTAGATGAAATTTTTCACAAGTCCAGCAAAAACAACACATACAATCAAATTCCAATTAATTTTCTAGGAGTGAAATTCGCCCGAAACTAATGTGTAAAAAATAAGTGTATTTTTCATTGCTAAACATTCATTGCTCTATTTTTCATTTGTTATATATATATATATATATATATATTCCTTACTTAAGGGAAATCTGTGAAAATGGAAGATTATCGAAGAATAGCTATTAAAGCTGAAATAATATGAGAGAAATAATTACGCAACCTAACAAAATACATCTTTAATTGTGTTGCATGTAATTTATTAACTAATTCGAAGATGCTGAATTCAAATATATTTTCCTTTTTTTTTACTTTTAGCTGAAGTTTTTGAGGAACGGTTACCTTCTTGGTATTGATTTTCCTGTGTTTATAGAAGAGATAACTGTTATGATATAACAAAATTCAAAAAAATTCTATAACGTCATCGTGAAGAAGAACTTTTGTAAACCATCATAATTCAATTTATTTTATTTGTTGAGAACATAACTTTTAAAATTTAAGGTTACATTTGTGTGACATTGTAAAATATGTGTATTCCGACTACTTTGGATTTAAATTAGAAACACAGAAGACGCCCTGGGTTCCTAATGTCGTGTGTAAAACTTGTGTAGAGTCTTTACGGTTACGCGCTACTAAGAAGAGACTATCTTTAAAGTAAGAAATTCAGATGATCTGGCGTGAAGCTTTAAATCATCACGATGACTGTTATTTTTGTATTAAGAATATAACAGGAATCAACAAAAATAACCAATTAATAAATAAATATATAAAATAATAAGTGGGCATTTCCGAACTTACGATCTGCTGTTAGAAATGTATCAACTTCCAAGAATGCATTTTTATCGAAGCCATCTACATCTATAGAATTCTTCGTCGATTTCGAAGAAAAGAGTGTTGAAGAGATGTTATTACATTTCCAGAAGCTGGAATGCAATATGAACATTAAGGTGCACTTCTTTCATAGTCATTTAGTTTAGATAGTTTCTCTAAAAATTTTGGTGATCTCAGTCAATAATACTGGCAAACACTTCCATCAAATATCTTCGCTATGGAGAAGCGATACCTGTGTCGCTGGGATAGACGTATGATACCGAACTACTGCTAGAGTATTCAGAGTAGACGAGTAGCTGGAGTATTCAGTCTGACGATTTCAAAGAACAGACCGTTGAAGAGATGTTATTACATTTCCAGAAACTTGGAAGCAATGTGAGCATTAAGGTGAACTTTCTTCATAGCCATTTAGTTTAGATAGTTTCCCTGAAAATCTTGGTAATCTGACGGAATAACAAGGCAAACGCTTGCATCAAATCTCCTGACTATGTAGAAGCAATAACAGGGTCGCTGAAATAAACATATGACTAAGGGGCTCAGCCCCCTACACGCTAACGCTCGCCAACCCCCCGTGAATTGCGAAGCAAGTTACATTGAGACCGCTACGCGGTCCCAGCTCGCTTCGCTCGCTCGCCCCTTTTTATTTTTGCAGTAATTCTAGCCGGAATAAATACTACCATAAATCATTTGAACATATGATATTGACAATTTTTTTAATGTAAAAAAGTAATTGAAAACTCCGTTGAAAACACAACTAAAAATGCATTAAGTTGGAGCTAATAATGGGCATATAAATCATTTAAATACTATGAATACAGGATCTTGGAAACATAATTTGTTTAAAACTTATTGTACCTATAATATTGTACAGCACGGCTTATTCCTTAAAAAAAACAACTACGTAATGGGAAGATAGTTTATCATCAATGATTGTTTAAATTTCGTTCGACATTTTACTAATCTAATTTATTATAGATTTCTGCAACAGATGGCAGCAGGTGCAACCTAGACAGTTGATATTTTTACTATATCCGATTTTTCATGCGAGTGCAATTCATAAATAAATTCTAAATAAGAGTTGAGAATTCATTTGAAATTAACAATATTACTCATAATTAAAATGAAGAATCATCTCAGACGCTTTGGATTAGGTACATGTTATTTTATTTTTAATATTTTGTAGCTTGATTTTCACTGCTCTGACACTGACCGCCATATTGGAGGCGGAGCTGATCTATCTAACACAATCTAATCTTTTCATTGGTCTGAGCTCTGGAAACTACGGTTGTTGCCAACAATAAGCTAGAAATTCAGCCCTATTTCCGCGCCACGTAAGACAAATATATATATAGATGCCGGACTACTGCTGGAGTATTCAGTGTAGTAGTTCCACACATGTTAATTCCATAAAATCTTGTAAGAGAAAAATTTGTTAGGTTAATTTAGAGTTATTAAATAAAATGTTTAAAAAAATACCTCCATATTTCTTGATAGCTAGAGTTGATGCAGAAATGCTGATTCCATATTTGAAATCAGCGCAAATAACACTTTAAAAATCAATTAAAATTTATCATACAAACGAAATACTGTTGGGTGCTGTTATCAAATAATTAAAACTCAAACATACATATGAAATTTAGTGATTGAAATAAACAATATTTTCGAGATTATTTTCATATATAAATCTATCTCTACTGTTTGTTTGTTTTTTACAGAAGTAAAAGGCTAGACTGCAACTGCATAATTTTGTACTAAACTTTAGGAATCAAGAGTTGTGTTTTAAATATAAAAAAAAAATTCACAAAAATTATCCTTCATTTAGTTTTATTATTGAAATATATTTTCTTTTTATGTTAACCTTTATTTATTAAAATATAATATTAGGAACACAAAGAATGCTATAAAACAAACAAAATTTATTGATAATAAACCATCTCATTTAATATTACGATGAAAATAAATATTTCTAACATTGCAAGATTTAACATAATAAATTGTTACATTCATTATTAGAACGGCGTTTTATGTAATGAAATCCACAAAAGGACAATTGAAACATTGTAACATCTACGTAGTATCACAGGCAATATCACATGTTACTAAAATGATAAGTTTTTATTTTTTTCTTTTTAACACTTTCCAACCTAGTTGAAAAGTGTTTATGACTTCGGTTTGTCTGGCCGTCTGTCCGTGCTCTAACTCCCGTAAATATGCTCGGAATGCCTTGCAATTTTTATATGTTATTGTCGTTATCGATAGCACGTTCCCTATTTCAACTGAAGTGTGTAGCGCTTATTGTTGTTTTACAGGGACACTCAAAAGAATTCCGTTACATTACGGTCTATGGGGAAAAATCATTTGCGGTTTATTTTAATGATGTTACACAATTGCAAACACATTGTAATTGATATATATCACTAAGGTGTATTACAAGAAGCTTAATATGGAATAGAGTGTGCATAGCACTAATAGTTAATTTACAGGGACAGTCAAAAGAATTCCGTTACATTATGTCTATGGAGAAAAATCGTCTGCGGTTTATTTAAATAATGTTTCACTATTTTAAACGCATTGAAATTTATATATATCACTAAGGTGCATTACAAGAGGCTTACTACAGAATATTGTGTGTATAGCAGTCATAGTTCATTTACAGGGACACACAAAAGATTTATCTACTGTCTGTTAACAATAATTATTGGAAGTGCGTTTTAAGTTACTGAACGCGATTTTAAATTTAACTCACTTTTTGTTTATTACGTGGTGTGTATAAATTCTGTAGATCGTATACAGGGAAGCACAAAAGTTCGCGAACACATTTCCGTTTATTGACAGAAACTCCAGAAGGAGAATTTTAAACTGTACTACGTATTTCTTAACTGAACTAAAATTAAGCATCCTATGTAGTATATATACAAATCTATAGATCCTATACAGGACTGAATAAAAGTATTCGGACATTTTTTTCGAATATTGTATATATTGGAAATTCCTGAAATTATGTTTCTAATTTTGTTATGCGTTTTCCAAATTGTTTACTTAGATGATAGCTTTCAGCTTATTAGAAGGTATGATTTGTAAAATTATTTTGGAAGCGTTGGAAAGTGTTACATAATCTATGCTTGACGCATGATTTTTCGTTCTTTTTTATTATTCGGATAGATATCGAAGTGTTCTTTATCAATATTTTTTTGTCATTGTATGCTTCTTTTATATTCCATATATTCCATAGTATGGTTCACTAAATGTATAAGAATAATGACAATTTTTAATAATTTTATGTTCATAATGTAATTTTTTTTATATTTTTAATGGGCTAAGCATTAGAATGTCTATTTAGAACTAATATTCCGATAAGTATATATTCTTGATTGTCCACCTTAATATTTTAATTCAAGTATAAATTTAAATTAAAATCTATTTGTGTTTGTATTTCACAACTACGCATGAGGCACACAGAAAAAGAATTTAAAACACTTCCAATACTTTATATATAATACATCGAGTTCGTGTTTCTGATGTTAAATTTGAAGAATTCTAGATAATCTTGGACTTTCTAGGTTTTTATTTTACGTTCACAAAAGACAAACACATGAAAAACATAAATTAAACATTAATAATTAATATTTCTTGAATCGAGAGAAAGCGACAGTTCCGTTTCTTATTCTAGCAGATACCCGAGAACAAAAACAAAATCATTTTACTACATCACTGGAGGCTTGAATGTGGGTCGCTGGCGCCATATACAATCCACCCACGTGATTCAAAACACAATGCCCCACCATGAACATAGGGGTGCTTATAACAGAACATTTATAACAATACAAATTAAGTCAAATACAAATATTAAATAATAATAAAAGTTATACAAATTAAACCAAACTACGTATATTAAATAATAACAAAAACTCTACATACTTCAAGGCAAATTTAAACTTGAACACTTATAAATTCAATTAAAATAAATAAAGAAAAATATTATGTTAATATTTAATTACTGTAGTTCAGATTCACATTTTGTACTTAATTCGAGATTAAAGAGTAACTGTACGGGTTTTTTTTATAATGGATTTTTCAGTCTTTATTTTACAGGCCCTCACCTTGCCATCTCTTGCGGGAAATATTTCTATAACTCTGCCTAAACTGCAGAAATTTCTGGGTAGTTTATCATCTTTAATTGGTACAACATAATTTATTTTAAATTGGGGAAGATTGGTTTTGTGAAAACTTTGGTGTGCAGACCTAAAGTTTAACAGGTATTCACCCTTCAATCTAGACCAAAACAACAGCTTCAATTTTTCCCGATAATTAAAAGCTGCCGTTCTTTCCCAGAAGATAAATTAGATTCAAGATGGAGCCATACGGGAAGGAGATAAAATATTCTTCTCCCTATTAAGAAATGAGCAGCACTTAATGGCAAAGGGGCCTGCCTTTCAATACCTATCTACGTCATAGGTCCTGAGTGCACAATATCTTCAATTTCGGTTACGACGGTATACAACTGATTAACCCCTTCGCGACAAGCGCCCTTTACAGAATTTTTAATTTTTTAACACCGGTTTTTCAAAACAGAAATTATCGCCTACTTGAATCTAAAAAATGCGAGGATTAAAGAAGGCAAAGCTTACAATAAAAAATAACTGGTGGGAATAATCGAGGATTCTGAGCATCTTATGCGTCACGTATACGTGTCGGTTGTCCCCAAGGGGTTAAGGGTAAGAGAAGATCTGCCCAAAGTTTTCCGCAGTACAGTTATTAAATTTCAGATCATTCTTTCATAAAATCCGCCCCACCAGGCAACCCTTTTACCTATATACTTCCATTTGATGTTTTTGGAAACAAAAAATTCTTTCACATCTGGAGGAGTCACTATAGACCATAGTCTCTTTAGTTCTATTTCAGCACGTTTGAAAGTACGATCGTTAGCGGAGTATACTACGGAACACAATTCTCGAAATCCAAGCTGTTTTATCGTCAGTTATTAAGACTAGAAATCCCTTTGAAAAGTATTGAACAATATTACAAACCGCTTGCGTATTGATTTCCGTCGTGTTTAAAAGGTACGAGACTCCTTAAATGTTTTTGTCCAAACCATAGCAACCCATACTACAGAATTCGATGATAAATGTTTGTACAAATTTGCTTAGATGAGTTCCACAAGTAATGGTATATTAGCGTGGCAATAAAGGCAAGCTCTAGAAAATTTTACACAATTTTTTTCGATTAATGGAATTTCATTGTCCGTATGCAATTTTCTTATAAAGGTATTCTGTTATAATCACAACAAAATTAGATAACTTTCAAAATGTTATTTTAAGTTCATTTACATTGTAAACATCTCTTCTCACTGATAATAAGAAGTATATTAAAATTAATATTATAAATATTTTCTAAATATAGAATTAAATTTGATTTATTTTCCTTCGTCTAAACCTTCAGAAGATTTCATGTAATGTATATATAACACATCGGGTTGCTACTACAACTAGTCAATTACATTTTACGCATATATTGAAAAATAAGTTTTATATTGAATTAAATATAACTTTTGTAAAGAACAGTAATATGCAACACTATTGTAAACACAAATTAAATATTATATATAGAATATTGTGCATAATACACATCACATAATATCATCTCATGTTTTAAAATGTAAATATTTAGTTTTTTTTTTTTTTTTTTTTTTTTTTTTAATCACTGATTTTCTCTAGTGCTTATATTTCCATTTTATAAGCAGAATAAGGAATTTTGAAATTGGTTCTCTCAATTGATTTTTCTCAATTTGAAAATACATTTTTAAAAACGCACGCAAAAAAACTGATTTCTTTCACATATCATATTTATATAAAAAGGTGATTTAATTTTTTTGTTGTTCCATTTCACATACCTATAACATTTTATCACTATCTTTCTAAATATATATGTATGTTATTGTACATTATCATATATAGAAAAATCTATCAGCATGGTACGAGTTGAAGGTTCCAAACATTTTCATTGATTAGGCTGAAAATTTGGGATTGGAGGTCTGACTATATGTCTAGGAAATTTACTAAGGGGATTCTATAATCAAAATCTGGCATAATCAGATGAAATTTTCATTTGAATAGCCAGTAAATATCGCTATTGGTAGTACTAATCTTGTAACACTCAGTAGTAATATTTGGATGATTCACGACTAACATAATTTTGTACTCAGCTTCATTCAAACCTTGTAATTTTAAACCTTGTAAAATTCTTAATAAAATTTCATATTTTATTCTAATTTTGTTGGAAGAATTTTTCTAGTTGAGGTACGAAATCAAATTCTAGATTTGTAAAATCAGAAAAATGTGTAACTTTGACTGTAATCAACTTTCCTTTAAGGGTATCAGTGAATTTATTATAAATACTATAGATAACACACTTTTTAACACAGGTGTTAAAAGCAGTTTCATTAAAAAATCTACACATATAATTACACTTTCAATCAACTTTCAAGCGATTTTGCTCACAAACTTTATCAATCTTGTTTAACCAACTTTCTCTGAGCATATTATTGTCGGGATTGAATGATATACACTAAAACTTGTTATTAGCTGGTTTTATATTTTTTTTTTACAAAATAGGAAGATCTTTTTATGTTGTCATTTCGTGTATCAAAATGTACAGAAGAGGAGATCTGTTATTAGAGTTCATTCTTTTATCGGATCTTTAAAACATGGCTAACAATAATGAAATATCAAAATTTCAACAATAATTTAAATACATATTCTAAATAATTTCAAGTATAATAACATTCGTAAAATCGTAAACTGTAATACATGTTAACATTAAATTAATTCATGAAATCAATAAAATAATAAACTCTTTAAACACATTTGCTTACAAACAAAACTGATGATTTCAAACAAATTTGTTCACATTATTTTTTCTTGCAGAAATGTGTCTGTCAAAAATAAATTTTGGAACACAGTTTAGTTGCAATTCCTCCCCAATAATTTAATAATTAACCGCGTTAAAACTTGGGATCTTAAAGGAAACATTGCGCATAATTTTTTTTCTTGGATTAAGATATCGCTACCGACATTACTAGAAGTAAACAGGAAGGAAGTAGAGATTGTTCTGTCCAAACTATTTCAATGAAATCCTGAAAAATTCTGACCAGATCATGTCAGATTTTTTTAAAGATATAATTAATTTAAACACATTGGTAAAAATCAGCAGAGAACTCGCAGTAAGTAATGATTGCAGCCATCGAAATCATATTACTAACACTCTGAAAAAAAAAATATGATTTCAACGAATATTTCCGTTGAGTATATTTCTTTAAAAAACCAAAATTTTCGGTTTAAGTCGCTCATTTACCTCAAAAATACAGAACATTCACTAATCTAACTTAAAAATTACCGGAAATTATCCTAAGCAGCGTTTTTGCAAAGTCACAAGGATATGCCGGGAATTGTGCTGCGTAGTACTTTTTCGTATTAGAAAATTATTTTTTACGTATGTTCTTTTCTCTTAAAACACTCAATATTTGCTCAAAATTTCTGGAAATTCTCCTGACCGGGACTTTTTACAAATAATGGAAAAATATGTCAATCACACAGGTGTCCTTGCAACTTGCTGTTCTGTACTTAAGTTATTGGCCGAAATTTTTTAAAAGAATGAACAGAATTGGGGTAAGAAAATAAAATGCAGTGGAGTCGTAGATTGGCACAAGGCAAGAAATTTGCATTCATTAGAAAGTTATCATCAATAAAAAGCAGCAGATTGACAAAGAGCATGGTCTTTACTAACATATTTTGATGCAATTATGACAAGCACTTACAGGGGTACATAAACTGCTGTCACTCATAAGTCTCTGGCTCTCTGGTCTCATAAGTCTCTGGATATAACACTCTGGTTAATGGCAATCCACCTCGCTTAATCCTTTTACTTAAAAAAATAAATAAATAGGAGTTTTCAGATAATTATGCAAAAATCTGCATTGACGCATGTTGACTGCCAAAATATTTCGAGCAACTACAAACACGAAGCAAAGCTTTAGCATACTTCTCGGAAAATAAAAGAAATCTAGGCATATGAAAGAAAATAATTATTTGAAATGGAATGATTTAAATACGGTGAAGCTAAGATAGTAGGGGTAGAATAATAGAATTTTATAATAGATAATAGAAACAAAAGAAATTTAAGGTGAGATTATAGAAATTTAAAATATGTTACATATCTTTATACTATTTGTTTAGTTATATATATATATATATATAAATATATTATGTATGTATGTATGTGTATGTACGTGAACGTTTGATAAAAGTATACAAAAACAACTAACTTTTATAATATATCTTGTAAAAAACATCTGTAACTCCAGAGATTTATTTTATAGAAATATTAAATCCATTTTGAACAATTTTTCTTAAAGAACCTATTGTGACAGAAACAAAATGCGATTTGAGATGGAGCTCAGTAATCCGATTTCTCTACGTAACCTCACTGGGTAATCTTTTTCTTGTAGTGTCTTCTGAAAAAGAAACAACATAAAACAATAACAGCCTCAAATCTCTTTTTTATATTCATTCTTTTAAAACTAAAAAAATTCATTTTAAACATATTTTTATTTGCGTGTTTTCCGTATTCTGTATGATTTAAGAAAATAAAATAGAATTCTTATAAATATTTTTTGTATATTTTACTGAATTGTTTGCTATAGATAAAATTCTATTTATAGAACTTTATTAAAGAAGTAGCTTATCCGTCCGAGGTTGTCCGGCAGGGGAATAATAACATTTAATATGCCTAAGAAAGTGTTAATTTCAGACATTTTTCTCCTGGAGGGAGTTACTGTTGGGGCACTAGTGCCTTTGGCAGCTTAACGTGTTACGCATGTTCAGTCTATCTTTGCAAACGATCCTTGATTTTGTAATTTTATTTACAAAAATTCTTCCAAATGAATCAAATATTGGTTACCTCATGGCCTTTGAGAGCGCACACCCTAAAATTTGTTTTATTTTATATTTTAAGTGAAAATCTATCCAAACGAACATAAGGTTGGAAGCTCAAGTGCCTTCGGTAGCGTACGCTGCTATCTATAGATTGGCACAAATGAAGCCAACTTGGCTGTAGAGGACTAATTTGGCGATATTCTCATTCAAATTCAATGTTGACGAGAACTGGGATTGAATCTTCTTTAATTAGGTTCCACGCATTTTACCTTCGTGTTTTCCAGTAAAAATAAATAAAATCGTAAAAAACAAGGAATAGGGAGGCTATCTGTTCCTGTCGGTACGGGCCAGAAGGACATTTCGTAGTTTAGTATACATCAGTTGATCGCATCCCGGTAACCCGACGATTCGCAAGCAGCTGACGTACAACAGAATGACGAAATATATTGATTTTATTGGCGATGTGATAGCAAATTTTGAAATATTGAAATGGAATGATTGAAATAGAAGAAAGTTTTGACATTGACACATCCGACTAGTTTGAAATATAGTGCACCAAGAACCATTTAAATCCGTGGCCTGTAAATTTTTTCCAAACTAATGAGCTTTTAGCACTGTCATAGCCAGAAATGAAAACAATTTTTTTTTTATGTAGAATTATCTAAAATACACGATCTAGAACAGGAACAAGGTGGTCTGTATTTATTTTTTATCACTCAATATTTTCTAGACATGACAATATCAAGATGCAAACGCATACACTGTAAATATTTCCAGAAATATTTCCTATAAAACAATGCAGTGTAACCTCACAGATTGTTTCTTCTAGAA
The DNA here is from genome assembly GCA_963931845.1 of Maratus michaelseni. Lineage (NCBI taxonomy): Eukaryota > Metazoa > Arthropoda > Arachnida > Araneae > Salticidae > Maratus > Maratus michaelseni. Next base: position 357,924,817 of record OZ007591.1, on the reverse strand, counting down.
TCACTAGGGCATTGACCAATCTCAAACCGTATTAAACAATAGGTTTCCGAGGTTAACTAAATGCTTGAGAAATATATAGGAGACCAATTTGAATCCATTTAGAAACGACGTTTCTGCTGATATTTATTAATTTTCTAAAAGTGCTGCTTGGCTTTTCTCAAAAAGATATTAGTAGATATAAAAAGAAATTCCAGAATCGTTAATAAGTATGACTTTATATTGAATTTTCAATCTACTATCGGAATAGTAAACAGAATCTTGTATTCATTAAATAGGAATAATTTTTGTCAGCTTATGCATATTTAAACAAGAATGAAAAATCATGCGTCAAGCATAGATTATGTAACACTTTCCAACGCTTCCAAAATAATTTTACAAATCATACCGTTTAATAAGCTAAAAGATGACATCTGAGTAATCCGAATACATTTATTCAGCCCTGTATAGGATCTATAGATTTGTATATATAATACATAGGATGCTAAATTTGAGTTCAGTTAGGAAACGCGTAGCACAGTTTAAAATTCTCCGTCTGGAGTTAAATAATACGGAAATGTGTTCGCGAAATTTGTGCTGCCCTGTATAGGATCTACAGAATTTATACACTCCACGTAATAGACAAAAAGCAAGTTAAAATTAAAATCGCGTTTCAGTAACTTAAAACGCACTTCCAGGAATTATTGTTAACATATCGTAGAGAATTCTTTTGTGTGTCCCTGTAAATGAAAGATGACTGCTATACACACATTATTCTGTGGTAAGCGTCTTCTAATGCACCTTAGTGATATATATAAATTTCAATGCGTTTAAAATAGGGAAACATTATTTAAATAAACCGCAGACGGTTTTTCTCCATAGACGTAATGTAACGGATTTCTTTTGACTGTCCCTGTCAAGTAACTATAAGTGCTATGCACACCCTATTCCATATTAAGCTTCTTCTAATGCACCTTAGTGATATATATAAATTTCAATGCGTTTAAAATAGTAAAACATTATTTAAATAAACCGCAAATGATTTTTTCCCCATAGACCGCAATGTAACGGAAATCTTTTGAGTGTCCCTGTAAAAAAACTATAAGTGCTACACACTTCCGTTGAAATCGGGAACATGCTATAGATAACGACTATAACATATAAAAATTGCAGAGCAATCCGAGCATATTTACGGGAGTTAGAGCACGGACAGACGGCCAGACGGCAGACGGCAGACAAACCGAAGTCATAAACACTTTTTAACTAGGTTGGAAAGTGTTAAAAAGGCCTGAAAACATTCCAAAAAAATTTTTGTATGTATAAAGACTTCTTGCTAAACAAAATTAGCAATGATAATAACTAATAATTAATTGTTTAAATGCTATTTATGGAAACAACGAATTTGTACAATCGCATAGGGATATTAACATGGGATATAAAACGATCACACTGATTAAAAAAATACCTGACCAAAAACGCATATTTTTAAATGCTAGATTCTGAGGAAACTTTGCCTACATGTTAAAGTAGATTTTTGCTCTAATAGAACTCATTATTAGGTCTCACTGGCATTCATTTATGCGTAAATATCATTCGAAATTAGACGTCCGCTGCACATAATTATTTCTCTGCCGGTGCCTTGTAAAACTATCATGGATTAAACTTTTTTTATAGTGTAAGGTTTGATGTGATAATCCGATTTTACCGTTGATACGGGAAAGCCAGGCGTGTGTTTCATTTATATGTCATTTATAATTAAATGAATCCCAACAAAAATATATTCACAATTATATTTTAAATGTTTACATTTTATGCATAATTACAGAAATTTCTCAATTTTGAAGAGCTTAAATGAAAACTATTCATAGTATTAAGCATAGACCTGATTTGTATTAGATATCTTAGTTAAACTTTCTTAGAAAAATATCCTACCCATAAATTGCCTATTAATAATTTGCGAATTTTTATATTCGTGAATCCCATTTTATAAATTAGTTATGAGGTAATGTAATCATTATGTTTATTGCTGTAAGGTTCATCAATAATTTTAATATTGACTAGAATTTTTTAATTAAGATGAAATCAATCTTTTCCACTTCCAATTAAAATAATAATAATAATAATAATAAAGGAATTTTTTCTAATAGAGAAATAATGTAAGAGCAAACAACAGACTAAAGAGCGCAAACACTGTGCATATTCTATGAAATGCATGGTTTAAAAGTACAGGGTGTTTATAAAGTCCCGGACCCATTTTGATGTTTAATAACTCATAAAATAATAAAGATAGATTAAAATTAATAACATAAATGGTTAGATAGACTCAAAAAGTTTCATGGCCCTTGTCAATGAACTTCCACGTGTGCCCTCTTCGTCTCTGACACGCTCAACATCAAAATCACTTGTGCAGGGACGTCGGGAACGTTTCTTATCTGCGATAATTCCAGTTTCTAGAAAATTCTTTTTCCGCCGCAAGATGCTGCTTTTGGATGGAGGACCTTTTTGGTAAATTCTTCTGCAATTTCTCTGTGCTTGCACTATCGATTTTGTTTCTATGAACCACCATAAAATCTGTGATTTCTCTTCTGGTGTATGCATTCTCCTTAATATCCGCTCGAACATCACATACAAAAGTAACATAGAACAAACACATCAAAAGTAAATATAACATTGCAATAGTTGCCAAAAACAAAAGAGGGAAAAATGCAATTAATAAGCAGACGATATTTAGAAAAGTACAGCTATTTAGACTGGAAAATGAAATTATCTGAAATTAACCACACGCGCAGACGATATTTACAAAAGTAAAGATATTCAAACCTGAAAAGGAAAATATATGAGTTATTATATCAATAAATGCCATAAGTTTGTTTATATCTTCATTATTTTATGAGTTATTAAACATCAAAATGGGTCCTGGACTTTATAAACACACTAAGATGCCTATCTAGAAAGAAAAACGAACGTTAAAAAAAGAAATCAAATGTCTTCAATGGAGGCTTACAATATTTCCAATCCCTTTACGAATAACCACCTGTCATCCGAAGAAATTTGTTCTAAGTAAAAAATGACAGAACAACGACGGAGAATAATTAGTGCATTGCATCCTACAGCTTTTTTATATGAAGAAACGACAAAAGCTCAAATATTTTCGAGAATACAGGAGCAATTATACCAAAATAATTTTAAGTATAGAGTGTAATATGGATATATTAAACAGATTTTTGTTGTCATCAAAACAAATCATCTAAATTTTGAGCCTCCACCCCTTACTTATAAAGCGATCTGGTTAGTTTGTTTCGTAAAAAAAAAAAAAAAAAAAAAATGTATGTTATTCCTTTATAATAAAAAACATTCTAAAATTGGCGATAATGAAAATAGTACCAATAACGTTGAAAAAATAAGTAATAGTGATATCAAAAGAAGTAAATTTTTTTAAAATTAATAACGTTTATAATATAACTAATACTGGTATAGATGGCAAATATGCATTATTTTTTTCTTTTTTTTTTCTTTTTTTATTCTTATTGCGCTTCTAGAAATTCTTATTGAGAAATAATATTTTTATTTTAATTTTAAAATAGCTGCGCACTATGTTTTCTCACGAATAGAATTATGATTTAAAATAATAGCTATGTTTATGACTAATTGAAACAGTATTAAACCGTACTTGACAGAGCAGTTGGACTTAATTTGCAGTACATTTTCTTTATAAACTGTGGTAATTAGCATGTGGTAATTAGCTGTGGTAATCTCCAGGACCTAGCTCAAAGAGATTTTCATTTGAGGGGGAGGTCAATCTGCCTGAAAGGGCAACATATAGCTGTTCACACGAGAAATACTAAACACTTGAGTATTTTTATAAAACATTGAGAAGTTCTGTTTTTAGGTGCGTTCGTAATTATAAAAATACGCAGCACCTATTGTCGTCGTCTGGTCCGTCCATATGTCTGTCCGTCCGTTCGCATATAACAACGCAAAAAATACCCAACAGAATGGTTTGAAATTTAAGATATATTATCTTTGAAGAATTTTGTCGGGACATTTCAAATTTTATAAAAATCGAATCAAAACTTTATAGAAAATATTAATAAAAATATTTATTAAGAAATTTGAATTTTTTTAAAAAGCTTTCATGTTATAGGTGCTTCCGAGATTTAATCGTCAAGCGATCGAGATACTTATTTTATTACAGAAATTAATCTGCAGACGATATATTCATTTCACAGAATAAAAAATCATCAAGATCTGAATATTTATATAACTAGCTATAGTACGAACGCACCTCATTTGTCACGTTTGACGTACAATTTCCAACTTGTTAAGTATATTTACAGTAGTTTACATAATAGCAATAGTACATACTTAAACAAATCATGTAAAAATAATTCTAGGTCCCTAATGGCAGATGCAAGAATTATCTCGATCAGTAAAATTTTCATCTGTTTAAAAGAAAACAACAACAAATTTCTACACTGCCAAAAATAACTGTTGATTTTACTGTATAAAACTGGCACTCCAGCTGCCAGTATTATACCGTAAAATTAACAGTATTAAACAGTAAAATAAGCAGTAATACGCTGCCGTGCAAGCAGTAATACGCTACCGCGCATTTACGGTATAATACTGGCAGCTGGGGTGCCAGTTTTATACTGTAAAATCAACAATTATTTTTTGCAGTGCATAAAAACAAAATATGATGTTTAAAATAGGGGTATTCAATTTTGTTCTATTCTATTAAAAATAAATGAAAACGTAATAACAGCACAAATTAAATCCATGAGGACGAGGACGCTTGCCTACTGATATGGCCTAAACACTTACATCTGTTTGTAACATTGACACTGATTATGCAGCTTTAGAAGATCCGAAACAGCTATATGCCATTTTAACATGTATTTCATTTGCGATATTTTTACGTTGTTCATTTATTTTCTAAATATGATGTTATTGTAATTGATGTTCTATTCCAACGTCATTGAAATATTTTATGTTTTATTTATAATTTCATAATCCAGATCATTGAAGGGATCCCTATATTATAATACATATAAATCTTATTTAGTAAAGGCCTTATTATATATCCAAGAACACTAGATAAATACCCATTCAATAGATTTTTAATTAGCTCGAACATACTGACATATGCTTTTAAAGATTTTTTTTTTTTTTTTTTTTATAATTGGTATTAATATTTGTACCTTGATGTCGAAAACGCCATTAAAAAACTACAATTTTCTACTATTGAATAATTTGTATGGGAAAATAAAATTATAAATATACGTAAAATGGCATTTAAGATAATGTATGATACATAAACCTACTTTCCTTCTCATGATAAATTCATGTTAGATCATATAATATGAATAAATTTCAATATATTCAGCTAGAGAGTGTTTAAAGATGTTTGAACATCTCTGTAGATTCAAATATCGTGGATTCAAGATTAAATTTCTTAAGCCAAAAAAAAAACTATTACTTAAATATATTTATACCACGTATTTAAAAATACCATTTAAATAGTTTTTGTAAGATTAAATAACTAAGGTGAGGTTTTTCCGTTAAATACCACTATCTCACATCGCTAAAATATGCAAAGCCTTCTTAGTTACTTTTGAGAGAAACGGATTATGTTTGAATAATGAATATAACGATAATTTCATTGCTTTAAAAAAAAATCTAGATGCAATATCATGTATTTCCAAAATTAAAATTTAAAAAAAGGTGCACAGATAAACTGATGGCATTGAGCTCATAGGATATTCACACTAATGGTATATTATACTCTTATTTCAAAGAATATTGCCCCTCGCAAAATAAAGAAATCGACAATAAATTAAGGGGATATTTGTCCCCCGTCCCCCTCTTTTATACTTAACCAATGAACCCCAAAATTAATCAGGGAAGCGCTTTACCCCCCTTCTTGTTACGCCACTTTATATTTAACCAATTAACCCCCAAAACTAATCAGGGAAGCGCCTTATCACAATGAACCTAAATACAGAATTTGAAGCAAATCGGATGTTTCTATCAGGAGTTATCGCGTTACGTACATACATACGTACATACATGCGTACGTACATACAGAAACTGCAGGCTGTGATAGCCTGTGAGCTAAAAAAACACCCTGCTAACATTGTTAAAAATGGGTACTCTAAAGAAAGGAAAGTGTATTTATTGTTCAATATTTTCTTGGAATGAAACAACTCCGAATTTTAGTATAAATTTTGAGAAACAGACATAATCCTATTTATAAATACATAATTCTATTATACTTAACTTTACCTTTAGAGTGTGTGCTATTATACTTCTATTATACATAACTTTGCATTTAGAGATGTCTTCGTGATAACACACTGAACTGTAAATAGTGAACTGAAGAAATGTAAAAAAAACAATGCACTCAAAATCGATTTAATATGAGAACCTTAAGATATGGTTCGTTCAGTTTGAACATGCACATTTATTATACTACTATTCTTTAAATTTACAGTATGTAACATGAGGTTACATTTATATTTAATAGAAAAGTTATTTTTAAGTGTTCGTGAATAATTATTTTGCAGCATCTCATTCGACTGCTTTTGAAACTATTTTACTTGTACGAATATATTCTCATTATTGTTCTTATTATTTAATAGAAGTTTTATTATCTTGCAGTTAATAAATCTTCTCTATATTTGATTACCATTTATGTTGTAAAATGTGTACCATCCTTCAGCACCTACAATTTTAGGGAAAAAAAAGCAATACCGGGTGATTCATAATGAATGGGCCAAAAAGAATAGCGCAGTGTGACTGCCGTAATGGATTTATTCAGCCGAAACAAATTTATTCTGCAACTATAATTATACAAGTTTTATTTGGCAACAAGGAAAAATCATCGAATGACGAACTCGCCGCTAGAGGCGCTGTTAAACAAAATGTCGTCCATGCAGTAGAAAGCGTACTGCGCTTTCAAATATGCCAAAACCTACTCGGTAACTGTTGTGCAAAGACATTTTCGCACGAAATTTCGTAAAGAACCACCGCATCGGCATAACATAAGCAGGTGGGTGAAGCAGTTCCAGGATACCGGCTACTTATGTAAGAACAAAAGCCCAGGACGAAAAGAAACAAAACCCACCAGATCTAACGCCCTGTGATTTTTTTCTCTGGGGCTTCGTTAAAGACAAGGTGGTTGTGCCTCCACTTCCTCAGGACTTAGAGGAACTGAAGCAGCGGATAACTGCAGTGTTGAACTCCATCACAGGGGATATGCTATCACGAGTGTGGCAGGAGCTTGATTAGCATTTGTCGTGTCACCGGAGGGGCACATATTGAACACCTGTAGAAATTTGAATAAATGTAGTTTTGAGGTAAATTTGAATTTTCTAAATATATTAATTACAACGTTCACAATCATGTTTTCTTTTTGTCCCATTCATTATGAATCACCCTGTATTAGTATATTTCTTCTAAACTTGCCGTAGAATAATTTACTAACACCAGAATAATTGTATATTCAGTTTCATTTTAATTATTCTTTATAGTGATTTTGATTGCGTTATGTATTCATTTCAAAGTTGATTTTGTAAAGTTGAGGTTTAAAAAACATTTGGAACAATAAGAGTAGAAAAAATTTTAAAAACTTATATTCAAACAGTATTTATATTGCTACCACATAAAAGCAAATATCTGCATACAAAAAAATATTTTGCAAAATTGCTTCCATGCCAATTTCCGATAGAATGGTGATTTTAGAAATATAAGCGATGTTAAACATTACTGTTAGAGAGATTTAAATTGTTTTAAAACATGACTAGAATAATTTCATATGTTATTTCTTTATGGAATACGGTTCATTATCTCTCATTTTTTATAGATGATTTGAACATTTCGCGTATTATGTGGAGAGCATATTAATTTTACTTTGAAAAAATGGGGTTTAACATAACAATTGTAAGATGCAAACTTTTTCAAAATGAAGCACTCTTAGTAATGCAACTGTAAAACCGCTCAAATTTGTCCTCCTTATGTTATAATTTGTTCCATCGTATTGTTATCTCAAAAATTACACTTTTTTAATTGAGTAAATTTACGAATATATGTGCTTATGTCTCTTACATATAAATATATCACAAGAGAACAAAGAATCGGTTAAAATTAATTTTATTTCAAATATAAAATTGGCGCAGGTTTAATTTTCAATGAAGATTTCTTATACGCCGTTTGTGAAACCAGAGTATTTGACATAGTAAAAAATGAAAAGAAAGAAATAAAATCACGCAAAATGGTGAAACGCTGAGTGAGGATGCTGGAGTATCTTATCGTATGGAATTAAATTTAGTGTCTTAGCTCTCGATATATATCAATGATAGCTATTAGTATTCATATATTTTCATTACTTCAACAATGTTCTACTGATGCTTTCTGTTATCTTCTCTTATCTTCTAAATATGCATAAATCTCAATGGTTACATTTATGAGATCACGTTTTTAACACTTTCCAACCTAGTTGAAAAGTGTTTATGACTTCGGTTTGTCTGGTCGTCTGCCGTCTGGCCGTCTGCCGTCTGGCCGTCTGCCGTCTGGCCGTCTGCCGTCTGGCCGTCTGCCGTCTGGCCGTCTGGCCGTGCTCTAACTCCCGTAAATATGCTCAGATTGCCCTGCAATTTTTATATGTTATAATCGTTATCTATAGCATGTTCCCTATTTCAACGGAAGTGTGTAGCACTTATAGTTTTTTTACAGGGACACTCAAAAGAATTCCGTTACATTGCGGTCTATGGGGAAAAATCATTTGCGGTTTATTTAAATAATGTTTCACTATTTTAAACGCATTGAAATTTATAAATATCACTAAGGTGCATTAGAAGAAGCTTAATATGGAATAGGGTGTGCATAGCACTTATACTTACTTTACAGGGACAGTCAAAAGAATTCCGTTACATTACGTCTATGGAGAAAAATCGTCTGCGGTTTATTTAAATAATGCTTCCCTATTTTAAACGCATTGAAATTTATATAAGGTTCATTACAAGAGACTTACTACAGAATATTGTGTGTATAGCAGTCATCGTTCATTTACAGGGACACACAAAAGAATTCTCTACTGTATGTTAACAATAATTCCTGGAAGTGCGTTTTAAGTTACTGAACGCGATTTTAATTTTAAATCGCTTTTTGTATATTACGTGGTGTGTATAAATTCTGTAGATCCTATACAGGGAAGCACAAAAGTTCGGGAACACATTTCCGTATTATTTTACTCCAGACGGAGAATTTTAAACTGTGCTACGTGTTTCCTAACTGAACTAAAATTTAGCATCCTATGTAGTATATATACAAATCTATAGATCCTATACAGGGCTGAATAAAGTATTCGGATTACTTAGATGTTATCTTTTAGCTTATTAAAGAGTATGATTCGTAAAATTATTTTGGAAGCGTTGGAAAGTGTTACATGATCTATGCTTGACGCATGATTTTTCGTTCTTGTTATATTTCAAATAGTTTGAAATTAAAATACATAATTTTTTAAAATTTCTAAACGAACATATTTCTAATTAATAAATTCTTTGCAGATTTGAATTTGAATTTTGAAACGCATTAAAGTAATAAGGTTAAAAGGATTCTTTGAGTAGCAGAATAAATCCAATTCTCGCTTCATGCATATTAATGCAGCGCGACTTTGATTATTAAAACAGCGAATCAAAGGATTTTTGATTAACAGGGAATTCCTTTTTAAAGAGTTTTAATGATATCAAACAAAAGCATATATTATTCTCATAAGGATTTTGGAATTTCCTTCCAGTTTCAAAATAAATTAACTATGTAAATATTTTCTTTAACTGTATAATGCTAATGATGCTCTTTACTTACTAGCAATTCCGTAGGTATTTTACTTCTCTGTTATCTCTACTCCAACACAATTAAAAATAGAAATACATCTGAGGAAGTTTGTAAAACTTTAATATTCAAAAAATTGTTTTACCTTTAAGAAATTTATGTGAGGCTCTATCCTATATATTTTTGGTCGATTTACAGGGTCATTCATAATTCCCACCGGGGTTTCGAAACGTTATAGTAAAAAAACGAAGACGAATATGAAAAAAAGAAACATATGAAATTATTCCGAAACTATTCAAGTTTTACTTACATACATTACAGGTGTTCTATGTGTGAACCCTTGGTCACACGGCATACATCCATGCGATAGTCCAGTTCCTGCCATACTCCGTTTCTTTAAATTTCCGGTACCACACATGAATTGTTTTGTCAGTTGGTCCCTGTTTTCGATATTTATTACGAAAGGCTCGTTGAACTGACACCACTGATTCAGATTTAAAGAAACGGAGTATGACAGGAACTGGACTATCGCATGGATGTATGCCGTGTGACCAAGGGTTCACACATAGAACACCTGTAATGTATGTAAGTAAAACTTGAATAGTTTCGGAATAGTTTCATATGTTTCTTTTTTTCATATTCGTCTTCGTTTTTTTACTATAACGTTTCGAAACCCCGGAGGGAATTATGAATGACCCTGTATTTATTTTTTTAAATGTAACAAAATCTTCATCCGAATTTTTAAAGCATTTATATTTTCGAAAATCTCAGAAAAGCAATATTTTTATAAATAAGTACTTCTTAATATTTAATAATCAATTTATATATTTTTTTGTTTGGCCCTTTGAGTGTTAGTCAAAGTTTTGGTATATATGTTTCACATTCTATAAATTAATAGCAATACAGTGCATAAATATTACACTGCAATTTAAAGACGAAACATATATATTTTTCTTATCGAGTAATAATTGTCAATATAATTATTACAAATATTTTTCACCTTATTTTCAATTTAACATGTACACGATGGAAAAAAACAGGTTCAACGTATATAAAGTTAGAGCTCAATCTATCACCTTTATGTGTATACAATATGCACATAAAACACACCATAATTATACCTTTCAATATATATATATATTTTTTTTTAATTAAAACATATTTCATTCATTTTTTGTTTACTTAGAATTACTCCGAACTTTCATATAATAATAATATTCCCACGTTTTGAAACCATCCAACCTTTAATGTGCGTAATATGTAGTAGTGTAGTATTCCACTTTTATAATAGAAAACATATTAAAATGTAATATGTTTTAGTATGGTTTCTATTATAAAAGTAACCTAAAATTGTTTTTAATATGCTTATAATTTGTTTTCTAATAAAAGTAATTTTGTTTTCAATGTAAGGCTAGCTCGTGTTTCGAAACCTACAAGTTTTTATAGTAAAGAGGAGGGGGGGGGAAGAGAGATAGTTAATTTTGTCTGTCCGTCGAAAAGTGAGAAACAGACAATCTTTCGCCTGTGTAGATTTTAATATTTTAATTTTAGAAGTATTTATAGTTAATTGTTATAAAAATAATTACATATACCTTCTTTCATAAAGTTTAAATATTTCATATTTCGATGAATTATATTCTTGTTACATATCTTGTTATTATATATATATATATCACTGACACCCGGCTATCAGAAAAGTGCCATATGTAATATTACATAAAAGTGGATCAAATGAAAGCGAAACTATGTCTATAATTTAGTTAATTTTTGTATGAGTGTGGGAACTTTGTGTTCAGGGTAGAGTGGATATGTAAGGAAGGGAACTACTACTGAGGAAATGAACTTGCTCTAGGTAGTCATTCAGAAGCACGTGATGTACTCTGGAGATCGACCAGCAGTTTCTTCCGCCATGCAATCGGTTGTTTTTATTCATCTGAGTCTGCGGAATGTTTGCGAGTAAAAAAGGGCAACCTAGTGTTATTCATTATTTAGTGATAGAAGAAGTTGGAATTTGCGAAGCGCATTGGCGAATGAACGCAGTGTACGGAGAACATGCACTGTCATAGACTCGTATGCAGGACGGCCACAATCACTTCCGCAAGTGAAACTGATGAATTTTCGGTGGACAGTCGGGGAATACCCACCGTATAGCCTGGATCTTTCGGCATGTGAGTATTCGATCCTTGGGAAACTTAAAAATACATTGAAAGGTTGCCGTTTCTACTGGGACAGCGAAATCATGAACAATGTTCGAAACTAGTTCCGATTTCAGACAAAGGTATTATACCAGCAAGGTATTCACCATTTGGTGAAACAGTGGGCTAAATGCTTGTGTTAATTTAGAGATTGTGTTTGAAATAAACCATTCATTTCATTCTATGACTGCTGTTGCTTTTTTCATTTGATACACCCTAATATATATATGTATATATGTGTGTGTATGCGTATGTGTTTTCGCTCATAATATTTCCATATCTTGTTAAAGTAGACATTAAAAAGTTTAGCAGCAGCTGACATATATGATTACGAAAAAATAATGTATTTTATACAGGAAAATATAGTTATAATAATGCAGTGCACACACACACACACACACAATGAATGAAAGTACAGAATTCAAAAATAAAAATAAAACAGAAATATATATATATATATATTTTAAGTTACAAAATACTTAATACAAAAAGAACGAGATTGATCAGAAACATCCCCATCATTAAGAGAGGCTGTAATGTGCAGGATTTGGTTTACGGAAACATATAGAATACATTCTAAAAAATTCATACCGATAATAATTTTGTTGGCAAGAAAAGGTTTTCTAATGTATGAAGTTCAAGAACAATCTGACATAACCATGTGGTTTTCGAATACAGAATTTGTGAAAAAAAGGATAGAGACTCGTAGGAACTAGAAGATTATTTTTTCTAACTTTTGGAAAGAAGATATGTGTACAAAGACCGATTAAGGATGTTTCCCAAAGCATTTGACAATCGGATGTCATTTATAACTTAAGTTTATATTTGAAGGAAGATGAAGAAGCAAAAAGAAATATTGCATTTCTTGAAAAAGTTTGAGATGCTGATTTGTCATGAAAAACTGACCTCTCATTTCATGGTATAACGGAATGTGCTTTCACACCACCTGCAAGCAACACGCTTTGCAGAGTCTTGAAGAAGCCGTCACATAGAAGAAAATTTTGAGAAGGAAAATCCTCTATTACTTTCAAGATCGAAATCCTATACAAACAAATAAGCATTTCATTAACAGAGGAAACCTTTAACGATTGGGTGACCTCTTTAATAACCAAGAGTTATGTTTTAACCCGTCAGCACGCGCGCTGGGAAAAAATCTACCCCAGCTTACAACTATTACTTAAAAATGTGCGAAAATAGTTCGTGATCATTCTGAGCTTTATAGTACCTTTCAAACTGAAAGATATCAAGATGTGGAAAAAAAGAATTTACCTCCGGTTGTGAGATTTTCCATTATTTTTTTATAAAAATGTCACGTGCGAGGAAATTTACCTCACGCGTGTTATAACGTAACCTATAATGATAGGAAAATGTTAATGCAAATGTTTATGTAAAAAAATATAATGTGCAAATAATACTATAATTTTTCTTTTAAACGTTAACAACTCTTGCACATACAGTTTCTATGCATCAGTTTTATATTTTTTTGTATTTTTATGGCTGAATTTGGATTGTAAAAGCTTTGTGTGTAATGATATGCAGAAAAAAATCTTAGTGCTGGATTTTGTTTTGTTTTTCCTTTAAATATAAAAGAACCTCATATTTTAAGTTAAATTATGTTCTTTATTGATTTACAGTTTATTTCAAAATATAAATTTTTGCTTATAATCAAACCAGGGGTGGGGGGATTGACACAAGAGAACCCATTGGTGTAAGATTTATCCCGCGCGTGTAGTAACGTAATGAAAAGGGCCGCGTGTGCTGACGGGTTAAATATAGAATTATCATGAAATAACATAGTATTCCATGTATGTATTAAAAAATATTCGCAATAAACACCAAAATTGAGTCCTGTGCCACGCATAAACTTTGAGCCGTCTGAAAAACGATTTAAAGGTAAGTCTACATGATCTTTTAAAATATAAATGATAAACAGGGTTCATTGTAAATTATGAAATGTATAGGATATTGTGCAGCAATTCAAAATTTCCATACAGAGTATTATGTTGAGTAACTAGAGCAAATTACTAGAGTGGATTAATCATGTGACTAAGACAAAAATGTGAAACATCAAAAAATTTGCACGAAGTATTTTTTTCATGGAAAACAAATATTCACATAATTTTCATTAACGCAAATAAAGTTGCCAATTTTTTACTTCATTTTTCTTGTATAATCAGGGATCATATAGTAGGTGCTGACATTTGAATACCAGTAATTTCTTTACCCTATTTAATCGCATAATCTTGGAATTAAATAACATAAAAATTTCTTTTTGTAAATAATGGTATGCAAAATTAAGTCTCCTTACGAACCTTGATTGTTAACACAATAAAACATGGTAATTCGGAATCCCAAGGAATTAGACATTAGAGAAAAAGTCGTTTTAGACGTTTTTTTATCTTGGGAAGCACACCGTCGATTATATTTTATCTTTTTGAAGGTACATAAAAGTTTTCCGTTACAAAAAGGCTCCGTTTTGAAAATTTTTACTACATTTAAAATTTGATGCCCAATAATTCAGTAAAAGTTGCATTCTATTTCCTGCATGAAAATTAATTTATACATTTCGAATTGTTTATTTCTTATCCTAACTACAACTATATATGTATATGTATTTCAACTAATTAAAACATACATATTGATTATAAAGCATTATTTTTATATAAATGAATCCAAAAGATATTTCGAATCTTATAACTATTATTCATATTACCTTTGTGACAATTAAATAGTTCAAACTTTAAAATCATTTTAACTAAAGAATAAATTAATTCCTAAATATGAATAAAATATAAAAAGAAAAATAAACTCCTGAATCCTTTTCAATGGTTTACTAATATTTGTTTATCTATTCAATATGATTTGTTGGGAGAAGAAGTCTTTGTAAGACCACAAATGTAAATAAAATTTCATGCACATTTATGTTCCAGTAAATCAGATATTTATTTCTCTTGCAACTGCATTGAAATCCCAGAATGCATTGGAGAAAACAACATGCAATTTTCATTTATCCTAAGTAAATCCCAGGCTTTTATCTAGTCAAGTGGAATTAAAAAGACATTGCATTACTGTTTGTTGTCAGAATTTATTTTTATAAAATACTCTTTTTTTTTTAATACTGAAACGAATTTCAGAAATAGATGTTTGTTTTATTATACTGCGTCTGTTTATTTCAATTAAAATTTAGAATGTAAATTTCGAAAAATTTTAAATTTTGATGTAGTGTTTTGTCACTCTAATAAAGTTTCTGTATTTTTTGTTTCTCGAGAAGAAATGTTTGAAGATATTGCTTGTTATATTGCTAGTACTTTTAGGTTTATTACAGCCATTTTTACATATAAACTTATTCCGTTATTTAATTTAATTTCTTACACGCTTTATTTTTTAAAGTTTTATACGAATAGAAAATGCTTAAATGTGTGAATTTTATACTTTTTAAAATTTATTTTAATCGAAATTTTAAGAACCCTTTTTCAAAAATTTTATTTTTTGTAAAGGCTAAATATTAGTGAAATATATATGTGAAACCATTGCTTTTTCCCAAATTAAAACTTTTGAAGTGCCTTTAAAAGTAAAGAAAGATTTACTAATACATGAAAAACGAGATGTACATTAATTCAATTATATTAATAAAACATAGAAAATAAACTCTTTTTTTACGCTTATAAATATACAGGGTGGTTATAATTAAAGTTACCCTGTTTAGACCTACCTAGAGTTCGCTCTGATTGACAGATATCGATGAAACTTGGAATATAAGTTATATGGACCATTGGGAAATGAAATCTGTAATAAAAAATTAGTTCAATTTCGACCGATAGATGACAGTTTTCTTCTACGAGAAAGGACTTTATGCAAATTTGGAGCGGTTTAAAAAGCCAGTAGTCGCTGCCGTAAAGTCATTTTGCACCATGCCGTTAGAGAAGGAGGAACGAGCGTTACTGATGAAGTTTGTTTATCAGAACGGCAGTAATTTGTCAATTGCACTGCGAGAATATCGACGCTTGACAGTCTTACAGAAAGGACCAATGTCGAAGCAGGCTTTGAAAAATATTATGTCTAAATCCAAACAGATTGGAGAGCTGGGTCTGCTGCAAGGAAGATGACGGAAACGGATTTCAAATGAAACTGCCGAAGACGTAGATCTTGCCGTGGTCGAAAGAGCGTCCGGTTCCCAATATTCTTCCACAAGTGCTCGAGCGGTGTCACTTGATTTGTCTCTCCCTTGGTCTACAGTACGCAAGGTTCTTCGATCCATTATAAAGTGGCATCCATACAACATTCACGTTGTGCAAGCGCTGTACCCTGCAGACCCGGACACACGAACTTAATTTGCGAGGATGATTTTGGCCAGAATAACCGTTGACAATGAATGCCTGTAGAACATTTTGTAGTCGGACGAGGCGCATTTTACCCTAGATGGAGCAATGAATACTCAGAACTGTTGCGTTTGGAGTACTGCAAGTCTAATATTGTGCATGAACAGTCTTTGAACCCTGATTACATTAATGTATGGTGTGGCTTTACGGCTGATTTCATTCTTGGTCCCTTTTTTTGAGGGAGTCTCTTCTCAGGGTCCTAAAAGGTGTTCTTTTACGGGTACCTGTTACTGCGACCTCCTTCAGCAGTAGGTCATTCCATCCTTACAAGAGCGAGAGTGTTCAGAGACTATCGTATTCATGCAAGATGGTGCACCACCTCACATAGCCCGAGCAGTGACGGCACTGCTTTGTGCCCACTTTGGAGATGATCGGATAATTTCGAGATGCTTTCCGAAAACCTTTCCTCCTCGTTCTCCGGACTTGAATCCCTGTGACTTCTGGTTGTGGGGATTCCTGAAAGATCGTGTGTATGGAACATATGGACTCAGCCTGATTTGAAAGCAAGCACAATTCGTCATGTTGCTGCAATTGATCGAGAAACACTTCGCGCTACTGTTGAACAGGCTGTAATACGCTTTGAATATGTACTTGACGCAAATGGAATCCACATTGAACATATGCTGTAAATAAAAAAAGTTTTAAATTTCCAGTTTGAGAATTTTAGTCTTCATGCGCCTCCTTCTCACGTGGTGATCGAAATTTGAACTGTTTTTTTTTTTATTGCAGATTTCATTTCCCCATGGTCCATATAACTTATATTCCAAGTTTCATCGATATCTGTCAACCAGAGCGGACTCTACGTAGGTCTAAACAGGGTAACTTTAATTATAACCAGCCTTTATGTCTATATACTTTTTTAATGTTACGCAACGTAATTCAAAATTATAATATAATATCTCAGTAATATCTCAGTTTAACAAAATATCAGTTAGGTTTTATTTTTTATTGTAAAATATCTCTCATGAAAAATCGATTTCGCAGAATTTAAAACAGTGTTTTACTTTCATTAAATAAAAAATGACGCTTTTTAATACCAAATTATAATTTTTAGAAGAGATTATATTTAAGGCAACACTTATCTATATTTTAAAAATTGCTGCATCAAATTATAACCTTAATTATCACAATTAACTATCTCTAACATTTTGCATTATTATTAAAATTTGCATCCGTTTGTACATAAAAAATGTTGAATTATAAGGATTCTGAAGGTTATTTAAGAAATAGAAATCATTATTACGAACATAATCTATATAAATGTATAAATGTTTCAAAAAATTATTCACTTATAATTCCTTACTTACAATCTGATAAGTTGAAAATTTTAACAATAATTACCAAATAGGTCAGCCATGGAGACAGATACCACTTAAATGTGTTCATGTAATATACAGGGTGATTATAAAAAAACTATCCCGATATATGAGTCCTTAACTGTCACACCGTTCACAGAAACTGACTGAAATTTTGGTTTTATGTATTTTGAGGTATGCGCTCAAGAATCGTATGAAAAACAAGAGTTAAACTCTAACAGTTACGGTTACAGTGACAAAATTTTGATAATTTCAAATGGCAACACCTATTTTTTTATATTGGAATGTGATCTCCATAGTGAAAAACCATAAAAAGCGTTGGAACGGTACCTGTAGCACGAAAATTGCCAGCGCTAGACAGACTAAGAAGAAAAGTGAA
The DNA here is from genome assembly GCA_963931845.1 of Maratus michaelseni. NCBI lineage: Eukaryota > Metazoa > Arthropoda > Arachnida > Araneae > Salticidae > Maratus > Maratus michaelseni. Next base: position 357,906,741 of record OZ007591.1, on the reverse strand, counting down.
AACAACGAATAAGGACAGAGAATCAACAGAAAACAAAACATTTTATTGTGTTTCACAAATTTTCCACGTCACACACGAAGACACGTTGCATGCGGCAGATAGTGGATAGCACTGAATAGTAAAATGTTTTACTTTCTGTTGCTTCTCTGTCCTTTATTGGTTGTTTTCACTTTTCTTCTTAGTCGCTCTAGCGTCGGCAATTTTCGTGTTACAGGTACCGTTTCAACGCTTTTTATGGTTTTTCACTATGAAGATCACATTCCAATAAGAAAAATAGGTGTTGCCATTTGAATTTTTCAAAATTTTGTCACTGTAACCGTAACTGTTAGAGTTTAACTTTTGTTTTTCGTACGATTCTTGAGCGCAAACCCCAAAATACTTAAAACTAAAATTTCAGTCAGTTTCTGTGAACGGTGTGACAGTTAAGGACTCATATATCGGGATAGTTTTTTATAATCACCCTGTATTTAAGAATAATAAGAAAAGTAATTGAACGTTCCTTCACAGTAAATATTGAAAACAGCTTCCTCCCCTATCTAAACGCATCCCTGTACAGTTTACTTGTGAATTTCAAGTTTCCGAAAATTCTGCATTCGTTATGACGGAGACATTTTTTCGCGAACCACCCTGCACTTAATCAGTAAAATTAATTTGTGTATTTTACCAGACATTCTTTTATTAACTAATTAATTAAACTAATGCTGTTTAAATTAATTTAATGCAATAAACTTTCTGAATAACAGACTCGTCGGAACCACGAAATTTTTCTCCTTTTCAAAGTATATCATGTAAAAACATACAAAAAAGGTGACTGAGAATGAAAAATTCTTCACTATTCAGGAATGCCTGTTATAGAGGTCTTATTATAATTAATTTTTCTTTAAACTTTTAAAGAAAAACTTTAGTTTTTATGCTAAAAAGCAGAAATTGCATTAAATAATATTGAGTTATAGATAGATATATCATACTGATTAAAATGTATATCTTGTTAAATTTCGATTTTGATTAACAAAACTCAAATGCAATTCAAAAATTAAATGGTAATTTTAATCATTATAAGTTTGCTAGATACTCCAGTGTTAATTTATATTTATATAAATATAGTTATCCTTTAAAAGATTTGAACTTATTAGCATCTGCATTAAACAAAACTAGCATATTGTGAGTTATTAAAAGCTTTATTAATAATAGTATACTATACATCTATTTTTTACCCTGTATTTAATTTTCCTTTCTTTAGTCATTATATAAAGTTTGATAATGAAAAATCGAATAAGTATAATGGTCTTCTCTTTTTGATTTGATTAAGCAAATATGATATACAAGTTTATTTTTTTTAATTTCATACGTTTTTAATTTGCAGCCGCGCAAAAATTTAATTGTATATCTTCTAACTGAATTTAAAACACTTCTTTTCGAATATAAGTTTTTAGTTTCAACTTATTTTCTGCAACTCAATTTAGATTACTTTAAGTTTTTCACTTTTATGCTTTTTCAAGTTTGAAACATTTGTTCAATGTATTACTGAGAATATTTTTTTTTAAAGTTACCTTTCTTGAGTTTTTACAGGTATTTTTTCAGAATACTTTTATTTAGACATGTTTTTCTAAACCTTCTCCGTTAACTTAATATATTACTTTATTTTAAAAGAGACATTTAGGATAGAATATAAGTAAGTGTTTTTATTTCATTACATTCTGAAGATTGTAAACGATAAAGAAAATTGTATTACCTTAAAACTGTCAGTACACAGAACACTAGATAATTAAATTTAAAAAAGATTTTATAGTTTATTTCCTTAAAAAAAGCAATGTACATTACTTAACATTTTGTTTTAGTTTAAAGTTAGAAAACTCAATTTAAAGCAATGTTAACTTTATTTTGGGAGCAAAAAAGATTTCTCGAATCCGCATTTTAAAATTCTTAATGGCGTAAAACTATTTTATGAGCGCAATCATGTTATATATAAGATATAAAGAAAGAAAGTCTTAATATATAGACCATTTTAATGAAAGATGATTTATTATTATTTATTTTTTTGGCATAAAATATTTTTAAAAGACCAATTAGAAATTAAAGAAAAAAGCTTAATCAGTCAATTACTTATAAAAATAATATATATGCAAATAAATAAAAATAATAAAAATATTAAATTATATTAAAAATAAAATTATATATGCTAAAGAGACTATAGTAAACGAAAATTCTCAAAAAACCTTTTAATAAGCTAACCTACTAGTTTCACACACTTAAACGGTGACATTCTCAAGATAAATAATGATACAAAAAAAAAAACTATTTTTTTAAACAAATTTTATAATTTTTATTTATTACTAATTTTTTTTACGAAAATAATTAATTTTAACATTACTGATTTTTTTTTTATTATACAGTAAAACCTCTGAAAGCAGACACCTCAGAATCGGCAAATTTTCCTGCTATTCGGTGTCCGATAATCAGAGGTAAAATTACGGTAACGCATACTGTTAAACATTTGCAGCAAACTGTCCAGTCATTTGACCGTTTTTATAGAAAACGGTTAAGTGACGATAATTTAACTGTATTCTGACCAAAATATGGGCAATACTATGGTCAGAATACAGTTAAATTACGATTATGTAACCGTTTTCTTTAAAAACGGTCGAATGACTGGACAATTTGCTGCAAAAATTTAACAGTGTATAGGTGTTACCGGTTAAAATAATGGATGTGTTAGCTATTCGGGAATGCCCGTTATTTTACAGTATTACAAACCATGCATTATATAAATTAGATTTATGGACTTCTAGTCTGTCTTATACACTGTTAAACATTTGCAGCCAACTGTCCAGTCATTTGACCGTTTTTATAGAAAACGGTTAAGTAACGATAATTTAACTGTATTCTGACCAAAATATGGGCAATAATATGGTCAAAATACAGTTCAATTACGATTATGTAACCGTTTTCTTTAAAAACGGTCGAATGATAGGACAGTTTGCTGCAAAAATTTAACAGCGTATAGGTGTTGCGGGTTAAAATAATGGATGTTTTAGCTATTCGGGAATGCCCGTTATAGATATTTTACAGTATTACACAAACCATGCATTATATAAATTAGATTTATGGACTTCTAGTCTGTCTTATACACTGTTAAAAAATTTGTAGGAAACTGTCCAGTCATTCGACCGTTTTTATGGGAAACAGTTAACCCCTTGAAGGGCAAGCACGTGGTCTAAAAATGCTAAATTTTGCGATGTTTCGACACCAGTAACTTTTAATACTGAATGTTTACCTTCTAACTCTGCAAAAAAAAAAAAAAAAAAAAAAAAAAAGGTATATATTATATACCGGTGCCCCTCAAGGGGTTAAATAACCGAAATTTAACTGTGTTTTGACCATAATATTGCTCATGTTACTGTCAGAATAAAGTTAAATTACTGCTATGTAACCGTTTTCATAAAAAAAACGGTGGAATGACTGGACAATTTGCTGCAAATTGTTAACAGTGTAGGATAATGAGACAAATAAAAATTGATTAAAAACATAAAGATTTGATAAAATTTTCTCCCTATATCTATCCCCTGTTTAAGAGTAGACATTTGAATATTTATTTCCACAGGTGCGAAATATAATATTTGTAAAACGTCATCTTAAAACTTTGCAGTTTTCTGAATAAAAATGCATGTTTTCTCTAGAGCATTTTAAGACTGAAAAAAATATACCCTAACAATAATCCCTAGTTAGTTTTTAGAGCAATAATTATTAACAGCATCGTTACGTATTTCGAGGAAACACGATGAAATGTGAAAATTAATGTAATAAAAATCTTATAAAGAAAAGCTTTATATTAATTCAACTGTTAAAATTTAAATAAATGGGTTTTCACAATAAAATATAATAATTATTTTTTTAAAGCTTACGAAAAACACCAAAATTACTATTTTTAGTATTTAATATTTTTGCACGATTTATAAGGTTATAAAAAATCAACACAACCTTAATATTAGAGCTGGTAAAAAATAAATGGTACATGAGTGAACGATCACATTAGCAATCATGCCGTTGAATGAAAATTAAAGAGATAATTTCATTTTAAAGAAATTTTTTGTACATTAACAAAAATTCCAATTGTAGAATTTTAAAAATTGGTATCTCTTTAAACTGTCGAACGAAAAAAAAAAAAAGCGCTGACGTTTGTTGTAAATATGCCGTATCTTACACGAATTTTCATTAGTTGTACGTTATCATATATAAACCTGGTATAATGTATGATGATATGGTGTATGCATCGAATGATCTATTTTATAAGGTGTTTGTAAGCTCGTAAAGTGTATATGTGTAATATGTATCTACATAAAGAGTAAGAATATCCTATTTTTGGATATAAGTGCAACGCAAATATGTATATATGTGAGCATATAACTCAATGTGAAAATAATGTATTGAGTAATGAGAGTCAAAGTAAGGAATTTTGAATTTTTAAATGTTCATTTTTAACACTTTCCAACCTAGTTGAAAAGTGTTTATGACTTCGGTTTGTCTGCCGTATGGCCGTCTGTCCGTGCTCTAACTCCCGTAAATATGCTCGGATTGCCCTGCAATTTTAATATGTTATTGTCGTCATCTATAGCATGTTCCCTATTTCAACTGAAGTGTGTAGCACTTATATTTCTTTTACAGGGACACTCAAAAGAATACCGTTACATTACGGTCTATGGGGAAAAATCATTTGCGGTTTATTTTAATAATGTTACACAATTTCAAACACATTGTAATTGATATATATATCACTAAGGTGCATTACAAGAAGCTTAATCTGGAATAGAGTGTGCATAGTATTTATAGTTACTTTACAGGGACAGTCAAAATAATTCCGTTACATTACGTCTATGGAGAAAAACCGTCTGCGGTTTATTTAAATAATGTTTCACTATTTTAAACGCATTAAAATTTATATATATCACTAAGGTGCATTACAAGAGGCTTACTACAGAATATTGTGTGTAGTAAGCCTAGTTAGTACTCGTTCATTTACAGGGACACACAAAAGAATTCTCTACTGTCTGTTAACAATAATTCCTGGAAATGCGTTTTAAGTTGCTGAACGCGATTTTAAATTTAACTCACTTTTCGTCTATTACTTTGTGTATATAAATTCTGTAGATCTCATACGGGGCAGCACAAAAGTTCGCGAACACATTTCCGTTTATTGACAGAAACTCCAGAAGAAGAATTTTAAACTGTGCTACGCGTTTCTTAACTGAACTAAAATTTGGCATCCTATGTAGTATATATACAAATCTATAGATCATATACAGGGCTGAATAAAAGTATTCGGATATTTTTCCGAATATTGTATATGTATATGTTGAATATTGCTGAAATTACGTTTTTAAATATGTTATGCGTTTTCCAAATTGTTTACTTAGATGTTATCTTTCAGCTTATTAAACGGTAATGATTTGTAAAATTAATTTTGGAAGCGTTAGAAAGTGTTACATAATCTATGCTTGACGCATGATTTTTCGTTCTTGTTAAATATTCTAAAACGCTTATAACTGCTATTCCTGGAAATATAAAAACTTTTCAAATTGGTTGGAAGGTTTTGGTTAGATTGTTTTTTTGGAGGAGAATGGGGGGGGGTGTCAAGTTATGTCATTAATAATTGTAAATGCTGAGTAAAAATATTCTTATAAAATAGATTACGAATCAAGGATTTAGTAGAATTATACGGTATATTTTTAAGTAAGGATTTAGATTTTATTACAAAGAGCACCAGTCAGAGAATACAAAATCAGCAATGAAATTTTCTATTTTAAATACATTCATATTATGATGTCCTTCAAATTATTTAATTTTACGCGGTTCTTTACATTATCAAAATGTTCAAAAATAGAAAAGTTGGCATCGCTTTAAAAATATATAAATTGTTTATTTATTTATTGCTATTAATATCAGTATTCAAAAATATAATTTGAAACAATTCTTTCTGCTCTTCATTTTAGATAAATAATGAAAAAATGTCTTTATTTTAGGCAATTTATTTAAGTTTTCAAAAATATATTTCTTTACCGTTGCACGTGGAATTTTGTTTTTATATTTCTTTCTCCAAAGAAAAGACGCATTTTCTAAGAAATTTTAATCAATATACTTTAATATTTTAAAAAGCAGTATGTTTTTTTTCTTTTTAACGTTGAAGTCAAGCAGATTTTGTCTCCTGAAAATTAAGATAACTGCAAAACAAGAAAAGTTGGCACAACTATTTGTGTATTAATTTCCTGACTGGAAACTGGAGATTGCTTTATTGTAGAAGCATACATTTTAGTTATTTTAAGAAAAATTTCCAAATACTGAAGTTATTTTAGATAGTATATTTTAAAGAATATATTGTAAGAAAATAATGGTTTATTATAATAAAAAAGAGAGAAAAATATTTGATAATAATCATTCTAATTGCCTTTATCGACTGTCTTTCATTTTAGGCAAAAAATAAATAAATAAATAAATAAAAAACAGAATGTTCTACAAATTTTCAATGTAACTTGCATTTATTTTGATTAATGTTTCAATTTTTAATAAAAATCAAATGTAAGCCATTTTAATATTTTACATGGTAGCTGTATTTTCATAAACATTTGTTTCTGTTTCGTTTTGTGTATGATTTCGAAAAAATATAATCATTTTTGTGAAAAATCTTACAGTATCTAAAAATATTTTGGAATAGTTAACATCGTGCAAAAGTAGTATTTTATATATATATATTTATTTAACTTAAAATAATCATAATAGAAAATTTCAACAGAATTTAAAGTGGAATGACAAATTCTCCTTGCAGTTAAAAATAAATGAAATACTTATTAAAATTACTTAAAAGATGCATTAAAATAAAAATAAAACATTTACATACAAGATGTTATAACGTACTTTAATCCCGAGATCTTTCGAAAACACACGCGTTCATTTTCAAGGGGACTACAAATGGACAATTATGTTGTCAGTCAACGTTTTCCTCTTGAAAATAAACGCATGTGTTTTCCGAAATATTTCGGGATTAAAGTATGTTATAACATCTTGCGCATGCTTTATATATTTCTATATAAACATATGCTTTATATTTTTAATGCATCTTTTAAGTAATTATAATAAGTATTTTATCTATTAAAATAAGCGCTGCTCACTTTGAGGATATTTCTTGATCAGGAGTCAAAATTAAAATAAACATATTATAAAGTAAAATTTGAATTTAAGTCATAGAATCTTTTCCCATAAAATTAAAGTAATTAATGCAGACTACGTCCAATCTCGATTTTCCAAACATTTTTAAATTTATATAGCTTTCCACCGGAATAATTTAAAAAGAAAAATGTTAATTATTTTCAAATATTAACTTAGAATAAACATATGTATAATACTTTAGAAAAAAAAATTCCCGAACCCTCAAAGCTTCTAAATTTCTATGAAATAGCCCTGCCCTAGCTATCTGTTATAATAATCTCCTTTGTAATTCGTGTGTACTACGTATTAAGACTTATCCGAAAACAAACATAGATAACGTAAGGAAACTTCTCAATAACAATCTTACGAATGTTATAAATACTTATCGTTATCTGAAAACTCTACTTTCAAAAAAGGTCTCTGAACGAGTAACTTCAGAAAAAGGGTAAATAGCTAAAAAAGTATAAAAATGTTCATAACCTCCCCAAGTAATATTTGCAGAACTATTGGATTACGACGCCTTCATGCCCTACCTTCCAAAAAGCCCTAAATATGCGAGATTATGGATAATGAGTGAACCTTGACTTCATCACAATATATATATATATATATATATATATAATAACTGTACCATTATAAAAAATAAAATAAAAAATACTGCTCTGAAAAGTGCATTTTTAACAATTTCCAACATAGTTGAAAACATAGCGTTTAAGCTTTCGGGTTGTCTGTCTGTCAGTCAGTTCTCTAATTCTTCTCGTAAATATACTCAGACTTCCATGTAATTAGGAAATGTTATTGAGACTTACTATGACACGTTCGAATGGAAACTGGGGTCTGTAGCATGTATAGTCCGTTTACAGTCGCACTAAAAAAAAATGATACATTACGGTCTATGTGGGGAATCGTTTGCAGTATATTTCAATGATATTACATCTTTTTAAGCATATTGAAATTGATATACATCATTGAGGCGCACTAGAATTTGCTTCCTGTAGATTGTGGTGCGTATAGCATTAAGCTTTCATTTACAAGGACACACAAAAAAAAATTGGTTACAGAACAGAGCAATAATTACTGGAAGTACGCCATCCAGTGATGTGCGCGCTTTTAAGTTTTTTTTTTTTTTTTATATTACTTGCTGTACATAAATTTTATAGATTACCAAGGGCTGCACGGAATAATCTCCAGTACATTTCCGTGTATTGACAGAAATTGCTGAAGGGGGATTTTAAACTACATTGTACGTTTTCTAACTGAATTAAATCTTTGCATATCATGCCGTACACCTACAAATCTGTAGATCATATAAGTACTAGACAAAAAGAAATTGGATGTTTTTCGGATTATTGATAGCAATTGTTGAAATTGGGTTTTCAAATGTATATGCATTTTTCAAATTCCTTACTAGACATCATCATTCACCTTATTAAACTGTGAAGCTTTCTTTCAATATTCTGAATGTGTTGGAAAGTGTTTCCTAATCTATGCTTGACGCATGTTTTTTCCTTCTTGTTTTAGATCGTGTGGCTTTGGCCACCACCTTTATACTTAGATTTTACTTCGTCCTAGTTTGAAACTAGTGCTTAAATTTAATATTTTCCGCTTTTTTACTTTTTTTGTTTATTATTTAAACATTTTTTCTTTTCTATTGCTCTAAGTTCGCAACTTTACTGATATACTTTAATTATATTTCGTTATTTCCTTCACCATTCTTAAACTCCTCACAGTTGTTACTATAACTACAGCTTCATCTATTGGCGAGATATCTCATTTTTCGACTGAGCGTAAAATGGTTCTGAAATATTCCTCACGCTGTTCCTATTCATCTATGGCTAATACAAATTACCTGAATAAATAAATAAAAAATAACCCTAAATGTAGTTGCTCTTCTGTCCATTACATATTTAATAATATTTCTTCCATTTTATTTCTTTAGAAAATGCATTCTAAAATTTTACCGAAGATTTTCATTCCTATTAATGATGTCATTACCATTTTTAAATAAAAAACTTATATTTTAAAGATTCAGAACTTCCAAATTAATGCATCTTGTAGCTCTAAATCAAGAAATACTATGTAAATACATGAAAATGAGCTTTTTTTTTCATTGAAATTTAAAATAAAAATCTTTCAAAATTTAAAGTGCTTGCGAACGCGCTTTGAATTTAGATAGCTATAAAAACAATTATAAAATAAACTTTGCGGTCAAACTCTACATTATTATATTTCTACTTAAACGTTGACTCTATAACAATTAATGTATTTTTGAGGTGATTTATCCAGTGAGTGAAATCTTAAACCGTTTTTCAACAATTTATATTTATGAAGCATTTGTTTAATTAATGAATTACAATTTAAAAGAATAAAACATCTAACATAATGCATCCATGTAAAACTTAAATAAATTATTTGCATGCAAATACCAGGGCATTATTTTTTCTGATATTTAAATAAAAATCGTATTTAATTTAATATATTTGCATATGTGCTTTGATTTTAAATTAGTTAAAAAATATATCGAAAATATTATTCCAATAATACGTAATATTATTCCAGACAAAAATGCAGAAATGTGGTTTTATAATTTCATTTCTACATATTTAAAAAATTATTTTTCTACAGGATAAGTACTATTGAAAGTATTTTCGAAGATATAATTAAATATGTGTGTAGATAAATACGAAAGTCAATTTAGCAAAGACAGATTTAAGTGTTAAAAAAATTCAACATCAGATTATGATTTATCGATTCATTTATAATGTAGTGTTTCATATTTTATATGCGTTTCCTAATAGACAAATATTATTAAACATTTTACATCACATGAAATTTAAATTTTACAAAAAAAAGTACAATAAAATATATACATACATTTGGCCAAATTTTGATTACAAGCCAAACTGGCGCATTAAAAAACACATACTCGCTTTTTTAAAAACAAAACAACAATTTTAACACTAAAGCAGGATTGCCACAGTTATCTATTTTTTATTCTCAGTAAAAGGCTTCGTACCAATTGTTTCAAAATGTAATCATTACAAAACTTCCAGAAAAATCTAAAATATGTATATTTTTTTTTTAACATTTATATGACTGGAATATAGAAATTGCAGTCTCTGGCAGCCCTGTTGTGGAAAATATTAAGGTAGCGATAATTTCTTGAAGTTTGCCCCTTTACAATATGTATCTATACAATTAATAACATAATACTTCTGATATAAACAACTGAATCTTTTATCAAGTGGTAATTTATTTCCCATTACCTTTTTGGAAGACATTGCACTAAAAATATTCAAATCAATGGTGGGTATTTTCTTCATAAAAATATTCCCATTTTATGTTTTATTACATTTTACTTTTTTAAATAGAGAACTTCTTAAATGTATGCATATAAATCTTAAATCAAGAAATGTTATATGAAAACTAAAGGATTTCATTTTTCATTAAACAATGAAACGTAAATCGTTGTGCATAGAAAAAAAATATATTTAATATGTATTTTGCATTTAGATTGAATTTATTAATAAATTTAGTATAAAAACTTCATGACTAAAATGTCAAAATGCGTTTCCATGATAATGCATTTTTCTTAAATGCTATATTTCTGTATGAGCTTTATTTCTGATTTATGTTCATTAATAATGAAAATCTTTATCGAAGATATACATTTAACATAATGAACTAAAAATATTGTCAATTAATGCGGTAAATGCTGCATTGCTTGTCATGTTTTAAATAATAAGAAAATTATATTATTATATATTGTGTTTTTATGCATTTATAATACAGCATTTTACAGTTTACTTGCTTTTCTTTATAGACTAATAATATTTATTGTTTAACGACATGTCTATACATGTGATTAAAATTTTACAAAAATAGGTTAGGTTAAATATAAATAAGTAAAAAAGGATTTGACTAGATTAGTGATTCCTATCACATGATGATTTAAATTGCAGCAGGCTGCATTCGGTGGATTGCTACAGCGATAAGGGTCGGTAAACTAATGTAAAATCTCAAGTCTTTCTACCTATTTCTGTGAAAACTTTGTCCTTTTACTCTCTACATATTTTGTATTATTAAATTTTATGCGAAAGCTTTTTGACAACTCAGTATATATTCATTCATATTAAGAAATATAATTTCTGCAAGATTTATTTACAATATTATTGGAATTAAATGAAAAAAATATATATATGAGATTAACAACAAAGATTTTCCATACAATCCGACCAGATCGTAGAAACATCTGTCATTTTTTCACCTAACTGTAAAAGTCACTTTCTGTTTTTTTTTTTTTTGTTTTTTTTCTGAAACATCAATAGCAAAATAATGCGGCAACATTAGTGTTTCCAGAAACGTTAATGTGTCCACATTTGTCTTGGGATAACAAAACTTTTCAGCGTATGCACTATTTGAAACCCCATTGGAATCCATTGCACGAAATAGTCGAAAGTGATCATGTCTGAACTTACTTTTTCGACGTGGTACATAGATCTAAGGAGAGCTGACAAGAGTCTCCGGCTTTTTTAATATAAGTAACTAACCGGTCTTCGACCGTCTAGCCGTTCGTTTCCGAGTGGGGCCCAGATACATAGTGCAGCGTACCATTCTGACTTCGCTTGGGGCCCAGAAAGTGTATTTTACATGCAACCAGAAAAATATAAATAAAATACTTTAAATTAAAAGTATACGGAAATAACTAATAAGAATATAAAAAAGCACTTAAATAAAGATTTCGCGACATAAAATTTTTTTATGAACCCCCTGACAAAATAATACTGGGCCCTACCCGTGCTTATCTAGGGGTGGGGCCCAAATAGTACTTTGTATCTGGGCCCCAATCGGAAGCGACTGACTAGTATATAATAAAAAATCAGCAATATTTCTCTTTTCAGTCTAATCTTCCACAATCGGGTTCACAGCCAATGTTGCCCACGATCTCGCTAGCTCTAAAATCACTCGAAATATATGATTAACTACTTTTTTTTTGTAGATTTGTAAAGCGGAGTTTCACATTCTTACTTAAAACTGCTGCTGAGATATGGCACAATTACCTAAAACTTTCGACACACATTGTGAACCCCTTGATGGATTACTATCTAAAATTGCTGAAATACATATTTAACTATTTTCTAGTACATTTGTTATCCTAAATTTAACGCTCCTACCTATTACTGAGATATCGTCAAAAACCATAAGAAATTCGACCCCCATTTAACCCTTTATAGGGGCTGAATTTCTTAATTCGCGGAAATATATGTTTAACTATTTTTTAGTAGATCTGTTATCCTGAATCTGAAATTTCAAGCTCATAACTAAAACTGCTGTTGAGATAAGGCAAACGTTCGAAATGACCTAAATTTTTCGAATATTATTTTGCTCCCGTAATGGGTGAATTTCTAAAATCGGTGAAATATATGTTTAATTATTTTTATAGCAGATTTGTTATCCTGAATTTCACGCTCTTATCTAAAACTACTGATGAGATATGGTGAAAAGGTGGAATCATCGAAAATTATCGACCCCCCCACCTCCCCATTTAACACGCTTAGTAGTTGAATTTCCAAAATCGCCTAAAATACATGTTTAACTATTCTTTAGTAGATTTGTTATCCCGAAATTCACGCTCCTAACTATAACTTCTACTGAGATATGGAAAAATGGCGTAAAACATTCGACCCCCATTTAACCCCCCTTAGTGTCTGAATTTCTAAACTCGCTGAAATACGTGTTTAACTATATTTTTTTGTAGATTTGTTATCCTGAGTTTCATGATTCTACCTATAATTTATACTGAGATATGGCAAAGTAACATAAAATATTTGACCTCCTATTTAACCCCCTTAGTTGCTGAATTTCTAAAATTGCTGAAATATATGTTTATCTATATTTTTTTTAGATTTGTTATCTCGAATTCCGAGCTCCTAACTAAAAATGCTGCTGAGATATAGCAAACAGGCAAAATGACCTAAAACTTTCGACCCCTCATTTAACCCTCTTAATAGATGAATTTCTAAAATCGCTGAAATATATGTTTAATTATTTTTTTTCAATAGATTTGTTATCCTGAATTTCACGTTCCTAACTAAAACTGCTGCTGAGATATGGCAAAAACCCGAAATGACTAAAAACTTTCGACACCCATTGAACCCCCTTAGTGGTTGAATTTTATAACAAAATCGCTGAAATATGTGTTTAACTAAATTTTAGTACATTTTTTATCTTGAATTTCGAGTTTTTAACTAAAACTTTTGTTGAGATATAGCAAAAAGGCAAAATCACCTAAAACTTTAGATCCCCCATTTAAACCCCTTAGTGGTTGAATTTCTAAAAACGCTGAAATATGTGTATAATTATTTTTCTAGTAGATTTGTTATCTTGAACTTCACGCTCTTACCTAAAACTGCTGATAAGATATGGTGAAAATGTGAAATCACCGAAAATGTTTGACCCCCCATTTAATCCACTTATTGATTGAATTTCTAAAGTCGCCTGAAATCCATGTTTAACTATTCTTTAGTAGAATTGTTATCCCAAATTTCAAGCTCCTATTTAAAACTCCTGCTGAGATATGTCGAAAAGACGAAATTATCTAAAAGTTTCGACCCCCCATTTGACCACCTTATGCTGTGAATTTTCAAAAATCCTTTCTTAGTACGCGCCTACATTCTGTAAAGAACATGTCTAGCAAAATTTCATTGTTCTAGGACAAACGGTTGAGTCTCGGCGTTGGTTATGAGAAAATCAATCTACTCTTTTATAAGTATAGATTAGTAGAGAAAGTTTTGCTGCATTTGACCGTAGAATTCTGCGCTTTAAAAGCACAATGTTTTCTATAAGTATATATTCGTATGCAAAAAGCCACAGACTTGGCAACTCAGGTTTAAGTCAGTTGATATGTTTAAAAAACAATTGGAATAAAAAATTTATTTCAAAATAAAAGCTGTCGTAAACTACTTATAATTAATTAAAAACATTGTACAAAACAATGTACTTTATAATAATGGTTTTAAAGTACAACATATTAATAAATTAATCATGGATATCAGCAATAATAAGAAACCAGAAAAGAAAGGTGATTCGCAAAAATACAAACTTTATACTCTGCAATATTATCCAAGATTTTTTGAAAAATTAAAACACAACCTTAAACGTTTCAATATCTGCTTAATAGCCAAACCACCTAAGAAATTAAAAAATACCATTTGCAGTAAAATTGACCCCATTAATTTTGAGAATTATTCAGGAGTATATGAAATACCTTTTATTAATGAAGACGGATCTAAGAATTACTACATAGGCATGACCAGCAGGAAATTTAATTGCAGAAAAAAAGAGCATATAGCTGATATTAAATACAATAGAAAAACTACAGCCCTGTTAAGATTATATCAAGAAGAAACCATCCAAATAAATTTCAATGAAAGTAAAATAATATTTCCCTCCAGTCTATACTATCCATCCATAATAAGAGAAACCATAGAGATACTCACATGCAAAAATACAATATGTAACGATGCGGCATCTTTTAATTTACCGAAACTGTGACTAGAATTACTCCATGGTCAAAGATATGAAAATAAACAATCAAGTAAAAAATAATAGATAACGTGCGTAACTTTTAAAAAAGTACATGAAAATAATAACTTCAAAGCCAGTGCAGCTTTAGAATATTCTCATTTTGTTTTTGAAAATGACTCGGAAAGAGTCGAAACATGTAAAACAACTAATAAAAGTTATTTTAATTTATATTAAGTTGTTAATTTTACACCTTTAGCATTTAAAAGTAATATATTACTTGTACTAATTTATTAAAGATAACTTTGATAATTAAAGATTAACAAAACTATGTGAAGAATTAATCATTTGACCAAAAAATATTATAAACATTTTATTGATTAAAAATTAGGCTTTTATTTTTTTGTACCAATTGTCTTTTTTGTAACATTCTCTAAAAGTAATTTTTAACGGTAAAAGAAAAAATTATAAAAAATCCATTTCTTTTTCCATAAGAACATGGTTTTATAATTATGTTTGACAATAGTTTTTCTGAGTTATTGCTGTTTTTAAAAGAAAGCAAATAAGTAAAAAAATGCTTGGTTATAACCAAGTATTTAAGTATTTTTCACATTTTTGATGAAACTAATTGTACCTTTAAATAATTTAATATTCAAAATAAAAAGTCAGTTTCCAGGATAAAAAAGGCAGAAATATCCTTGAAAAAATTATTATTCGGCATTATGAGGTTTTTTTTTCTCCCCCCCCCCCCTAAAAATGTAAAAAGCATATTGTAAAAGCGCAAGAAAAGATTTAGATAAACATATCTTTATAATTCATCATTTTTAAATGCATTGTTCCCTAAATATATTGTTTAAATATATTCTAGGAAGAAAGAATTCTGAAGTTCTGACGTTCTATGTATCTAGAAGTGATTTATTATTTTTTTTTTAATTTGTCAAACACCTTTAAAGTTTACATGTGTGAAACTTAATGAAACAATTTGTAGGTGTTTCACACATGTAAACTTTAAAGGTGTTTGACTAATAGTACGTAAACAATACTCACATTTGACTGAAAAAGCTTTTTTCTGTTTCTCTTCCCGAAAACGTATCATTTTATTGTATGAGAAACACATCACAGAAAAGGATGATTTGAATAACAATAAAAGGTTTCCTCAAATATTTCGGTTAAAATATGTTTTTGAAAAACGTTGCAGTTATTAAAATTTTCCACTGAACGGTGTTTCGTAAGATAAATGCCAAATATATTTTTGCATATCAGCTTTTATATTAGGTGTTTATCATGGGAATTTTCCGCTATTTCTATGCACAATGTTTTGTGGAACGGAATAAAGGTTACTTTATTGAAACAGTTCAAAATGCTGTGTTTGTATTTTACTTCATACAGACATAAAACAAACATGTTTTTGAGAATATTTTTGTTTAAATTCTAAAAAGCACATGCACGTTTAATACATAAAATTAACATGCAAAATATTGTAAATGTCATACCAACTGAAATATTATATACTGAATGCTTCCTTGTTGTAATGAAGTTAAAATAAACAAATTATATCTTTAAAAATAGAAATATTATAGAAAATTCTAGTTATGATATTTATTCTTTGAAGTGCTGAGAATTTTTATGTGTTTTGATTAGTTAGATTTTAATTTCTTTTTCATGTCTTTCCTTAAAAGAAATTTAGCAGTTTTATTCTTGATTGGATACTCAAATAGTTCAAAGATTTACATTAAAAAGGTTTTCAAGTGTTATCATTTAAGAAACTAAGAATTTATTTTCTTAACGTTTACACTATACTAAGCAACGCGTACAATACAGGGTATTTCTAAATGAATATCGGGGTTTTAACGCTTGGTAGTATTTATTACATACAACTTAAAATTATAATTAATACATAAAATGAAAGAGCAACTCAAACAGTTTTACCTACAACCTTACAAGTGCTCAATGTGAACACATTTTGTCACACAGCACACATGAAGTCGATAGCTCTGTTCTTCCCAAACGTTAATTAGTGTTTGTGGGGAAATTGTTGCAACAGCTGCCTCAATCCTGTTTCTTAGGTTGGATAGGTCAGCTGGTAGCGGAGGCACATACACTCGAACCTTTATGATCCCCAATATGTAGAAATCACATGGCGTCAGATCATGTGATTCTCTGTCCGTCAGATCGGTGAGCGTAGAGTGGCGTTTGGGAAGAACTGAGCTATCGACTTGATGTGTGCCGTGTGACGAAGGGTGTTCACATTGAGCACTTGTAAGCTTGTAGGTAAAACTGTTTGCGTTGCTCTTTCATTTTGTGTATTAAGTGTAATCTTAAGTTTTTTATAATAGATACTATAAGGCTTTAAAACCCCGATATTCATTTAGAAACTCCCTGTATATTAACATGAGATGCATATAAATGGAATGTTTTTAAACATGATTTTTCGTTTCTGAAAGGGAAACTCTAGTTCATTGAAAAAGTACTAAGTCGCGGATAGGGATTATTTGAATAACAATGAACGCCTGTTTAAAATATTTCATTTAATATTGGTTACTGAGAAAATGTTACCACTATTAAAAACCACTAGTTAAATTTATTTCATAAGATAAACAGTAATAAAAAAGTTGATGCGTTTACATGCAAAGTTTTTCCGTTTTTCTAAGCGCAGTATTTTGTTTCGCAGAAAAATAATAAAGTTTACTTTCGTGAAATATTACAAATTGCAGAATTTATATTTTTCTTTACGTGAAAGTAAACAACATAATCTTAATAATATTAAATGAAGAGGCTGCCTTTTTAGTAAAAATAAAGGAAGCACGTCTATATTTAATGTCTAAAAATGATATATAAAAGTTTTCAAAACACGTATCCTTATATACGTCTTTAAATGAAATATGCGTAATGTAAAAAATAATATACTGCATTATCCCAAATAGTATACTAGTTATATGTTTTTCTTTTATAATGAAAAAAAAGCAATATAAAATTCTATTTAAAAATTGCATCTTGCATTTCTCTTATAAAATAGTACGTATAATAATATATATTTAAAAATCATATCTCAAAATTAGAGATTCTTTGATTTCTGTTATAACAAATTAAGTTTTTTATCTATTATATTTTTTATGCTTCGGAGATTTCAGAGATTCTCGGATGTTTGCATTTGTTATATGATTTTGCTTCAGATTTTACTTAGAGTTCTGTAAATTATGCAAAAAGTTCAAAATGCTGAATTCCGTATTTTCTATATCTCTCCGCATAATCTTAAACATTCCGTATATTTTTAATACCATGATTTTGTCTGCAATATTTAATTAGAAAAGTAAATTTTAGAAGCCTTCAATCATTCCCATCTTCTTTTTTTATTATTATGAGATGAGACAAACCTTTAAATTCCACCATCTTTATATTATTTGTAAGCCACCAATGAGTCCTATAAATTGTGAGAATAGAGGAAAATACTGAATTGTGTATTTTCTATTACTCTCCACATAATCTTAAAAAATTCGTATATTTTTAATCCCTTTATTTTTTCTGCAATATTTTCTTCATATTTAATTATAAAAGTTAACATTATCAGCCTTCAATCCTCCACATCTTCTTTTTTTTTATTATCAGGTGAGACAGCCATTTAGACACGCCCTCATTTTTTAGGGGCGTTCGTAATTATATAAATACGTAGTGCCTAAATTTGTTGACTTGTCCGTCCGTCTGTCCTCATATGACAGCGCAAAAACAACCCAACCGAATGATCTGAAATTTAATATATATAATCGTTGCATAATGTTATCGAGTCATTTCAATTTTATAAAAATCAAATCAGAAATAAAAAATATTTTAATAAAAGTTTTCTTCGTTCAATTAAATCTTATCATACGTAATTACTGGAATGATATCCCATGAGATGTAATTATTCTAGGTTGCGATTGTGCTTATGTCATATTTAAGTTGGATTCTTATTATTTCCGTATAACTGAATTTAATATCTCAATTTGTATACTAAGATTGTTTAATTATACCAAAGACTATAGACAGTTTCTTGCAGACATATTTCGGAGATGTACATATTAAATGGAAAAATAATTTAAATATTGAATTCAAGTTATGAAATTTTCAAAGCTAGGCTTATGTTTCCTATTGAAATTTTCAGTAAATGTCAACAAAAGATAAAATGTTGCTAACCTAAAATGTACTTATTTTATTATGGAAATTAATCATATAATAATAAAATACGATATAATTCATTTCACTAAAATAATAACGATGATTTTTTTACATGGTCTTGTATTGGATATTTGCGCATAGAATGTAACAATTGTAATGTAACAGAATTGTAATTAATTGTTTGGAAAATTGTATTGAAACTTGATTTCGTAAATTAAAATTAATACCTATAATATGAAAATTTGCACATAAAATAAATTTTGTATTCATGACATTTTGCATAAGCATGTGCTGTAAAGTTTGCTAAAATGTGAAAATATTGAAATTTCTACATTTTTTTTTTTGAAATTTTTAAATTAGCCTCTTCACGAATTTAATAGTTGAAATTCTTATCTATTACACTAACAAAATGTAATATTTAAATATTATTTAAATTCATTAACATCTTCCGATCGCGCATGTGCTCTAAAATTTGCCGAAATTTGGCAAAAATTACTTTTTTACGATAATCTTTTATCTTACTTAGCTTGTCAATATTTAAGTATAATAGTTCTTATCGACTTTTACTTGAAACGATAACACATTAGAGAATTTAAAATTTAGTAAAAAAAAAGTTTCGGCCAACTTTAGAGCACATGCGCCATCGGTAGATGTTGATGGATTTAAATAATATTTAAATATTATGTTGTGTTGGTGTAATAGATAAGAATTCCAGTCATTACATTCGTGAAGAGTCTAAATTAAAAATTTTAAATTTTTTTGTAAAAATGTCAATTTTTCCCCATTTTAGCAAACTTTAGAGCACATGCGCGATCGGAAGATATAAACCGATTTTATTTCTTTTTTACCCATTTTTAGTCTCCCCAATTCGCAACTTTTCCGCGGTAGTACGACTTGAAAAACAATTTTTGAATTTTTTCGGTCCACCCTAGTACACATAGATTCTGAATGTGTAAATTGTGGAATTATAACAATATCTGAAACGTGATTGTCTATCGTCGTTGCTTTCACCAGAACCAATCTAAAATGAATCTGATGACTTAAAATTTTCTTTAATTTTTCCCATTTTGGTCTTAAAAGCATCGCAGAGAATTAGCGCAAAGTAGCAATCTGCAACTGTAACGTTTTCGTAAGGAATTCTCCGGCTTTAGGGTGATCCAAATTTCTAAGAGAATATTCGCATTTCTAAAGGTGTAAACAATTTTCAAAAAGAAGAGCTTGCATATTTCGCCGCATTCTATTAGTTTTTTCAGCATTAATTTTCAGGAATTCAGAGGCAGCTTTAGGGATATTTTCAGACCTAATTCGAAAAATTAGATAATTATTTTCGGTGTTAACTAATTCTGTAGACTGCGAGACATCAATGTAGGAAATCATTATAGGAGAATATTTACAGAACAACGACAGAGTTTTCGGCCGCGGGACTAACATATATATACTTTTATAAACTGTAAGTCATAGCAATAATACATATTTAAACTGATGTGATACACAAATAAAGGGTAAGAAACCTTTTAATAACATCATAAAATTTAAAATGCGCAAGTTCTTGATCCATTTCTGAATTTCGGGACATTATTTTTGATAGAACTTCCACATTAATGTAAAAATTAATTCTATTAAGAGTTGGAATTTTAAACACATCATAGCGCATACTTTCTTTCGCTGATTAAGAGATGGCTAAAGGCATCGTTAAAAGTAAAAACACCAAGAAAGTACAGTTTTTTTGTGATCATTTGATTTTAATGGAATCATCAAAATATAGGAAAATATTGTGTCGGACTCTTAAATAGACCTGATCCTTTAGAAAAAAATTGCAACCATAGAATTCGTCTTACTGGTACAATCTACTAAAAAAAATCTGTGACTCGAACGAATATTTCGGTTGATTACGTCTCGTTAAAACACAAAAATGACCGCTTCAATATGCTCATTTGCACGGAAAATACAAAACATTCACTAATTTAACCTAAAAATTGCCGGAAATTATCATAAGCTGCATTTTCGCGAAATCACAGAGGTATGCCAACAATTGTGCTGCGTAATACTTTTTCGTATTAGAAACTTAAAATTTACGTATGTTATTTTCTCTTAAAACACGAAATATTCTCTTAAAAATTTCGGACATTCTAGAGTTCGGAACTTTCTTCAAATAATCGAAAAATATCCCTACAACGTGCTGTTCTGTTGTTCTTACATTATTTGCCGATTTAAATATATATATATATATATATATATAATCGTCTGTAAGAGGAAAAGGCAGTCGAATCGTAGCTTGGTACTAGGCAAGGAATTGACATTCATTAAAGAATCTTCACCAATAAAAAGGCAGCAGATTGGCTGAGAAGATGGTCTTTATTAACATATTTTGGTGCAATTATTGAAAGCACTGACAGGTGTACATCAACTACTTTCACTTATAAGTCAATTATATAACACTCTTCTGGTTGACTATACACCTCGCTTTATCAGTTTACTAAAAAAACATTAAACTTCAGATCAAAATCAAAGTCTTCAGATAATTATGCAAAAAGGCTTAGGAAAAATATGCCTGTTGACTATCAAATTTTTTCAACCAACTACATTCAGGAAATTCTATTTTTAGGAGAGGTTTTCTGAAAATACACTCATAAACACCGAGAAAAGCCTCAAAACCAGATTGAACTGAATTTACAGCCAATCGACAGGCACTTAATACCCACGTGTGTTAAAAAACTGCAATGCGGTACTAAAAATAGTTGGAAATCTTTAGAATACTTCTCGGGAAAAAATAATCTAGGCTTATGAAAGAAAATTAATTATTTCAAATGGAATGATCTAACTACGGTGAAGCTAAGATACTAGGGTAGAATAATGTGTTTTTTTAAATAGAAACAAAAGGAAATTTAAGGTGAAATTAAGCTGAATTAAATGGAAAAATTTATAGAATTTCAAAATATATTATATATTTTTATAACTATTTGTTTAGTTATATAAATAAATAAATAAATGTATTATGTATATATGTATGCATGTTTGTATGTATATGTATGTAAGTAAACGTTTCGTAAAAGTATACAAAAACAACTAATTCTTATAATATATCTTATAAACATCATCTCAAACTGTCTTTATATAAAAATTAAACAAATTTTGAAAAAATTTTCGTTAGAACCAGAAAACAGAAACAAAATACGATTTGAGATGGAATTCAGTAATCCGATTTCTCTACGTAACCTTAGTGGGTAATCTTTTTCTTACGCTGTCTTCTAAAATAAATAAATAAAACAATAACAGACACAAACCTGTTTTTTTTTCTACACTGTTATGAAACTAAAAAATCTCATTTTAAACATATTTTTATTTGCGGCGTTTTCACTTTCTGTATGATTTTTTAAAAAAATAGAATAGAAATTTTATAAATATTTCGTGTATGTTTGTCTGAATTGTTTGTTATAGATAAAATTCTAATTATATAAATTTATTAAAGAACTAACATAATATCCTGCTGTTTCCTGGCCATGGGATTATAAAATTTAATATACCTAAAAGAGTGTTGATTTCAGACTTTTTTTTCCTGGAGGGAGTTACACTTGGTGGCCCCAGTGCCTTCGACAGCTTAACGTGTTACGCACGCCTCAGTCTATTTTTGCAAACAACCCTCTATTTTCTATATATTTTTGAATTATAAATGAATTTATTTTCAAACGAATCTAATATTGGATGCCTCATTGCCTTCGGTAACGCACACCCTATAGTTTGTATTATTTTATATTTTAAATGAAAATTTATTCAAACGAACATAGGGTTGAAAACGCATTTTCCTTCGGCAGCTAATACTCCGATCTGTTTTTGGAAACAAATCTTTAATTTCTATTTATTAAACAGAAATATTACTAAAATAGCGAAGGGGTTCCTGTTATAGTGATTGCCGATTTAATTTTTGTCATTTAGATACTAAATTTTCAATTCTGATCTAAAGTTCCGGAGAAAACCTAAATAATTAAAAATGCGGTCTCGCACCTCATTCTTTCAAAACACGAAGTGATATCTAGAAGTGTTGATAGCAAGTCCGAAAAGCACAAGTCGCTTAAAAAGCGAAATGATATCGGCGAAGACATTAAGAAATAAAAATCGCTGTTAATTTCGTCAAGCGACTTCCAGATTTTTTTTTTGAAACAATAAATATAATTATATTGTTTAAAATCAAAGCTATCCTAAATTCCGGAACGATTACTGCCCAAAGCAATATGTATATATTTGAAAAAGTTATTTTTTAAACCAAAGCTACCGTTAGGAGAGAAAAGATTCTGTGATTCTAAATACGTATCATTTTGCTACTCAAGAAACCCTGGTGGTAGTTTTAAAATCCAGAAATATGGATAACGATAAAACTAATACGAAAATCAACATGAAATCGAACTTTATTTTATTTTACTTTTTAAATAGGAAATATTAATATATTCTTTAAGAGATACCGTTAGAAAAGCAGAGATAACTTTAAAAAATGTCGTTGCTATTTCTCATTTTTTACTTTTATTCTTGTTTAAACAGCAGATAAAACTAACACGTAATTTTTGTTTGGAACAAAAAACAAAAATGTTTTTATTTTTAATATATATATATATTATACAGAATGAAATCTTTTTTTGAATTTTTTAGTCATTAAATTTATATTTTCAATAAAAAATAAATGTTTTTTTTTATGGACTTGTTGATTGTTGTTGCAAAATTTAGAAATATATTTTTTTCCATGTCTGCTTGAAGAAACGAGGAAAGCCCGGATAGGTGTAGACACAATTGACAGCACCATGGTAGCTAATCTTTTTGCGATTTAAAGTAGGATTTGAATTTAATATCTGGAAAAATTCCATACACTGGTTTTGAGGTGCATAGCATCAGACATACCGATGCCTTCCAGCCAATTCGTTTAGTTCTGCGCGCAGCCATGTATGCAGAACACATAAGCAGGCCTGCCACTGGCAACTATTTTTTTTATTCTATTTGCACCACTATCTGAAAAAAATAAATTTTGTAGTATATTTCTCTTGCACATGTTGCCAAAGTGTAACTGAAAATATTTTGTTTTCTGATAGTGGTGCGAGATAGAAATCAAAAATAGTCGCCAGTGGCAGCTCTGCATAAGCACACAGAGAGAAAGAGAGAGAGAGACAAGCATCTATCTATATTACGATAAATAAATATTATTCATATTTGATGTTCAATTTCGTATATTAAGATCTGATGATGGTTTAATTATTTTTGATAAATCATCAAATTTTGAATTAAACATTTTTATTGTGAGTTATTATGTTATTTTGAAAAGAGTATGAAAACAGATGTGACACAAGACCGTTAAACATTTATAAAAATCAGTTAAATAACAGTTGAAATTATTCTCTAATTGATGTGACGTAAAACAATATACGTAAGCAAACAATGACAGTGTGCTTCTTAAAACAAGCACCTGAAGACAAAATTCATTAAAAATACAATACTGCATTATCCATTTACTTCAAATTCTACGGCAGATTTATTCAAATGAATTATTTTCATTTACCTAAATCACGCTGCATGTTATGTGTTAAACAAATAAATTATAAACTTTAAAATTTAATAAAATTACTTTTTTATATAAAAATATTTTATTTAAATTAAAAAGACACTACAGTTAAAAAATGCTAAAACATTTAAAATACAATAATATTTTAAAACAATACTTTTAGACATTGAAAAAGAAAACACACACGCTTTGTCTTTGCACGCATCGAAAGTGAAATGCGTATTAACTTAATTTGAAATTCTATTTTTCAATAATTAATTTGAATTTTTTTATTATTTGAATGCTGTTCTATATGTTTTAAAATAAAAACGTGTAGGAAATAATATGTTCTAATCGGATAATGAATGTTGTAATCCTCATTAAATTTATCTTTTTTAAAAATGTTTATGACTTCAGTTTATCTGGCCGGTTGTCCGTCAGACCGTCTGCCGTCTATCGTCCAGCAGTATTCTAACTCTCGTAAATATACTGGGATTGTCCTGAAATTTTTGTATGCTATTGACATTTACTATAGCCTGATTCCAATTCAGAATGAAGTGTGTAGCATTTTTAATTTATTTACAGGAACAGTCGAAAGTATTCCGTTGCATTACAGTCAATGGGGAAAAACCATTTTATGTACGATTGAATGCTTTTACGCTATTTGATACATCATGAAATTGATAAACGATTATGAAGCTCACTAAAATATGCTTTTTACAAAATATGGTGTGAAAATCATTTTTTTATTTATTTACAAGGTCACACAAAAACATTCTCTTACACAATGTCCTACTGTGTGTGTGTATTAGATGCTTTAAATTCCGGCTATATAGAACTGTTTTCCAATTAATGGCGATTTTTAGTCAATTAAGCACCGTCGTAATTCTACTTGAAATTGACAAGTTGCCTACAATTTACTCATTTTTCTTCCATTGTATTCTTTTTTAAACTATTTTCTAGATACTCGCTACCTTTATGAAAGGAATTCAAGTAAAGATATCAGAATGTAGAATTTTAAAAGTTAAACGAAAATAATTTAAAGCTTGATCAAGTTTACACGTGCATGCATCATAAATATGTGCAGTCAATCAAAAATAGTAAATGATTTGCATTGTTTATAAATAATCCCATTTCGCTGCAATGCCAAACACACAATGTAGACACAAGTTTTTTGGCAACGGCTTTTCAAATGAATTTTAAACAAATTCTTCGACGAAGTCTAAATCATTTGAGAACATAACATTTTCACGACTTAAAATAATGTAAATAAGCTATTCAACAATGCGTATAATCATGTAATATTATCTTTCATAGCGTGATTGGAAATATTGTCAGTATGTACACAGAAAGTAAATCATGCAATATATTCGCATATACACTTTTGAGATAAAAACTGTGAAGTTCATAAATTTTAAAACGTCTGTTTAAAGAACGATTTAAACAAAATTATTCAACAGTGCAAAAAAATGCCTTATTATCTGTTATTTAAATTTTAAAATTTTGCCAGATAGAATATGCAACATTCCCATTTAATATATTCAGAGAAAATTCAAAGCTATTTAATACGCTCGAAAGATAAACACTATGGATTTCATAAAATTTAAAACATTGTTTCAAGAAAGTTTTTAAAAAGTTCATTTATATTCAAAGAATTTACAGTTATACATATGTTAATATAGGAAACAAATGTGGAAAAGTAGAAAAAAATAATAATGTGAAATTTTCCCGATTCGTATATTAGATAGGTACATATAATTTGGATTTTTAAAGCTCTTTGAGGTTAAAAACACAATTGTTGTAGGTATATAATATATATTTACTCCTTCAGCGCTTTTGTGAACTGTTTTTTAAATAAATGCTATTACGTATTGCTTTATTTATAACAGTATATGGAAAGTAAATATATGTATTTGTATATGCTTCCATATTTGTACGTTATGTTTCTAATGAGGTTACTAGTTGCTGTTTTCTGTTTCTCTTACATTTCGTGTTACGTTAAAGTGTTTCGCTTATATTCGCTCGAAATTCGTTTAAAACACAAAATGATATCGGCGAAGGCATTAAGTAATAAAAATCGCTGCTGATTTCGTCAAACGACTTTCAGAATATATATATATATATATATATTGAAATAATAAATATTATTATATTATTTTAAATCAAAGCTATCCTAAATTCCGGAACGGTTACTGCCCAAATCAATATATATATATATATATATATATATTTGAAAAAGCTTTTTTTTAAACCAAAGCTAGTGTTAGGAGAGAAAAGACTCTCTGTTTCTGAATACGTGTTTTTGTCTACTCGAGAAACCGGGGAGGCAGTTCTAAAATTCAGAAAAACGGATAACTATAAAACTAATCCGAAAAGCAACATGAAATCGAACTTTAGATTTTTTTTAATAGGAATTATTAATATATTTTTTAAAGGTGACAGCATAAAAAACGGAAAGATAGTTTGAAAAAAAAATGTTTTTGCTATTTCTCATTTTTTCTACTCTTGTTAGAACAGCGGAGAAAAAAGCCCGAATAGGTGTAGACACAATTGACAGCACCATGGAAGTTCAACATTTTGCGATTTTTAGTATTTGAATTTAATACAGTGGGTGATCGGTTAACGAACTGTTCGGTTTACGAACAAATCGGTTAACGAACACTTTCGCGAGAGATTTTTATGTTCGGATAACGAACACATGTTCGTTTAACGAACACCTCACAAAACAAAACTAAGAAGAAGCAATGCCGTGTTTCAGATTTGCAGAACTGTATTTAATTGCGACTATTATCGATTTAGACGACATTTTAACAGTTGTATACTAACAGTTCCAAATTTATGGCAAGCTCAAATTTATGGCCCAGTTCAAAATTTATGGAAAAACTCATGGCCTAAAATTTCATGGATTACCGGGGGCTCGGACCCTAAATTTTAGGGCCACCAAATTAAAATGATCAGATTAGAAAGATTAATTTTTATATTTTGCGTCCCTTTGTAAGGAAATATTTTTAATTGGGCATTAATTATTTTGATTGAATTTTAGTTCCTAAATGATTAACAGGCCTTTGGCTCCACTTGAGCATTATCAGGCATTAAAGTAAACACGATCTCTTAGATATTAATAGAGTTTTGATAAATCAAAGTGATAAACTGATATGATTTAA
The DNA here is from genome assembly GCA_963931845.1 of Maratus michaelseni. Lineage (NCBI taxonomy): Eukaryota > Metazoa > Arthropoda > Arachnida > Araneae > Salticidae > Maratus > Maratus michaelseni. Next base: position 357,879,183 of record OZ007591.1, on the reverse strand, counting down.
TGCTGTAGTCAATCAATGTGATCTTAAAAGTTTTTACAAAGGGCATGCCGTTTATTTTATTTTTTTATTAGGTAGCTTTCAATAAAAAAATGTATAAATCTACCTACTGCAGTTGTTCGGAGGAAAGCAGTTCCGGAAAATTTCGATATATTTTCACCGATCATGACCCCCAGACCTCGTATTTATAAATCAATTTTGATGAAACTAATTGTGTGTATTAAGCTTACCAATGTCTCGACCGAGTTCGTTGGCCAACTTGGTCCGCCATTTTGTTTCAAGATGGCGGCCACTTAAAAATTTAAAACTAAAATAAATGTACAAAAAAGTTAAAAATTCAAATTTATTTTTTAATTAAGTGTTAGGCCTTGATACGAGGATTCCAGAGCATTTTTGGTTTACCTCTATCTTAAAAAATGGCTGAGATAGAGCAGTTTGAAATTCTAGGGTGGCTGACATTTTGAAACAAAACAGCACATTAACGCGATTACTCGCAAATTATTTTCTTTCATTGTTGTAATAATTTTCCCAATCATACGCATAAAACTATACATTCATATCCGTTAGCGCCAAATTCTTGCCAAAATTGGCGACATTTGGCGAAATATCGCCAAATTTGGCGACCAAAATAAGTCTTTATAAATGAAGCCAATTTGGCTATTGCTCAATAATTTGGCGAATTTCTTATTCAAATTCAGTATTTACGAATCTTTTGTAAACGTTTCTTTGCATTTTAACTTGCTGTTTTCGTGTAACATTAGCTAAAATTTTAAAACGAAGATATAGGAAAGCTACCTTTTCCTCCCGGTACAGGCCGGAAGGACTTTTTTTTAAGTACGGCACGACACGGACAAAGCCATCAAAATGCGATCTGTCCATATTAAATACGGGAAAATTTAGGGAGAGTTTATATTAATTTTTATATACTATTTAGCTTTTAAGAACGAATTAATCGTATTCCGATACAAGTCTATACTAAATGTATGATCGGTTAACGAACAATTCGGTTAGCGAACATTGTTTTAGAACGGATTAAGTTCGTTAACCGATCACCCACTGTATCTGGAAAAAATTCACACACTGGCTTTGAGGTACATAACATCGGACATACCAATGCCTTCCTGCCAAATCGTTTAGCTCTCCGCGAAACGGTCTTTACAAAACAAATCAAGCACACATACAGAAATATAGACACAAACATCTATCTATATTATTATAGATAAATATTATTTATATTTGATGATCAATTTAGTATATTAAGTTCTGATGATAGTTTAATTATTTCTGATATATAGTCAAATTTTGAATTGAACTTTTTTATTGTGAGTTGTTATGTTATTTTGATAAGAGTATGAAAACAGATGTGACACCAAACCGATAAATATTTATAAAAATCAGTTAAATAAAAGTTGAAATTATTCTCTAATTTATGTGACGTAAAACAAAGTCAGTAAGTAAAAATTGACAGTGTGCTTCTTAAAATATGCAGCTGAAGACAAGATTCATTAACAATACAGTATTGCATTATCCATTTACTTCAAATTCCACGGCAGATTTATTCGAATGAATTATTTTCAATTACCCAAATCACACTGCAAAAAAATATATAAACTTTAAAATGTAATGAAATTACCATTTGATATAAATATATTTTATTAAAATAAAAAAGACCAGTTATCAGTTGATAAATGTTAAGCCATTTAAAATACAATAACATTTTAAAACAATACCTTTATAGATTGAAAAAGAAAACACACACGCTTTGTCTTACCACACATAGAAAGTGAAATGCGTATTAACGTAACTGTAAAAAACAATCATTAAATATCATTTATTTCAAATTCATTTAAATTTTTAAATTTTTATTTGAATTTTATTCTTATTTGAATGCTGTTAAATATGTTTTAAAATAAAAACGTGTACGAAATAGTATACCGGATTATAAATGTTGTAATCCTCATTACATTTTTCCCTTTTATTAAAAATGTTGATGACTTCGGTTTGTCTGGCCGTTTGGCCGTCTGTCCGTCTGCCCGTATTCTAACTCTCGTAAATATACTGGGACTGTCCTGAAATTTTCGCATGCTATTGACATTTACTATAGAATGATCCCTATTCAGAATAAAGTGTGTAGCATTTTTAATTTATTTACAGGAACAGTCAAAAGTATTCCGTTACATTACAGTCAATGGGGAAAAAGTGCTTCAAGTACATTTGAATGCTTTTGCGCCATTTGAAACATGATGAAATTGATATACAATTATGAAGCTCTCTAAAATATGCTTTTTATAAAATATGGTGTGCAAAGAATTTATTATTCATTTACAAGGTTACACAAAAAAATACTGGTTCACAATGTCCTACGGTGAATAATTGGTTGCAGTGTAATTTAAATGATGTTTCACTATTTCAAACTTAATGAAATTTATATGTATTACTGAGGTGCATTATAAATGGTTAATGATGGTCCGATACCAGTGAGATGCAACTTCTTGGTGTGATGCATGTAACTCGCTGTGGTGGTATTGTTTATGGTGTTTTGTGACGATTTATGGTGATATGTGACGATTGCGATGTTTGAGTAATATTATGTCACTGCGCTCATTCCACATCAACAGGGTATTAGATGCTTTAATTTTCTGATATATATAACTGTTTTCCAATTAAGGGCGATTTTTAGTCAATTAAGCATCGTCGTAATCCTACTCGAAAATGACAAGTAGCCTATAATTTACTCATTTTTTTTCCATCGTATGAAAATTTTAACGATTTTCTGGCTATTCGCTACCTTTATGTGAGGATTTCAAGTGGAAATCTCAAAATATAGTATTTTAAAATTTAAACGAAAATAATTTAAACTTTGATAAAAGTAAAGTTTATACATACATGCATCTTAAATACGTGCAGTCAATCAAATAAAGTAAATCATTTACATTGTTTATGAATAATCCCATTCCGCTGTAATTCCAAACACACAATGTAGACACACGTTTTTTTAGCAACAACTTTCCAAATGAATTTTAAACGTATTCTTTGACGAATTCTAAATCTTTTAAGACCATAACATTGTCACGACTTAAAATAATGTAAATAAGCTATTCAACAATGCGTATAATCATGTATAATCTTTTATAGCGTCCTTGGAAATATTGTCTGTATGTACAGAGTCAATAAATGATTTAATATATTCACATATAGACTTTTAAAATAAACACTGTGCAGTTCATAGCATTTAAAACACTTGTTTAAAGAACGGTCTAAACAAAACACCTTATTATATTTTATTTAAATTTAAAAATTGTGCCAGAATAAATATGGAAATATCATATTTAATATATTCAAAGTAAATTCAAAGCTATTTAATACAGTCGAAAGATAAACACTATGGATTTCATACAATTCAAATTATCTTTGAAGAAAGTTTTTAAAAAGTTCATTTATATTCAAAGAATTTTCCGTTACACATATGTTAATGTAGAAAACAAAATAATGCGAAATTTTCATGACTCGTATGTTAGACAGATAAATATAAGTTGGATTTTTAATGCTTTTTGAGGTTAAAAAACAGGCGTTGTAGGTATATAATATATGTTTTCTTCTTCATCTTTTTAGTAAACTGGTTTTTACATAAATACTTTTACGGACTGTTTTCTTTGTAAAAGTATATGTAAAAGTAAACAGATGTATATTTCTTTTAAATGCAAAAAGGTGTAAGTTAACAACATATCAAATACACAGTAAAATAACTTTTATTAGGCTGTCTGACATGTTTCGGCTAACTCCGAGCCATTTTCAAAAACAAATGAGAATATTCCATAATTGCACGGTCTATTTACTGTGTATTTATTATGTTGTTAATTTACACCTTTCAGCATTTAAAAGAAATATATTATTATGAGATGTTATAATTTATTATATTGCAAAGAGATGTATGTGTATATGCTTCCATGTTTCTAATGAGGACTAGTTGCTGTTTTCTGTATCTATTACGTTTCGTCTTACGTTAAAAGGTTAGAAATAGTGAAAAAACAAATGAACATTTTAAAAGTTCTGTTCTTCTTATTTATGTGTGTATTATCCTACTAAATAAATGCTGCTCTATAACATTGTATTAGACAATCTTCCCTCATCTTGCATAAATTACGTTATAGACATGCTAACAACAAATTTTACCTCTAGAGTCTGTAATGTGCTTTAAGCAATCTCGTGCAAAAAGAGCATAGTTACTTTACTATATTTAGACACAATTATTACTTTTGATAATATCTATAAACGTTAATAGAATGCAAATTGTCGGAATTTCTTAACTAATATGGAAAATTTGAAACAATGTTTATAGTTTTGTTGTAAACAATTAATGTTTCAATCAATCGCCCATTTTTTTTTGTACCTTTTTAGCACTCATTTTTTGGAAGATAGTGCTCCAAGAACCATTTAAATCAATGGTCTGCCATTTTTTTCCAAACTAATTATCTCCTAGCACTGGACTATAGAGTCATAGACAGACGGTTTTCGTTTATCTGGCATTATCTAAAATACACGGGCTAGAACAGGAACAAGGTGATCTGTATTTATTTTTTATCATTCAATATTCCCTAACCGTTTGAGTGTTATGAAGCGCGATAGCGCCTCAATGTATCTGCGTATCAAAAAAAATTGTTTCAAACCAGAAATTTTATTCAAGAATCGAAATCAATTATTTTTATTCAACAGTTAAGTATTTACAGTGATCTATAGTCTGTTCAGGAAAAGGAGAAAACGAAAGTAAACAAACGGGTTGCAGAAAAATCGCCAAGGAGCCACACATTTGGCACAAATCCCTATGTTGCCGAATTTTATTTTTTATTTCGATTTGTTAATTTTTTAAACATTTATTTTGATAGCTATATGAAAACAACACAAGTTGCTAACTGACTTACATCGAGATTTTAAACAAAAATGTAAAAGTTTAAGACGTCAAAATATAAATTATTCTCTATTTATTTTAAACAGCGTTGAATTCAGACATATTTTTTCCTGGTGGGATTTCTGTGCCTCCAGGCGTGACATTATATAGTTTCGGGGGGGGAGGGATTATACTTTTTGACCATTAAAAGTATAAAATCTGAAATATTCCGGGAGGGGACATTTTAATGCCCCTAACGGAATTTCCTCCCGGGGCAAACCTTCTGAATTCAACATTGTTATAAACCATCATCAGGAGTTAATTTTGTTAAATACAAAATAGTACAAAACTATTTATATCTTACATTATTGAAGCCCACTTACCTCATAAATCATTCAGAAGATGAAGTTGAAATATCAGAACTATTAGAATCTAGATTGATTACCATGGAATCTACTATATTATCTATAGCATTATCTAAATCCCACATTTGTTTTTCCACTGTATTTGTTACATGTTGAATGCATCTTTTCCATTCTTCAGTGCCAATTTTGCTGATATTTTGAGAGAATATATATTTTACACGAGGCATTTTGAATGTTTTGTTTTTTTTCGCAACGAAGTTCTTTATTTGTGCCCAAATCAGTTCAATAGAATTAAGCTCGCAATGATAGGGGGGTAATCGAAAGACAGTTTTATTTTGTGCTTTTGCCATTTCATCGACAGCTTACTTGTCATATTTATTTTTATTTTGCTTCACTAACAGCAACAGTTCCGCTTTTAACATTCCGTCCTCAAAAGGGATATTTTTTGTTAAAAGCCAATCAGCAATTTTTGGTTTTCTCCACGAAGTATTCGGTATTTTTTTCTGATTTTCGGGAATGATAAGGAGCATTGTCCATTCGGGTTATTCCTTCAACCTACAGACAGCTGCAAATAGAGATACTTATATTATAATCACCCGGTATAATGCCTTACTTACAATTTGATATATTTAAAATATTAACAATATGTTTTTAAGAGATAGGCCATAAAGTGAAGCCTCACTGAAATGTTTTCATGTAATATATTTAAGAAGAATAAGAAAAAAGGTAATTGTACGTTCCTTCACAATAATTATTGAAAATGTCTTTCACCACTATCTAAACGCACTTTTGTACAGTTAATTTGTTAATTTCAATTTTGCAGATACCGCGCTTTCTCATTCCGTATATATCGTGACGAAACCGATTTTTCGTGGACCACTCTGCACTTATCAATAAAATTATTATTATTATTATTATTATTATTACCATACATTCTTCTATTAACTAATTAATTAAATCACTGCTATTTAAATTAACTTAATACAGTAAAATGGCTAAATAATGAACATATCAGGACCACGAAATGTTTTCGCTTTTAAAAATATGTGATGTAAAAAACATACAAAAAATATATATGTTGTGTATTGAAATTTGTCCGCTAAATAGATATACGATGCGTCCGCAATTCGAAAGTGTTAGTTCTGGAGGTTTTACTATAGCTAATTCACTTAATTTTAGTCCAATTTTGTAATGAAAATGTGATATAAATTTTTCGTCTGAAAAGCACTATTTTCATAAATTTTAAGTAATAGATAATTGAATCATACTAATTGAATTTATTCCCTTGTTAAAATTTGGATTTTACTCAAAAGAAATTAAAATATAATTCAAACATTAAATTGTTATTTTAACCATAAGATGTTTGCTAGCTACTCTAAATTTAATTTATATAAATGTCTTTTTTTAAGAAGAAAAAGAAGATTTTAAGCTTTCTTGTCCTGGCATCTAATCTGCATTACACAAAAAGAGCATATTAGTAAAACTTTTTAAATAATGTTGTACTACATACCTGTATTTTTTGCTATCTTCTTCGGCTTGTTTATTACTTTGTGTAAAGTTTGACAACCTGAAGTAGAATAAGTATAATGAGTTTTTCTTCGAGTTGATTGAGCAAATTTCTTTCGATATACACTAGACAGGTTAAGTTTTATTATTTTGTGTGTTTTTATTCGTATTTCTGTGAAAATATCTCGTGTATGTACTGTGATTGACTTTACAATGGTCAATAATAACTTATATCTAAAATACTTCATTTATTTTATAAGTTTTTAGTTTTAACCTATTTTGATTAACTCAATTTAACTTACTTTCATTTGTTCAATTTTATGCTTTTTCAAGTTTGAAACATTTCATCAATGTATTACTCCGAATATTTCACAAAACATTACATTTCGAGATTTTTAAAATATATATTTTCTGCTGCCTAGGTTAATTTAGACTTGTTTTTCTAAACCTTTTTCGTTAACTTAATATATATCTTTACTTTAAAAGAGACATTTACGATAGAATATAAGTAAGTGTTTTTATTTCATTTCATTCTGAAGATTGTAAAAGATAAAGAAAATTGTATTACCTTGGAATGTTTCAGTACTTAGAACACTGGGTAACTAATTTTTAAAAGATTTTATAGTTTATTTCCTTAAAAAAAGCAATGTGCATTACTTAAAATTTTGTTATAGTATAAAGTTAGAAAACTCAATTTAAAGCAATGCTAACTTTATTTTACAAACAAAAAAGGTTTCTCGAATCCGCAATTTATAATTCTTAATTGCGTAAAACTACGTTTATAGGTGCAATTATGGTATATATCAGATATAAAGAAAGAAAGTCTTAATATATTGACCATAGATTAAAAACATTTTCAATGATTGGTGTAATTATCACCAACCTATCCAGGTTTTACTGTCTTTTTCTTATTAATGGGCTATAACATTTTATAAAATAACTATAATTCAACAAACTGTATTGCATAATATTTTTGATTAAATTATCTTTCCAGTGGTATATAGCTTTTATTGTATTACTAAGAAATATTTGGTTTTATAATCCATGAAACTTCAAAAAAGCATTTTTCCCAAAAGGTGTCCACAATTTTGGCCACAACTATATAGATATATATGTGTATATAATGACTGTTACATTATAATAGATTTTTTTTTAAATACTGCACTGAAAAATGTCCTTTTAAGAATTTCCAATTTAATTGAAAACATATTGTTTATGAATTTGGTTTCTCTATCTGTCCGTACTCAAACTCGCGTAAATATACTCGGAATGACATGTATTTCATAAATGTTATTGAGACTTACTATGACACGTTCGGTACTAAAAATGTTTTCTGTAATATGTATAGTTCGATAACAGCGGCACTCAAAAAAATTTCGTTACATTACGGTATATGGGGTTTCTTTTGCGTGTATTTCAATGATATCACATCGTTTTAATCATATTAAAATTGATATACATCATTGAGGTGCACTTTAAGATGCTTACTATAGAATGTAGTACGCATAGCATTATTCGGTCATTTACAAGGACACCGAAAAAATTTTGGTTAGAGTACTGTCTATGATCAATAATTGCAGGAAGTATGTTTTCCATTCTCGTACGCGTTTTTAACATTTTGCATATCACTTGATGTATATAAATTCAACATTATAATATACAGGGCAGCACAAAATATCTCGAGCACGTTTCCGTTTATTGACAGAATTTACTGAATGATTATTTTTAACTGCATTGTGCATTTTCTAACTTAATTAAATCTTTGTATACTACGTAGTCTAAACTAATAAAAGAAAGTTTCGCTCTGTGTGTCTGTGTGTCTGTGTGTCTGTGTGTCTGTGCGTGTGTCTGTTGGCGATGGCTAGGAAAATCTGGCCCACCTAGAAGGCTGGAAATTTAGATTTAGGTAGTCCAAACCCTCTCCTGGTGCAACATTACTTCAGAATTTTCATATTTTAATTACTTTCTGAAATATTAATTAAAATGCACAAAGAACTCTCATTAAAAATACGCTTTTATTATCTTGGGTTGGTTGGTTCACTTGTTGGTTGCATCGATTCTTCACAGAAGTAATTAAATAAACCAGAGTAGCGATGCATAAATAAGGATTTCTAACTAAATAGTGTCAACATGGATTGAAGTTATCAACGTAGAGGAGCCATGCGAATGTCACACCACCTGTACATGACAAATTACACATACGTCCCACTGATTGAAATATTTTGCAGGCATACTTTTCTTCATGACAATTAGTCGGGTTAAAGTTTTTTTTTACATGACATTTATTATTATGATGGAGATTGTTAATACAGAAAACTTTATTTAACAGATTTTTTTTTTATATTTGCGGGAATTAAGAGGGACAAGGGTCTAATTACATTTAAGCTTCAAGGTGTATTTCTAGAAAGCAGTTACCAGAATTTCCGAATAGTAGTGTAAAAGTAGTAAGCCAAATTTAAAATTAAGTTCCTAGCTTAACCAAATGAATCAATCATTAAAGATGTATTGTGATCCTCCTAATTCGTTATTTGCTGAAGGCCACTTGAACAACCCTCCCCCCACCCCTCCCGGACCGTCCTTCAAGGTTTTTTCTCTAACTCTGCTCCGTTTCCATATCTCAGCAACTATCTTTCCGATTTCAACGCAAGTGATTTCAAACATTATAATTAATTTAACAGTCACCATTTATAACATAAAACTAAATTTATGAATAGCGATTACCACTATTTACGAATAACAGTTTAAGCCAAATTTGTAATTAAATTCAAAACTTAAGGAAACGAACGAATTTTGAACGATGCATAGTGGTCCTCCTAATTAGTTATTTGCTGAAGGCCACTTGAACAAACCTCCCCCCCACCCCTCCCGGCCCGTCCTTCAAGGTTTTTTCTCTAACTATGCTCCGTTGCCATATCTCAGCAACTATCTTTCCGATTTCAACACAAGTGATTCCAAATATTATAATTAACTTAATTGTCACTCTTTATAACATTAAACTAAAATTATGAGTAGCGGTTACCACTATTTACGAATAATAGTTTAAGCCAAATTTGAAATTAAGTTCAAAGCTTAAGCAAACGAACGATTTTTGAAAGATGCATAGTGATCCTCTTAATTAGTCATTTGCTGAAGGACACTTGAACAACCCCTCCCCCCCCCCCCGGCACTCCTTTCAAGGTTTTTTTCTCTAACTATGCTCCGTTTTCATATCTCAGCAACTATCTTTCCGATTTAAACACAAGTGATTCCAAACATTAAAATTAACTTAAATGTCACTCTTTATAACATTTAACTAAATTTATGAGTAGCTGTTACCACTATTTCCGAATAATTGGGTAAGCCAAATTTGTAATTAAGTTCCTAGCTTAAGCAAACGAACGAATTTCGAAAGATGCATAGTGCTCCTCTTAATTAGTCATTTGCTGAAGGGTACTTGAACAACTCTCCCCCCCCGGCCCCTCATTCAAGGTTTTTCTCTAACTATGCCCCGTTTCTATATATCAGCAACTATCTTTCCGATTTCAACGCAAGTGATTCCAAACATTATATTTAACTTAATAGTCACCCTTTATAACATTAAATTAAATTTATGAGTAGCGGTTACCACTATTTACAAATAAGAGTTTAAGCCAACTTTGTAATTAAGTTCCAAGCTTAACAAAACGAACGAATATTTATGCATGCATAGTGGGCCTCCTAATTAGTCATTTTCTGAAGGACACTCGAACATCTCCTCCCTTTGGCACCTCACTCAAGGTTATTTTCTCTAACTGTGCCTTTATGCAATAACTGGGCTAATAATGTTCCAATTTTCTCGAAACCAGCTTAATTTTGTAGTGCGACTACTATACAGTAACGTAGGCAGCGGGGACCTGTCTCAGAAGTTCGTTCGGAAAGAGGTTTGTTTAGAACAGAATGCTCCCCTGGCGGTGGTAGGGGGAAATAAAAGATTTTCTAGAGCGTACGAGCATGCCTGGTATACGGTTCCGAAGCCATCGTAGACCGTCGCCAGAGTTCCGTTTTTTAGGAGATTTAAGTATATTACAAGGGCTCGGGCAACGCCGGGCGGGTCAGCTAGTATATATATAAATCTATACTTCACATAAGGCTTAGATAAACAAATTCGGTTATTTTTCCGACTGTTGATGGTATATAATGAAATTAGGTTTTCAAATGTGTATGCATTTTACAAATTGCTTATTAGACACCATCTTTCACCTTATTAAACTGTGAAGATTTGTTATAATTTTCTGAATGCGTTGGAAAGTGTTTCCTAATCTATGCTTGACGCATGATTTTTTGTTCTTGTTTTATACCATTTGGCTTTTGTCACCACCTTTTTAATTAGCTTTTACTTCGTCCCTGTTTCAAAACTAGTTTCAAAATAGTGCTTAACTTTAACCCTATCACTATGTCCTGGGGTCCACGCTGACCCCAAGCACTTTCAACAAGTTGTCAATAAATCTATCACTCACTGAGCAGTTTCAGCCGGTGACATCTCATATCATAATGTTTGTAACACACGGTAAAAATTAAACTGTACAAATATAAGTGGTACTTGCTTTTTTTTTAATTTGAAAAATAGATAGCATATTTGTCCTGAGCAAAAACAGGGCATTTTTTGATAGGACATAGTGATAGGGTTAATATTTGTCTCTTTTTAGGTGCGTTCGTAATTATATAAATACGTAGCACCTATTGTCGTCGCTTGGTCTGTCCGTCTGTCTGTCTGTCCGTCTGTCTGTCTGTCCGTCTGTCTGTCCGTCCGTCCGCATATAACAACGCAAAAACTACCCAACCGAATGGTTTGGAATTTAAGATATATTATCTTTGCAGAATTTTGTCGAGTCATTTCAATTTTTTTAAAAATCGAATCAAAACTTTAGGAGATATTGATAAAAATATTTATTAAGAAATTTGATTTTTTTTTTCAAATTCGGTGCTTTCTTCTTAGAGGAGCTTCCGAGGTTGAATCGTCAAGCGACCGAGATACTTATTTTATGACAGAAATTAATCTGCAGACGATATAATTCATTTCACAGAATTAAAAATCATCAAGATCTGAATATTTATATAACTAGCTATGTACGAACGCACCTCATTTGTCACGTTTGACATACAATTTCCAATTTGTTTCACTTTTGTTTTATTATTTAAACTTTGTAATTATTCTATTACTTTAAGTTCTTTGCTGATATACCTTAATTATATTTCGATATTTATTTCACCATCCTTAAACTCTTCAAAAATGAGATATTTCGCCAATAGATGAATCTGTAGTTATAGTAAGAACTGCAGATTCATCTATTGGCGAGAGATCTGGGGCATAAAATGGTTCTAAACTCAGAAGCCCTTGAAATATTCCTCACACTGTTCTATTTCATTTTTGACTAATAAAAATTACCTGAATAAATAAATAACAAATAACCCTAAATGCAAATGCTATTCTGTCGATTACCTATTTATTAATATATCTTCCATTCCATTTCTTTAGAAAATGCATTTTAAAAATTTACCGAAAAATTTCATTCATATTAAGTAAGTCATTATCATTTAAATAAAACATTTCTATTTTAAAGATACAGAACTTCCGAATTAATTCATCGGTATTAGCACTAAATAAAGAAATGCTATGTAAATATATGAAAATGAGCTTTTTTCATTGAAATTTAAAATAAAAATCTTTCAGAATTTAAAGTGCTTGTGAACGTGCTTTGAATTTAGATAGGTATAAAAGGAATTCTAAAATAAACTTTGCGGTAATACTTTACATTATTCATGATAAAATGTCAAAATGCTTTTTGAAGAGAAGGTATATTTCTACTTAAACGTAGATTCAATAACAATGGATGTATTTTTAAGGATATACATAATTTTAAAAAATTACGTATGTAAGTTTATAAATGCTATATTAATTTTCAAGCGCCTTTAAGCAAAAAGAGCCGTAATCAGGTAGGAAAAATTCATTATTCTGTCCAGATATAATGATTAATTGATAACGTAGCGTTGTTTATATTACTTGCATTTCTTAGTAGAATACTACTACAGTGATCGACATAGTAAAAAATATACAATTCCTAATCTATAAAAATATAATATAAATATCAACGAAAATATACAGTAACCGCTTACGAGTTACCCATAATTCCGAAAAAGATTTTTTATCTTTAGGAACCTTACAAACCAACAAATATTTTCACGATTTAAAAAAGAATTTATGAAAACAAAGCTTCTTTTGTCGCCACAGATTTTAGGAAACGTTTCTGAGTAGTTGGTATTGTGTTTTAATCAGTTTTCGAGAATAACAGTTTTTAGAATAATATAAATTCTCAAATAATTTAAGCTGTTTAATTTAATTTATGCATGAAAATATACTAAATCTAATATAATAAGTATGTAAATCAAACTTAATTTTGAATAATTATTATTCCAATAGAGGGCAGCACATTACTTGACAAATAAATGTTAATAATATTTTTAATTTACCTATAGAGGGCGCTTATCGCTTGTGTATTTACATTTTACTTTTAAAGATTAAAATTAAATGGAAAATTTGTATATTCACAAATATAAATTTGTTTTTGAGTGTATTTATCACAAAAATAAATTTGTGTGTTTTAAATCAATTTGTGTTAAGGTGAATAATTAAGGTGATATTTCAAAATATGTTCTCTCTATTTAACTTTCAAATATTTTTTCTCAAGTTGACTATATCATCAAGTATATGATATGTGCGCCATGTGGTTGTATTTCCAACTGTTATCTGGTAATAATTCAGTATAGTGTTGTATACGGATTTTTGGATAATTATTGTGAGTAAAATATTTTTTTTATCTATTCTTTACAAGTTTTTATTTCCAATTTTGTTATTTCCAATCGTTTTCTGGTAATAATTCAGTATACCTGGATGATTATACTAATCTTAGCATATATGCCAGTATAATTATGAAATACTGAATTATTTTTTAAAACACGTGTGGGTACATCCAGGCTGAAGATTATACCTACACGTGTATTTTCATATCCAATTATAATTTAATCCTCTTGTTATCCAATTTTTCATTATATTTTGTTCATATTTCATTTCTTAATCCATTTGTATTCACTTGATATCAACTCCAAATTATTAACATTTTATGGTTTATTATAATTTTTTTTCTCTCTCTCTCTCTTTTTAAATAATCTTCATATTTTCAGTATTTTTGGCCAATTACCATTGAAGCACAAGCTATGGTAATATTATGATTTCACTTGTTAATTTATTAACTATGTGGTATTCTGCTCTACACATTATTATTAATTATCTCTTTGGAGATTTAATTAGAATGTTACAAGAACTTTATATGTTTTTTTGAAATTCAAAGATATTATATATATATATATATATATATTAATTTTAATATAAATATTATTGCTGTTAATTAATCATGCTTGTCATATAAAACATGTTTGTTGAACATGAAAATGTTTACTGGAGCACAGATAACACGTGAAAACATTATATTGATCGTTGCGAAAACTAATTAATATAAAATAAAAACTACTAGAAAATGTTTCGGATTATCACTGGCATCAAAAGAAACTTCGATTTTTTAAATGCTTCTTTCAATCTAAAAAGCGTATTGGTTTCTGACGTTTCCAAATTTAGAGAAAACTTTTCGGATCCGTGTGTAACTTGAAAGGGGTTATTGTATATTTGTGTTCGTGGTTACATTATATGTTAATAGTTTAAGAGGGTTTTATATTTTTTACAGTATATAAGATGACAGAATAATATCACACATGATTAGCCGAATTATATTCGGCTAATGAAGATAATTCGATTCGTAATCACATTCGTTAGTCAAAATCATCGTCAACCAAACATATATCCAGTCCATGTAAAATACAACAAAGCCATATTATATCAACGTAAAAATCCAATAAAACTTTCGTTAACCGATCACAAAAGCATCGAAACAAATCTTCGTAAGTTCAAACATTCTGTACACGTGGTATAATTTTATTCCAAAAGTGTGGGAATGCATTTTAAGAAATTTACATTTTGCAAAAATTATAAATCAAATATAATTATTATATATATTTCACAGCCTAAGAGGGACTGCTCAGACGAGGATGCCAAGTCTGTAGAGCATAGCCGTCCCTCCCGGCACCTTTATTAAGGTTTTAAAATATATATACAGTTTCAGCTGGAGCTGAGCTAATTATTATATTATTAATAAAATTAAAATATAATAAATTAAAATATGATTTAGAAAAATTGATTGATTACACCTTAAAACAGATTATTAAATAGTATTTATTATTGAAAATGAATCTTACTAATATGTATTACATATGTATAATTTTAAATTTTTGCTTAAAATCGCACAGTCCAAATTGTATGCAAGATAAAATAAAAATAAATTCCAATCTCTAAAACACGTAATTGATTGATAGTTCAAAAGTATCGTTTTAAATTATAATTGAAAATCACTTCGATATGGCTTAATAAATTTGACAAAACAAACATCCAACCAATTATACAAAGCTGAAAACAAACATCATACTACATTTTATGTTTGTTGCAAAATTCTTTTATAAACAAGCAATTTGCAGTTAAATATTTCGTGAAGCAATTTGAAATTATTAATATTGTGCGTGCAAGCTTAGCATTTAGTATTGCCACAGCAATGGTGTTGTGGGCAGTGCCCTGCGTCAGGCGTCATTTGTTAATTTCGCGGTGGCACGCTTAAGTGGTCAGATACCTTTTATAGTGTCAAAAATTTGATTTTTTAATAGCTTGCTATTAAATATAATTTCTTAGGAACATTTAAAAAAATAAAAAATAATAATAAAATTAACTTTAAAAGATAAGTTATGTTTAAAAGAGTTTGAACTCTTTTTATATGATTTTAAAGTCAGTTTTCTCAAAACGGTGATTTTGGTCATTGCGCGCACGATTTCTAAAAAGAGGTGAGCTAAAATTTCATGAAATTTTGAGTGAATATATTAAACCGAATAGCGTCACAAAATGACCTATTAATATATTTCTCAAATGAGAAGTTTAGAATTTACGACTACTTTTGTATATATATGTATAAAATTACTCGATATTTCGAGTTAAAATTCTCAGGATCCACACATTTAATTTTTTGTCATTGTAGGTCATTTTGAGAACACATTATATTTGTATCCATTAAAAACATTTTAGTTTGTTTTAGCAATTCATTTGTGAAAAATCATTCTTGCAATGCATGCAAGAAGACTTTTTTCGCCCAAAGTGTATTATGTATTAAAATAAATTAAAAAACTTTATATTATATATGTTTGCTTATACTCTTTATAAGACCTTTAATTCATAGAAGAAACCTTTCTTAATAAGTGTTTTAAATTTTATAAGACAATTAGTTATGGTGTGACTGCAATTCTTATAGATGTCGTTTTTACATGTATTTTTCTTGTAATTATTCTTGACCCACTTAATCGGCGTCGACCCTTATGAATAATGATGCGCTGACTATCGGTAGAAAAACATACAAAAGATTTCGCACCAGACTCGAAGTAGATTGCTGCGGTGCTGATTCTAATCGCTATACTACTGAAATAAAAAACTTTCTTGTTTCACCACTTTTCTTCAAAATGTTTGAAAATGAGGTAATTTTATATTAAATTAAAACTAGCTGACCCGCCAGGCATTGCCCGGACCCGTGATAATAAATTTAAAAAAAACATCAAGTTTTAATTATTTTATATCTTTAACCCGATTTTGTATGAAATTATATTTTTATATGATAAATTCGCGAAAACAATATTGATATTTAGTGATAAAAGCGCTCATTTTCTTCTTTTTTCACGTAGGATCGTTTCATAGTTTTAAAATAAACAGTTATTTTTGTCCTAACTCTTTGAAATCTCTATTGGTTATAAATAAAACGGTTATATAGCCCGTGTAAAAATTTTGTGAAAAAATATTTTTATCTAGTTGTAAAACAAATGTTTTCTTCTAGCTTTTTTGTTTGTCTGTCTGTTTTCGCGTCGGTACATAGCAAACAAAAAATAGTTCTCATCTTCCGAACTCTCTGTAATTTCAGTCGGTTATAGATATAACTGTATTCAAGCTATCATTAAAATATTGTGGAAAAATATGCATATTTAATAGTGAAAATATGAGTTCTTAAAAACAAAAATACTTTCAACGTCATATTACAACTCCATCCCTTTTCAGTCCCCCAGGCTAAACAGGTCAGAGCTGAACAGGTTTACCGTTTCTGAGGGGAGAAGCCTTCAAAAAAGTTCAAGCGTACGCAGTGAGACCATTTTTTGTGGGAAAAAAAGATGTGGAATTTGACAGAATGCGCTTTTGGCTTTAAATATGTGGATTTTATTTTATTATACCCACCCTAAAAATGTAAATATTTAATACACATTTCGATAACTCAGTATTGACTATTCTTGTCTGTAAATGTATTTTTGTTATATTTCCCCAGAAATTATATATAAATATTTTAATGTGGGAAACAATAAAAAATGTTTGAAACCATATTTATTTATGTAATCTGCATGAATAAATAACAAAATCCAACTATAAGAACAATCATTATCCCTATATTTACCTCAAACTGAAACTGAAACTTAGTATATCTTCTTTTACTTAATCAAAACTCTAATCTTAAACCTTTTCTCAAAAATTTATATTTATGAGGCATTTTTTTAATTCAAAAATTTCAATTTAAAAAGTTTGAAACATATAACTTAATGCATCCAAGTAAAGCTTAAATTAATTAATGATATGTAAATGCCAAGAGATTATTCTTTTTACATTAAAAATTTAAATATAAATCTCATTTAATTTAAAATTTTGCACGTGTGCTTTGAAAATAAATTGTATAAAAAAATAATTTAAAATGATTCTTCCAGTGAAACGTAATATTATTCACGACAAAAATGCAAAAATGTGGTTTCAAAATTTGATTTCCATATTTTTTAAAGCTATTTTTGTACAGTTTCAGTAGTAACGAAAGTGTGTTTTACGAATAATTAAATATGTGTGTAGAATTCTAAATTGCCCTTTTAAAAATATTTAACAAAGTATATTGCATTATATTGAATTATATAAAATACATTAGTTATTTATAAATTCCCTAGCATTTATTCAATATTAAGTTACATAATACATTTGCATAAATGTATTTAATGATGTTATGTATATATATATGTATTTACAAGATGCATCACAAGTGACCGGTCACCTTTGGCAATATAGTGTAGTAATCCTTTGCTAATTTCAAAAAGTGTACAATTCCAATTTGAATGCATTATATAACTATTTATTCTGTAAACTTTTGCGCATCCGCTATTAAATAACATTTTTATACCAGGAAAATAAAATATCAACTACCCAAAAATATACCCTTAAATGACGGGTGTATTTATATATATATATATATATATATATATATATATATATATATATATATATATATATACTATATTGCCAAAGATGACCGGTCACTTGCGATTTTAGACGTTTTGTTAACTATCTAGAAAAATACATGAGGAATTAACCTGAAACTGCAGGCGTGTAAACAGTATAGTATAGGTTATATATTTCCGCGAAGATTTTTTCACGAAACCCCATAGGGGACTGTCAACAAATTGAAAAAGAACGCATATCTTTTGGATAACCCTGTAAAAACTAATGTAGCAAAGGCGTTCAAACTCGAGATTATTAATAAGTGGCTTATTGTAATATACTGTGTTCATTTTGATGAGAATAGCGTGTATACTCGTAGAGAAATTAAGATTTTTATAAAACAGTCGCAAATTTCGCCTAGTTTTTTGCTTATAATTTGTAGAGTTCTTAATATAAAAAAAAGTTCTATTCAGAAAATATGACAAACAACATTGTAAATAATCCTTTGCAATCAGAATTAAAAAATAATAAAAATGGGATGAAAAATGAGCAGGTTTACTAAAAAATGTTTCACTGCGCATGTGCGAATGCAATCAAAATATAATCTGCATAATTTATTAGCTAACTATATAGAGCAACGTTTGTGAAAGTTTCAAAAACATAGCTTGAAAATTCTGAAAATTATCGTCGATAGAATAAGCTCGAAATCCGTTGTTCCGAAAACGAAGAAAAAATATGAGGGGTTGTATTCAAATATATTAGTACCTGCAATATTGTGTGTGCTATCTTGCCACTAATCAACAGACATTTGATACAACCCCTCATCTTTTTGCTGCTTTTTGGGAACAACGGATTTCGAGCTTATTCTATCGACGATAATTTTCAGAATTTTCAAGCTATGTTTTTGAGACTTTCACAAAAGTTGCTCTATATACTTAGCTAATACATTATGCATATTATATTTTGATTGCATTTGCGCATGCGCGGTGAAACATTTTTTAGTAAACATGCTCATTTTTCATCCAATTTTTATTAATTTTTAATTCTGATTGCAGAGTATTATGTATAATGTTGTTTGCCAAATTTTCTGAAAATAACTTTTATTTATATTAAGAACTCTGCAAATTATAAGCAAAAAACTAGGCGAAATTTAGGAAAGTTTTTATAAAAACCTTAATTTCTCTACGAGTATACACGCTATCCTCATAAAAATGAACACAGTAGATTACAATAAGCCACTTATTAATAGTCTCGAGTTTGAACGCCTTTGCTACATTAGTTTTTACAGGGTTATCCAAAAGATATTCGTTATTTTTCAATTTGTTGATAGTCCCCTATCGGGTTTCGCGAAAAAGTCTTCATGGAAATATATAACCTATACTATACTGTTTACACACTTGCAGTTTCAGGTTAATTTCTCATGTATTTTTCTAGATAGTTAACAAAACGTCTAAAATCGCAAGTGACCGGTCACCTTTGGCAATATAGTTTGTGTGTGTATATATATATATGACAAGTGATATAAATGCAGCGTTTTTTGCAATGTACGTGGAAGACAGCAAATTTTGAGAAATAGGATGATATTTCCGTAATATGAATTTCACCTACAATTAATATAAATAAAATAACAAATTTTCAAATAAACCTATCATTTTTGAGAGACATGGTATATCAGTGACATATACAAATATCATTCTGATTACATAACAAGATGATAAAAATTGCCTCAACTGAATTACGTACTTCCATATTAAAAAAGAAAAAAAAAGATTTATTAAATCGCACGAGCGAACTTATATTTTATGTATATTAAGAATTAAGATATTAAGATGCCACCTAACAAGTGGGGCAACTTTTATTAAAATTAAGCAGAACCAGGTTATAAACGGACACAACTTCGGATGCTTTTTTAAAACACAATAATATTTTCTATTAAATGTTTCCGGTATTAAACAATCTCAAAACTATTTTTTTTACTATTTGAATAACAGCCCTAAATAATAATACGATTAATATTCAGTAAAGAAAAAAAATAATTATTCAGACGCATATGAACACTTTCACAATTCCAATCAATGACATAGAAACATTCACGCACTACAATAAAAGATGAAAAATTCCATTAAAAGAAAACTTTCTTGCTCAACATTCGATGTAATAAAATGAACGAAGAACTTATAATATTAAAATCTTACTAATATTGCATTAATTTCGGATTCTGCAAATATTCTGATACCGATTTCAATGCCTGATAATAACAACAACAACAAAAAAATATTTTATACTTTATAAGATCAAATACAAAAATGGACCATGCTTTCATTACTTCCCTATTGAATAATATTTTATACTTTTACACTACTTTATGATAAATATTTTAAATTACAAAAGATTTATCTCATCTTTTTAATACTACAAATAATTTATCTAAAATTTCATATTTTAAATTAAATAATGTCAACAAATAACGCTCTAAGATATCACAAATTTCATCTCTTTCTATGAATTGAGCGATATTAAAAACATATCTAAGAAGAACGAAAAATCATGCGTCAATCATAGATTATGTAACAGTGTCCAACACTTCCAAAATAATTTTGCAAATCTTTACCGTAAGGTGTAAGATGATAGCTAAGTAAACGAAGTCAAAGTCAAGCCGGGCGGGGAGGCCTACCTTTCGGCTTAAGCACAACTAGCTCCGCCCAATTTAACTAAACAATTTTGAAAACGCATAACATATTTAAAAATCCAATTTCAGGAATTAAAAACAATAGTCGGAAAAATATCCGAGCTATTTTGTGCAGCCCTGTATATGATTATAGATTTGTATATATACAAAATAAAATGCTAAATTTCCGTTCAGTTAGGAAACACGTAGCAGAGTTTAAAATTCCCCTTCTGTAATTTCCAACAATCAATGGAAATGTACTCGAGAACTTTTGTGCTGCCCTGTATACATTCTATACAATTTATGCACACCAAGTAATAGACAAAAATTAGTTAAATTTAAAAACGCGTTCTGCAACTGAAAAAGCATTCCCAGCAATTATTATTAATAAGCAATATTTTAACCGAATTCTTTTCTGCGTTCCTGTAAATGAAGGATAAAAGCTATACACACAATATTCTATAGTAAGTCTCTTGTAATCCACGTTTGTGATATATATCAATTTCAATATGTTTGAAATAGTGAAACTTTATTAAAATAAACTGCAAATGATTTTTCTTCATATACCGTAATGTAACGGAATTATTTTGAGTATCCTCCTCAGTGATAGATATCAATTTCAATATGTTTGAAATTGTGTAACATCATTAAAATAAACCACAAATGATTTTTCACCATAGACTGCAATGTAACGGAATTCTTCTGAGTGTCCCAGTAAAATAACTATAAGTGCTACACATTTCATTTTCATTTCCGAATATGCCACAGTAAGCCTAAATAACATATATCAATTGCATGACGATTCGAGCATATTTACGTTAGAGCACGGACAGATAGATGGCAGACAGGCAGACAGCAGACAGACAGACAAATCGAATTCATAAACACTTTTTAACTATGTTGGAAAGTGTTAAAAATGATTTATAATAATATCATAATAATATAAATTGAAATGCTTAACATACCTTTCTATCAACATAATTTCTTAAATTTTATGAGTATTTCTCAAAAAATTTTTAGATTACTGCCCACCATGAAGTTATTGAAATGCTTTAAACTGTAAAACAAGTGCTTCCAAATATATTTTCTAATATTTCAAATTTTAATTGCTTAAAAGACGTATAGCCAACATACTGAAAAAGTATCCAAGTCGGGACTGGAACCCGTGTCATCAGTATAGCTCACGGACATTCTACCAACTGAACCACTTAGAACGATACCTCCTCACCTCACTATCACATGTTGGCAAGGCTACAATAGCAGCACAAGATGGAAAGTGCCTGACTGTGTGTCGTTCCAAGTGGTTCAGTTGGTAGAACGTCAGTGCGCTATACTGATGACCCGGGCTCGAGTACCGGCTTGAATACTTTTTCACTATGTTGGCTTTTAAGGAATTAAAATTTGAAATATTATGAATGCAAGGCGTTAGAAAAATTCATACGGAAAAAAATCCAAATGTTAAAATAGATTTAGATCTTCTAAATAAACACATTTTTATTATTACTTACGTTTATGGAATTTAATACACTTTTTCTAATGAATAAATTGAATAATCACTGAAATAAATTAAACAGAAGTAGTATAAAACATTTTTTACACTGGTACAGTAAGAAATATCAGATAATATTTCTGACTTGTGATTTCTGTTTTGATTGCTTTCCTCTTTGGCCTTAATCATGTTCAAGTAGCAAAACAATATTTGGTCAGTATTGTTTTTATTAGTTAAAACTTGAACAATATTGTTGATTGCTAGTAAGAAAACTGACACCTATGTGCAGCTGGTTACATCTATTTTATAATTTGCTTGACACAAATACAAAGCAAAATCATTTTTTCTATGTCTGAGAATGATCGATTTGCGAAAAATGTTTGCACCTTTGAATTGTAAATTCTACTATTCTTTTTTTTTATATGTGACTAGTAGTTTTAAAGTGTTGGGGAGCTCTGAACATCTTTCACAAGGTACATTTTTTCACACAATGTATAACTTCACCAACAAATACAAGATTTTCATTATGGTATTTTATCCATGTTTGAATTAAACGACTTTTATACGAATGTATTTTAAGCCTTATTTACAACACACATTTTTTTATTTGCGAATATATTTTAGTTAAATAAATCATATACTACTCTCATGAAAACTAGATAATGATGATAATGATGAACAAGATCATAATGAAGGGAAATCTTGTAAACATTAAATAGACGCCTTACTTCTTACCTCACTATTTTTCTAAATCGAACTCATTTAACGTGTACGTAGATGGCGATATCTTGCAATATAGCAATTATCTCTTAACCACCCATTAAACGACTTCATATACAGGATTAAAGATTTTCGAAATCGGAAATTTATCTACATTTTTTTATTTTTACGTTGATAATGATGATAATGATGAACAAGATGAAAAGAATGGAAATCTTGTAAACATGATATAGAAACATGATATAGATCTTTCACTTTTTACCCCACTATTTTTCCAAATCGAACTCATTTAACGTGTACGTAGATGGTAATATCTTCAATATAGTAATTATCTTTTAACCACCCATTAAACGACTCCATATACAGGAATTGTTAAAAGATTTTCGAAATCGGAAATTTATCTATATTTTTTACTTTTACTTTAATAATGATGATAATGATGAACAAGATGATAATGAATGGAAATCTTGTAAACATGATCTAGATCCCTTACTTCTTACCCCACTATTTTTCCAAATCGAATTCATTTAACGTGTGAGTAGATGGCGATATCTTCCCATATAGCAAAACGACTTCATATACAGGAATTGATAAAAGATTTTCGAAATCGGAAATTTATCTATATTTTTTACTTTTACTTTGATAATGATGATAATGATGAACAAGATGATAATGAATGGAAATCTTGTAAACATGATATAGATCCCTTGCTTCTTACCCCACTATTTTTCCAAATCGAATTCATTTAACGTGTGAGTAGATGGCGATATCTTCCCATATAGCAAAACGACTTCATATACAGGAATTGATAAAAGATTTTCGAAATCGGAAATTTATCGATATTTTTTACTTTTACCGAATGAATAAATGTAAGAAATATGCACTTTTGATCGATTTTGTACACAAAAATGAACGCGATAATAATGAATTTACATTATTCAAACATGAAATTGATCACCTACTTCTTACACCCAATTTATCCCAATCAAAGGATATTTAACATGTAAGAGGATGGAGCTAAATATCATACAAAAAAGCAATTATCTCTTCGTCGCCCGTTAAACGACTTTCTGTCTAAGAATTCATAAAGATTTTCGAAATCGCCAATTTATGTTTTTTTTCTTTTACCGAATAGTGTAAGAAATATGCACTTTGGATTGATTTTATAATGTATGTACACAAAGATGAACGAGATAATATTCTAGTAATGTAACATCTTTCAGACACGAAATGGATCCCCTATTCTTATACCCAATTATCTCAATCAAAGGCTATTTAACATGTAAGAGGATGGAGCTAAATATCATACAAAATAACAATTATCTCTTCACAGTTCGTTAAGCGACTTTCTGTCTAGGCATTCATAAAGATCTTCGAAATCACAAATTTATGTTTTTTTTTTCTTTTTTCTTCTACCGAATAATGTAAGAAATGTGCACTTTGGATTGATTTTATAGCGTATGTACACAAAGATGAACGAGATAATATTCTAATAGTATAACATCTTTGAAACATGAAATGGATCCCCTACTTCTTACCCCCAATTTATCTCAATCAAAGGCTATTTAACATGTAAGAGGATGGAGCTAAATATCATACAAAATAGCAATTATCTCTGCACCGCCTGTTAAGCGACTTTCTGTCTAGGCATTCATAAAGATTTTCGGAATCGCAAATTTATGGGGTTTTTTTCATTTTTCTTTTACCGAATAATGTAAGAAATGTGCACTTTGGATTGATTTTATAATATATGTGCACAAATATGAACGAGACAATATTCTAATAATATAACATCTTTCAAACATGAAATGGATCCCCTACTTCTTACACCCAATTTATCCCAATCAAAGGCTATTTAACATGTAAGAGGATGGAGCTGAATGTCATAAAAAATAGCATTTATCTCTGCAACGCTCGTTAAAAGACTTTCTGTCTAGGAATTCATAAAGATTTTCGAAATCGCAAATTTATATAATTTTTTTTCTTTTACTGAATGAATAATGTAAGAAATGTGCACATGTGATTGATTTTATAGTGTATGTACACAAAGAAGAACGAGATAATATTCTAATAATATAACATCTTTCAAACATGAAATGGATCCCCTACTTCTTACACCCACTATTTATCCCAATCAAAGGCTATTTAACATGTATGAGGATGGAGCTAAATATCATACAAAATAGCAATTATCTCTGCACCGCCTGTTAAACGACTTTCTGTCTAGGAATTCATAAAGATTTTTCGGAATCGCAAATTTATATATATTTTTTTCTTTCACTGAATGAATAATGTAAGAAATGTGCACTTTGGATTGATTTTATAATGTATGTACACAAAGATGAAAGAGGTAATATTCTAATAATGTAACATCTTTCAAACACGAAATGGATCCCCTACTTCTTACACCCACTATTTATCCCAATCAAAGGCTATGTGACATGTAAGGGGATCGAGCTAAGTATCATTCTTATAGAGCAAATGTCTCTTAACTGCCCGTTAAACGACTTTTTGCTTAATGATTGATAAAGATTTGCGAAATCGCAAATTTATATAAATATTTTTTTCCATTTTACTGAAAAAATAATATAATATAAATACTTTTGATAGACGTTATAAACTTTTATGCAGTTATATGCATTTATAGAAAATGTAGTCAAAATAGGCAAAGGCATATGTACATATACAAATGTATATAATACGTGCATAAGTAATTCCAAAGGTGTTTATGTCTGAGTTCTAATCATTATTTTCATGTAACAAAAATGCTAAAATTATTATTATAGGTTTATTTTTTTTTTAATAAAAGTAAATATAGCATCAAAACTTGGATTAGTATTATGAAATGTTTCATCAGAATTATTTCAAATTCAGTATTTGGGAGTGAAAATTAATAATCTAGGATAAAATACTTGTTTTAAATTGCGTCTTGCTATTGAAAGTTGTTTTCATTTTAATATAAAGACGGTTACAAACTCCTAAGTCGGAAACAAATGCTGAAAATTTTATAATGGGTTAAGTTCCAACGAGTTAATCTTCCGTAATCGTGTTTTGCGGAATAGAGCTATATTTTAAGAAACGATTAAGATTTTATGGCTTTAAAAATATTATTAAAACCATAAAAAAATAAGTAAATTGAGATGCAGTTTTCAGACAAATCGCATCTGACAGAATTTTTTTTTCTGTATTCGACTATGCAAAAATTTAAATTGTGCAAAATTTAGAAGTGAATAAATTTCTTTAAAAAGCCAAAGCAATTAAAGGGATTCATCTGGTCGTTTCCACCTAGATATGACGTCAACGTTACTCACAGACATTTGTTTTATAATATAGTTATTGTATATTCCGGCATATAACGGGCACTTTTAATACAAGAACATTGATCGTAATTACGCTCCAGCCATAAAAATTAACAAGAACGAAAAATCAGGTGTCAACAATATATTATGAAACACTGTCCAACACATTCCAGTTAATAAAGTAAAAGATGATGTATAAGTAAAAATATTGGAAAACGCATAACACATTCGAAAACCCAACTTCAAGAAATACCATCAGTAGCCCATACCATATCCGAATTCTTTGGTCCAGCCCTGTATACTGCTGTATTGGAAGATAGAAGCATTAAATAAAATTGTCTTTTAAAGCTACCTGTATAAGAAATATTGAATTTTGGGTATGTCTCAGATATGCAACACAGTGATATAAAGGGTTAAATACATGTTACATTCCTTTGCGTTCAAATAATAGAAATAAAATACTTCGCTTACAAGTGCATTGACATTCTTTGCGTGTACTTCAGGAAACAAACATGCAATTTTCCTTCATCCAAAATAAATTGTAAGCTTTTCTCTACTCAACTGGAATTAAGAACACATATTGTATTGCTGACTAGTTTATGTTCAAGAGGGGACATTTTTTTGTGTACCTTTATTTTCTGAATAATTTCCTAAGTGAAAAGTTTACAAATTTTATTTTGTAAATTTTTATATGTATAAAATAACTTTTATATGTATATAAAATTCTTATACGTATAATTTTTTTTAAATAATTAGATCAATGTTTTGTTAGATTTTTAATTCAGTTTAATCCAATGCTCAATTGGAAGTTTTTCTCTACTCAACTGGAATTAAGAACACATATTGTATTGCTAACTTGTTTATGTTCAAGAGAGGAAATTTTTTTGTGTAAATTTTATTTTCTAATTAACTTCCTAAATGAAAAGTTTACAAATTTAATTTTGTAAATATTTTTATATGTATAAAATAATTTTTATATGTATATAAAATTTTTATATGTACATATATATATTTTTAAATAGTTAGATTATTTTGTTAAATTTTTAATTCAGTTTAATCCAATGCACAATTGGAAGCTTTTCTCTACTCAACAGGAATTAAGAACACACATTGTATTGCTGACTTGTTTATGTTCAAGAGAGGAAATTTTTTTGTGTAAATTTTATTTTCGGAATAACTTCCTAAATGAAAAGTTTACAAATTTCATTTTGCAAATTTTTATATGTATAAAATAACTTTTAAATGTAAATACTTTTTTTTAAATAATTAGATCATATTTTGTTAAATGTTTAATTCGGTTTAATCCAATTCTCAATTGGAAGATTTTCTCTACTCAATTAAAATTAAGCAGGCATATTGCTTTGGTGACTTATTTATGTTCAAGGGGAGATATTTGTGTAACTTTATTTTCTGAATAACTTCCTAACTGAAAAGTTTAGAAATTTCATTTTCCAAAATATTACATATATTTTTATCAAGACGCGCGTGTAAACAAATTCATTCCCTGTAGGGACAAACGGCTTCAACCAATCAGAAGACAGTATTTTTTTTTCGGTGGCGTTAGCCATGTGCATATGCGGAATATGCCGCTGAGCCTGTAGCATCCTATTTATTCTATGTGTTGAACCCGAAAGAAAGCTTTTTGGGTAAAATCAATTACGTCTTCTCCATCTCAGTATGCGAAACCAGAATGACCGGAAGCAATTTGCACCCATTGCTCGAAATTAGATACCTTGCTATTCCCCTTACTGCGTTGACAGCTGAATAAAGCCATGGGCGTGTTTAGAAAGGGGAAAAGAAAAAACAAGCTTAAATAGAAATCCTGAAAGAAAAGTTACTGATATGAAGCCTTACGGGGACATTTTTTGTGTAACTGTATTTTCTGAATAAATTCGTAACTGAAAATTTATAAATTTCATTTTGAAAACATTTATGTACACTTTATAAGCTATTTAGATTAAGATTTCGTTGGAGTTTTCATTCAGTTTAATCCAATGCTAAATTGGAAGCTTTTCTACACAGTGTCCCAAAAGTTTAGACAATCAATATAATTTGCATTAACATAAAAAGTTATAAAGTACAATTAAAATTTGTGAGATAGGTAATAAATAAAAGCAGTTTTGCTGATATACACATATAAATTATGATCAAAGGTTTGAAATTATAAAATATACATTAAATTATATAACAATGTGCTGTCCCAAAAGTATAGACATTATAGAAAAGTATAGTAATTTTTTTGGTTTTACATTTATAAAAGTAACTAAAAACTTACTTTTAATATTTAATTGTATTGCCACGACACTTTATAACATCAAATACACGTTGTTCCATAGAATTAATTAAGCATTGCATTACAGAAGGAGGTATTTCATACAATGCTTTGTCAATTGCAATTTTTAAGTCATTTACACATGTATATTGCTTTGCATTTTCATATATTGTACGAGATAAGATCCCCAACATGTTCTCCATGGTATTCAAATCTGGATTAAGTGCTGGCCAGTCTAATAGTGTGATATTGATTTGCCTAAACCATGTTTTCGATGATTTGGAGATATGGATGGATGCCCCATCTTGTTAGAAAACACAGTCCGGTCCCGCTAGCAAATCCATAATTGGTAGAAAATTAGTACGTAAAATATCCTGATAATCCTATGATTTAATTTTTTTGTCCATAAATCCTAGAAATGTTTGGCCGACGAAAGAAAACCTTCCCCAGGTCATTACGGATCCTCCGCGTTGTTGCCTACTGAAACAGTTTTTGGGTTCTTTTCGTAGGCCATGCCAGTAAAATTTATGACCATCAGGGCCGTCTAAATTCCATTTCTTTTCATCACTGAAGATGACAGAAATCCAGTTTTCACCGTATGATATATGCTTTCTAGCCCACTTTAGACGTGCATCTTTATGTCTCTGCTTTAAGCAAGGTTTTGCTTTTGTTCTCTTGTAAACAATATTTGTTGAAGCTTTAATTCTTCTGTGTACAGTACTTTTTGTAATTCTGGAAATTGATGCAATTTCACGCACAGATAAATTTTCAACTGAAGCCATTTTTAATAACATTCTATCATCACGTAACATTGTTTTCTTTGGTCTTCCGACTCGCTTTCTAGTATTCCATGTTCCACCTGATCTCAAAACTCTATAAATACTGCTCAAGGATCTCTTTATTCGTCTCGATATTTGTACAGGATTTTGTCCTTGCGCTTTTAAATGTATAAAATCTTGATAATTTCATCTTTAGAAATTTCTTCAGAAAATGGCATTTTTATCAGAATACGCAGGAAATGTCTTTTCCGAATCACCAACAAAACAATACATTGAACTCATTTGATTCCACAAAATTTCAATAAATTATTATTCTAAAAATACAGCAGACGATATTTCAATTAAAGGGGAAAATTATTCTGCATTTATAGAAGCAGAGGAAAATAAAAATATTTTATTTCGTGAACAAAAATGTAAAAGAAAGCATGTAATGCTGTATTGTGTCTATGCTTTTGGGACAGCACATTGTTACATAATTTAATGTATATTTTATAATTTCAAACCTTTGATCATAATTTATATGTGTATATCAACAAAACTTCTTTTATTTATTACCTATCTCACGAATTTAAATTGTACCTTATTACTTTTTATGTTAATGCAAATTTTATTGATTGTCTAAACTTTTGGGACACGGTGTATACTCAATTAAAATTAAGAAGACAAACTATTTTGGTGACGTATTTATATTTAAGGAGACACTTTAGTGTAAATTTATTTTCTGAATAACTTCATAACTACAAAGTTTACAAATTTCACCATAACATGTTGGCAAGGCTACAAACGCAGCACAATATGGAACCCCGGGTTCGAGTCCCGGCTTGGGTACTTTTTCAGTATGTTGGTTATACGCCTATTAAGCAATTAAAATTTGAATAATTATGAATCCAAGGCGTGAGAAATTTTCTCTGAAAAAATTTCTAAGTATTAAATATGAATTTATTAAAATTAAGAAGGCAAATCCTTTTAGTGACATATTTATATTCAAGGGGACACTTTAGTATAAATTTATTTTCTGAATAACCTCCCAACTGAAAAGTTTACAAAATTTATTTTGTAACTTTTTATAAAAAAATTAGAAAACATTTATATTAAGATTTTGTTAAATTTTTAATTTATTCAATGTTAAATTGGAAGCTTTTCTTGACTCAGTTAAAATTAAGAAGAAAAAATCTTTTAGTGACTTATTTATGTTCAAGGGGATATTTTTGTGTAAATTGATTTTCTGAATAACTTCCTAATTGAAAAATTTACAAATCTTATTTTGTAAATTTTTATAGAAATTTTAGAAAATATTTAGATTAAGATATTGTTAGATTTTTAATTTATTCAATGTTAAATTGGAAGCTTCTCTCGAATCAGTTAAAATTAAGAAGGCAATTGCTTTTAGTGACTTATTTATGTTCAAGGAGACATTTTTGTGTAACTTTATTTTCTGAATAACTTCCTGACTGAAAAGTTTACAAATTTCATTTTGTAAATTATTATAGGAAGTTTAGAAAATATTTAGATGAAGATTTTGGTTCAATACATGGAGTGGGTATCATTCGCTAATACAATCATGTTCTTAGGGCCCGATTCTGAATAAGATTTTATCGGTGAATGAGACCCACTCCATGTATTGAACCTCCTTTTTTCACTTAAATGATAGGTGATTTCTGTTTTTCTCTCGATTGGATGTCTATTGCTCGAAGCGCCATCTATTGCTGATATTTCGAACTAAAATCAATAATCGCAGTTAAAAAAAACTCCTGACATCATACATTTCTTCCCTGCAATATTTATTTTACTTTCTTCTATATTTACAAGAAGAAAGTATTGGATTCATGAAAATTTTCGACTTCCGGTTTTCGACGGACTTATACGTTTTAGAAGGTCCTGAACACGATTTGACCATTTTTAGAAAATGCCTGTCTGTGAGTCTGTGAGCCTGTCTGTCTGTCTGTCTGTATGTGACAAAAATTTTGTGGGCGCTCTATCTCAAGAGCTAATGCATGAAATTTAATAAAACATTATATTCAGTTAGTCCCTCATATAAATTGGTGCTGATTAGTTTTTGGCGAAAATCGCCCGACAGGTGGCGCTGCTATGCTGCGTTTTTTGCGATTTCTGAAATAGCTGTATCTCAAGAACTAATGTACTCATTTTCATCAAACTTCAGATTCAGTTAGACCTTGACATAAATAAACGCTGATTACGTTGTGGCGTAGATATCGCAACAGGTGGTGCTGCTATACCACTTTTTTCATGATTTTAACGATAGCTCAAGAACTAATGCACGGAATTTCATCAAACTTCAGATTCTATTAGACTTTGACATAAATAGATGCTGCTTACGGTTTGGTATAAATTGCATAACAGGTGGCGCTGCTATGCCACTTTTTTCATTATTATCACTATAATTATATCTCAAGAAACAATGCACAGATTTTCACCAGACTTCAGATTCAGTTAGACGTTGACATAAGTTGTTGTTGATTAGGTTTTGGTCTAAATCTCTCAACAGGTGGCGCTGCGATGCTGCATTTTGCAGGATTTACACGATTTTAGCAATAGTCATATCTGAAGAACTAATGCACGGAATTTAATAAAACTTTAGATTCAGTTAGACCTTGATATAAATTGGTGATGATTATTTTTAGTGTATGCGAAATATTTGTGAGATAGAAGAAAGTTTTGGGATTGGCACATCCGACTAGTTTAATATCTGCCACCGTTTGGAAGTTATTGAATTTTAAAATCCGTCAGTACATTTTAGGCAGGGGTGATTGTGTTCCGGTATTTTGTACACCACTAAATTTATATAGCAATCATTTTCTTCTTTAATCGATAAATTCTGCGAAGACACACTAAGAATATTTCTATATAAATTTAGTGGTGTACAAAATACCGGAACACAATCACCCCTGATTTTAGGACACCCGGTAGTTATGAATATAGAAATCTAACAAACATTAAATAAAAAAATAATCAAAGTTTACTGTTCAGCTCAGAATCTACACAAACGCATGTACGGAAATATTATAAAGGGAGCTCCTTCTTCTTGCCTGCAGCTAAGTGTTTCAACAATACCTACTACAGGTCTTCTGAAATTAAGTCAAACTCATGTATTCGGTTATAACATGATTATAATTTTTTTCCCTACTTTCCCCTTCGTTATATCTAAGTCGTTTCAAGCATTTTTTCTCTCATGGTGTTACACGGTAAAAAATGACCAATGTTTCTTATTTTATGAAAATATACTATAACCACGAACGAAAATATAATATAATCTTCTGAGTTATCCAAAATTCCGAATAGCGTGTTTCATTGTCTTTTGAATCTCCAGAAACCAATACATTTCTAAAATTTAAAGAATTATTTATAAAAACAATGTATTTTTCGCTGCCCGTATTTTTCAGAAACGTTTTCGAAGGTTTTTTTATAGTATATTAATTAGTGTCCTCAGCCAGAAATACCTGTTTTTCGAATGCTATCAATTCTCAAGTAAACATTTTCATGATGAAAAAAATATGTTTAACAGACAAACATGCAAAATTAACAGCTTTAACAATAAGATTAAAATTAAGATTATCTCTTTACTCTTTCATGTATAAATTAACTTATGCGGCTGAAAACGTTTACTTGGGAATTGGTGACATTAAAAAAACAGTTATTCTAGGCTGAGGACACTAATTAATACACTATAAAACCCTTCGGAAACGTTTCTGAAAAATACGGGCAGCGAAAAATACTTTGTTTTTATAAATAATTCTTTTTTTGGAAATGTGTTGGTTTCTGGGGATTCAAAAGACAATAGAACATGCTATTTGGAATTTCAGATAACTCAGAAGATTATATTATATTTTCGTTCGTGGTTATAGTATATTTTTATAAAATAAGAAACATTGGTCATTTTTTACAGTGTACGTTCGAAAAAAACCCAATGTTTTCTATTTCACAATAATCTGGATACTTCAAGAGATCCTTGTTTTAACGAAAAAAATACTATGCATATCATCTGGACACAAAGTGAAATATGAAATATTATCGGCCAAGGAAAGAGATTACGATGTGATAGTTGAAGCCTTTAATAAAATTAAGACAAATATTACATACACGAGTAAATACGATTATCTATATTGTTAAAGTTTATTCTGAAATTAATCGGAAAATATAAACTAGATTCATCTCTGTGTTAGATTTGTATTATACGTAAGTACAGAATAAACAGATTTTTTTTTATTTTATCATTAATAACTTTATGATTCCATTTTAATTTAAGTAATAGCATTTTGCTGCTGTTATTGTTTTTTTCTTTTAACGTTTAAAATAAAGCTAATGTCTTGAATTTGCATCTATATTATATACAAACATAAATTAACTTATGATAGTTGCTCTTTAAAGAATGGATCTATTATACTTTATAAAAAATCTTTTATTTCTACATTTCTGTTTTCCGTTTTGGTGAAGTGAAATTTTGTACTGAAAAGTGAGAAGATTCTGTCTTCTTTTCAGTAATTGTAATTGTAAATGTAATTGTAGTAAATGTGGAGTAATTTCGATATAAAGATGAGTTAAATAATAAAATACCAATTTTATTAATTCGTGTAAGTTTGATATGGAGCTTGTGTGAATAATTAAAACCTGAAGCCAATAGTTATATTTTTGGCATTTTTTAATCACCCATAGGGTGAAACCCCCCATGACTGACACTTTAAGGATTTTTTTTTCTTGTTCAAATCACTATTACAAAGTTTAAAATCTATTTTATACTTATCTTTGTTTTTGAAAAGTACAGTAAAGATACATTAAAAAATTATTGTTGACACAATTTATACTTATCTTTGTTTTTGAAAAGTATAGTAAAGATACATTAAAAAATTATTGTTGACACAATTTATACTTATCTTTGTTTTTGAAAAGAATAGTAAAGATACATTAAAAATTATTGTTGACACAATTTATACTTATCTTTGTTTTTGAAAAGTATAGTAAAGACACATTAAAAAATTATTGTTGACACAATTTATACTTATCTTTGTTTTTGAAAAGTATAGTAAAGATACATTAAAAAATTATTGTTGACACAATTTTGAAAAATTATACTTTTTATTACTAAGAAATTTTTTTTTTCATAAATATGATCAGCATCTCCAGTAACTGATACCATCCTTTTTTTGAAAAACCAATAGCTGAAAAAGAGGTTATAACAGTTAAATCAAAAAAGTTACCACTAGATGACATTACTTTGAAGAATTTTACAAAAATGTGCTTATTTCAGTTAGATTTCTGATGAAGTGACAGTTACTGGTTAGGTGTCAATGACTGGGGGTTTCACCCTACATAAATTTCAAACTTCTCGTGGATCGGCATTCCTGTTATACAGGGTATCCATAAAAGAATGTTCCAGTTATAAATTTTAATAGTATCAACTGTAAGTGTTGTATAGTGTTGATCTCCTTTACCGTGTAAGTGAGTTAAGAGTGAATGTCGAAGTCCCTCACCGTTGGATTGAACGTGATGGTCGAGGAGACAGAGCTCTTTTTCGCTGGCCTCCATATTCACCTGATATAACGCCATGCGATTTTTCCTTTGGGGCTTTATAAAAGGTCGTGTCTACGTATCGCCGCTCACTAATGATTTGACAGAGTTAAGAGCCTACGCTAGTCATCCGAAGAAACTCGAACGCTAATGTTAAGTCTACGGGAAGGTTTTTGACAGATTTTTCGCTCAGATTTTAATCTTTTTAAATGATTTTTTCTTGCATAGGATAACTGAGGCTGATCCCTAACGTTGATAGTTTTTACTTTTTCGATTTTGGTTCCAGTTTGTTTATATACGGCTACTTTCACTTTCAGAACCGGTTCTAACCGGTTCCGAAATTGATGATGTCAGCTTATAACAAAACTGTAACTAAAAAAAAAATAAAATAAAATAACAACGTTAGGTATCGGCCTCAGTTATCCTATAAAAAAATCATTTAAAAAGATTAAAATGCGAGCGAGAAATCTGTCAAGAACCTTTCAGAAGACTTAACATTAGCTTGAGTGTTTCATCCCGTGACTAGGCTCTTAAGACACAGAATTGAAGAGACTATTGCTTCCATTACTCCGGACTTGTTAATTGAAGTGTGGGAAGAATTGGACTTTAGGTTGGATGTGCATCGTATATCTAAAGTTGCACATATTAAACATTAGTAAGAAAAACTAGGATAATTTACCTTCAATTTGTTGTATGATTTGTTGTAAATAGTCTAATTAAAATGTTATAATATACCATTGAAACTAGAATAATTAAATACCGAATACTTAAATCTCCGCCTACAAGACGGGTCCAATGTCCCCGACAGGTACATTCAAAATTATTATTCGAACCAGAATTTGTTTCATAAAATAAGTTAAACGGATGGACCATGGAAACAAAGGAACAATGTAGTTAGCTGAATGGAGTACCTAGTTGCGTACTAACTGAACTTCCAGGAAAAATGTAAGCGACTTGCGAAGCAAATAGGGTGCCATGAGAAATATAAAAAGCTAAAACGAAAAAATAAATTTAAATATAATAAAGAAGTAGACGTTTAACTATAAGTAACAAAAAATTGCCATTTTATCCTAGATGAAAGACTAAACCAAACAAGGGTCAAACTCATCTAAAAAAAAAAAAAAAAAAAAAAAAAAAAAAAAAAAAAAGACTTTTTACAGAGACCATACATTTAGTTTAAAAGTTAGAACTAAAGTAAATAAAAAAGTTAAATAGTTTTAAATAAAAATTCTGGTGTGAAATATTTTTGTGAAGGTTTTGTGAGTAAAATGTCTGGTTGTTCTAGGGCAGGGGTGATTGTGTTGCGGTATTTTGTACAAAATTAAATTTATATAGGAATCTTTTTCTTCTTTAATCGAGGAATTCTGCGATGACATAATAAGAATATTGCTATATAAATTTAGTGGTGTACAAAATACCGGAACACAATTACCCCTGTTCTAGGGCTAAGATTGAATAGTAGAATTCATTTATATGCTGAACACTAGGTATTATTCTACTTTATTATTATTTTTAATTAACTCCTTTTAGCTGAAATTTTTATTTAACATAACATAAAATTTTCTTTAAAAATAATAGATAGTCACAAAGGAATCAAGTACGTGCTTTTATTTTATTATATTCTGTAGATTGTAAACGATAAAGAAAATCTTATTACATTAGAAAGACTCAGTGCATAGAACACTAGACAACTAAATAAGTTTTAAAATAGAAGTTATTGTACATTTCCCGGAAAAAGCAAATAACTTTCCGTACATTATTTGGATTTTTATAGTGCTATAGAGTATGAAAAGAAAATTTTAAACAAAGTTAACTCTATTTCGTTTCTTGAAAGCTTTCTTGAATTTTCCGATTTATAATAATACAATTGTCTTTAATGTATTATAGTTTGTATAGGCTACACTGCAAAATATAATCTATAAGTTTTGCAATAATCGTTTGAAAATTGAATTTAGAACTTGTAACAAAGTTGGTAATTCTAGGCATCAAGGAAAACAAAAATTCTAATTTATCTTTATTGTATCTGCAACTCAAAAATATAATTTTATGCAATCTTCGTAGAAAAATACATTAATTTTTTATATAAAATACGTTAAATTGTTTTACATTCGAGGGGGTTAGAATGACAGTGGAGTAAGTCAATATTTAGTAATTTAAGAAATGAAAGGGTTTGTGAAACTTGTCGTATTGCCATTGCATTAAGTTGTCAAACTTGTTTTGATCTCTAGCGGCTCCATAAGTGAACTATGACTTATTTGAATGTCACACTGAACAGAAATTAATACACGTTCAGTGAAAATATGGTTATCTAGATTTTTAAAAATTTTGACTAACTCGACTCTCATTCTAACCCCCTCATTTAATAACTGAAAGTTTTTTTTAACAAATAATAATTTAACAGATTTTAATATCATTGTAAAATAGCATCATTATTTTTTGAAAAATATAATTTTTGTAGCATCGTCTTAACCAACTGTCAATGAAGAAGTTATACATCATTTTGTATCATATTTTTCTATGTATTTCCATGCGTAACTCTTGAACGGATTATTCAATCATCATGATTTCTTTTGTTTGAAAACTACCATTCTGTAGGTGATCCCGTTTCTATAACATTATGGTTTAAAAGTGAAATAATTGTTTCCTGTTTGTTTTCAAATCTGATTTCACTTTGACATTTTACGTTCTTAAACGATGACTTATTGTTTTGACGTAAATTTTAATATGGTGTTAAGGTACACAGCCCTACTTTACGTTTTTGAAATAGACATTGTATCGTGTATAGGTTCTAACAGGGACCCCAGCAAAAATTAAATGTACGATCGTCCTCTTCGCGTCATAATAAGCAATATTGCCAACAAAGAGAATTAAAATGAATGTGGATAATAGTCCTACATCCAAGGCTCCACATACACTATATTTAAGTTCACAGAATTATTCACATCTAACGTTGAATTTTAATCTGCCTAGAAAGGCAATTCTGCTTAATTTTATCTCCAACGAGCAAATAAAAATATCCGATAATTTTTTTTCTAATAAAAATATTAAAATACGGTATTTAATGTTTCCGGTGGAAGAGGCGTTTCGAGCAGCGAGTATTTTTAAAAATGTTTAAACCAGATCAATTTCCGTACAATTCATCTTAAATTTCTCGGATAATAATAAAAAAAAAACATGTTTCAAATGTTTCTAAAAATATATTTCGAAACTTCTGGCTGGAAATTCCAGCCAAAATATATAAAACCAAATAACTACCTCCTAAAATTACTTTATTTTATTAAGTAAAATTTCTAGTTTAAACATGTTTTATTTGATTTGAAGATTAAAGACAATACATTATGATAATTAAAAGATAAATTCGACATAGGACATCTAGGCGGAATATATAAGTTCGAATTATGCATAGGCCTGTATTTTCATAATGAATTACAAACATTTTCATATTAGTTTTACTTATTATTGTATTTTTTGTTTCTTATCTCGTTTTGAGTAGCTTGTTTAAAACTGCTCTAAGTTGTATTTTAGGGTTCAGTACTTGAAAAGTAAAATCCAAACCATTATAAGATCACACCGGTGTCACTGTGTGTCTGTCTGTCAGAGTCCTTTTTCTCGAAAACTGTGGGACGTGGAAAGTTCAAACTTGGGAAAGTTATAAAGTATTTTTGCCCACATAATTTCAGATTATTAGCCATCCACAAATATGTTTAAGAAATATTTAAGGGGCTAATTAAGTTACCTAAAAAAAGTTTTCTTTTTGTATATCCTGTTGGGTATCGTATGAAAGATCTCGTAATACCGATTTCAAAAAGAATTTTGTTGTAATTATAGGTGTTATATTATCAGAGTTATCGTCAAAAATGCAAGCCCCCTAAAAATGTTTTTTTGCGGAGGGAGGGTGACAAAATCATAGTTGCAAAACTACAATTATTAAGGAAGTTTCATACATGCTGATGTTGAAATAAACAAAAGAGAATTATTTCATTTCAATTGTAATGAAATTCTCTGCACGTGTTTGAGAAAACAACATACAATTTTCCCTTATCCCAAATA
Organism: Maratus michaelseni; assembly: GCA_963931845.1. Taxonomy (NCBI): domain Eukaryota; kingdom Metazoa; phylum Arthropoda; class Arachnida; order Araneae; family Salticidae; genus Maratus; species Maratus michaelseni. The sequence goes on along the minus strand of OZ007591.1, from coordinate 357,840,235 downwards.
AATTGGAAGCTTTACTCCAGTCAAGTGGAATCAAGAAGGCATTCTGTTTTTCTGACTTATTTGTGTTTTTGCAAGCACCTTTCTTTATATGTTTATTCTATGAGTTACAATTTTTTTGTATAGTTTTATAGATTATATAAAAAAAACAATTATTTAAATGCAGATTTTATTATTATTATTATTATTATTATTATTATTATTATGTGAAAAATTAAAAAGCTCTTTCAAAAAATATATTTGTATAAGCCAGACATTTTCGTCATATTCGTCTTTAACTTTAATAAACTGGAATATATCTCTAATTAACTAAATAATATTATTAGTCTGAAAATTATTCTCATTAACCCCTTGAGGGGCGGTGATAGATATTATATACCACCTAATTTTAAACCGATTCGAGCCAGAAACTTTTAATTAAATTTTAATTTATTAACTTTGAAGGGAAAAAGTTGAAAGATTGCTTTTCCTTATTTTGAACTAAATTCTTTTGTAAATTCCGGTGGGAATTCAACGTTACAAGAACACAATTGCTTGCCCCTGAAAGGGTTAAATAACGTTAAATAATAAAGAAAGAAAGAAAGAACGATTGAAATATTTTTCTTCTTCATTTTTTTTAAATTTATCATGAATGATATTTTTAATTTATTCATAAGACATCTAATAACTATATAAAATTTACTTTGAAATAATGCATTTTTTAACGTTTCAAATATATTGGTAATTTGTATAAGCATCTGGTTTCAACAAACCCGCACAAAATAAAAGAATAAAGGATAAATGAAAGTTTTTATGTCTTAAGTTCTTTTTATTGTTATTATTTATTTGTTTTATTTTGTTTTTGTTTTAATCGTGTACCACAGGTAACTCCCCCTTCTTCCTTTAACAAGATTTCATATTTTTTATCATGAAATTAAATTGTTGAATAAATCTTTTACTGAAATGCTGAATATATCTGAAATACATTATTATTTGTATCTAGGAGATAGCCCGTCATAATGACCTGTTTGAATTTTTAAAAGAATGCTATAGCATTGCATTATAAAAAGAATTATCAAGTAATAAATTGAATCCTATCTGATTAATAGAACCATGTGGGGTAAAATATTTATAAACAGACCATTCTTTCATGCTTTATTTTTTTAATTATAAGCAATTGAAAGTTATAGATTATTTAAATGCACATGGGCAGAAGAATGTAAAAAAAATATTTAATTTCGGTAGCGTAGCTGCGGTATATTATGATTACACCTTTCTGGCAACAGAGGGCACCACACGGCAACACATTCGCTTTCGCTAGAGTAACATAGTTATAAAAACAGCCCATTTTTTCAAGCATTCTTTTTTCTAATTTATAATAAATTGGATGTTATAGATTTTTTTAATGCTTATGTGCAGAGGAATGTAATGAAATATTTAATATCGATAACGTCGCTGCGATATGATTACACTTTACCGGCAACAGATGGCGCCACATAGCAACACCATCGCTTTCGCTTGCTATAAATTGGCATTTTAACAGAAATTTGCATGGAGTTCGTTTAATTATTGCATCCATGGTCTATATTTTAATAAATCTCAAAGGAATAAATAATTCACATACTGTTTACTATCACTATCGCTGATGGCTGGATGAAACGATTTTCAACTCAAGATATATCGAAAAACAGGCATATTTCGAAGTAGCTCATCACTCAAGATATTTTTTGTTTTTTCACAATATTTTTAAAAAGGTGAATCTTATGCAGTTTTATTGAAAAAATTAAATCTTTGAAAATTAAAACAAAATGGCTGATTTTAACGAAAGATTATCAGGATCCGGATGAGTTAACTCCGAAAGTGTTATACACTTAGCACTATTATATATATAATTTGCGATATTTCTAATTCGTAATAATTGTAAGCAGTTTTGATAATTTTTCGCGTATGTTTTAACTTTGGATTATTTTAAAAAATCTTCTATTTTTAATGTTAGGATTATGTAGGAAGGTGATATGTAAAACGTTAATTTGCTGAATTAATTGAACAACTAGACTTCAAAATAACAAAAATTTGAACTTTAATACCATTATAGAAAAATAATTCCACAACGCTTCGTTGGTTACTTCTTCAAAATATATTTCAGTTCTCACCCAAAACATACAATATACTTAGTAGCAGTGCCTTAATTGACTTTTCCACACTTCGACGCTTCCTGGCTGATAAAAAATATAAGACTGCTCTTTTTCCAATTTTGAGGATATTCAAACCTTGATCTCGCTCTCCAAAATCTTTATAACTCGTGCTTTGAAATCATGGATAATAAAAATACCAGAGCATAACTTAATTTGATGATCACGCACGTCATAAAGGAAATGAAGTATGTTTAAATTCAAATCCTACACACACACACACACATATATATATATATATATATATATACAGGGTGTTCCGTTAAAGGGGTCCAATATTAATAGGGGTAATAGAGGAGATCACATGGAGCATAAATCAGTATATAAAGCCTGGTCGGATCTCAATAGTTTTCAAGTTACAGCAAATAGAATGAAAATTCGGAAAATTGTAAAAGAACCCTCATTGCTGAACTATCGATAATGCTACATAAAAACGAAGCACATATTTAGAAAGAGCAGAAAAAAACTTACAAAATGACATCAATTGTATTAAAATAGCAATGTTTATTGACGAGTTACAAGCCCTGAAACAGTGAAAAAAGTACGAAATCCAATATACATCAAAATAGTTAATCGTTAATTCCAAAAAGACAACTCTAGCTACAACAAGGAAAATGTAGTAAAATTTGGTCCATTCCGAAGAAGCTTACAATGAACCATATCGGTTTAATTGTGTGAGAGAAATTAATCAGTTTCTTAGTTACAACTCCGCTTTCTTTGACACTAGCAAAGGTTAAACTCCGCCCATCACGATTGGAAACACCGCCTTTTTAATTACTCTCAACTATACATTTTCGATCATGCTTCTTCTGAGATGCAACATTTTTAATTATTCAAGAGTTGAATGAACCAAAATAACTTTACAATAATAGTCTACATTTTAAAGTGGTCTTTTATTGATATAAAGCTTAAGTTAAATTCCTTAAAATTAAACTGGTGGTACAAATTCGGAAATAATTAAAAATATTGCGATTTGTAACTATGCAAGAAGTTTCAGTACATGTTTTACATGGACAATTATTGTATGTATATGTGCATCATAATTTATGATAGGAAATAATAATAACAAATAGCATAATAATTCTATTAATTATAAATTTAAAAAAGACACTAAATTTTAAATTAATTCATACAAACTTTGTAATTTACAATTTGAGTACACCACAGTCTGTGACTTACAAAATACTGTGCCAAAAAGTGTTGAAAATAAAAGAAAAATGACAAATAAAGAATTACATTCCACGTACTTTATGACATATGTGAAGCATAGTCTTCTGGCCTGCGCTGCACAGTTCAATGTCGGAAGGCAGACGAACGGACATTATTATAATAGGTGTTCGAAGTTGCGCCCATTAACAGAATCGCACAGCCGACAGCGACGTCGTAAAGATTGGCGAACACGCCGAAAAACTCCGACGGAGTTGGGAATGTCTCCTGCAGCGACAACGATTCGCGCTAGTAAATCCTCCGGTGTATCCACAGGCGTCTCATACACCAGCGATTTAAGGTGTCCCCAAACAAAAAAGTCTAACGGATTGAGGTCTGGAGAGCGTGCAGGCCAAGCAACAGGTCCTCTGCGTCCAATCCATTTCCCAGGATATGTTGAATTGAGGTGATTGCGAACACCTATGAAAAAATGTGCCGGTGCGCCATCGTGCATAAACCACATATTGTGGCGCAATGTTGCTGGCACATTTTGCAGTAACTGCGGTAAGATATCCCGTAGGAAAACCAAGTACGTACTGCCATTGAGTACATCTGGGAGTAAATATGGTCCTATGAGATAATCGCCGAGGACACCTGCCCATATGTTCACACTGAACTTTTGTTGTGCGGTCGACGGGAAAACAGTGTGCGGATTTGTATATGACCATGTGTGCATATTGTGCGTGTTTACCACGCCCTCTCTCGTAAATGTTGCTTCATCAGTAAATAAAATATTTTCCAGAAATTGTGGATTATTTTCTGTTACATTAAGCAACCAGCGAACGAATTCTGTCCGCTGAGCACAATCTGTTACTGATAACAGTTGTACCCGCTGCACATGAAAGGGGTGCATGTTTTCTGCACGCAGAACACGCCACACACTTTGGTGAGAAACACCGACTTCAGACGCAGCAGCTCGTGTACTCGTGGAGGGGTTATCTTTAAAAATACTCAGTACATCTTCTTCCATTGCAGGTATTCGTACATGTCGAGGTTTCCCTGCATCAATGCTTGCTGTATTAAACGATCCAGTCTCCCGTAATCGTCTATCGATTTTTATGAAGAGTTTCGAATTTGGGCAACGTCTCCTTGGAAATTGCTCACGGTACATGCGCTGTGCTAGACATGCATTTCCATGAGCTTGCCCGTACATCAGATGCATGTCCGCATATTCTTCGTTAGAGTATTCCGGCATAATTATTATACATCAACTTACTACAATCCCACTTACAACAGCCTCCCTTTAACATAACGCCCACTGATGACTGCTGTTTTATTACACTTTTCTTCCTATACACATAGAAAATTTGCATAAAAAGTACTTCTTCTTCATCATCCTGAAAGTTCATGGAGGAAACGCAGCAGTCACGGAGTTTGCTTTAAGACAAGGCGAGAGCTGCACAATATGTCATTCACTTGACCAGACTGAATAATGAAAGGGTATTGATAGAGGTTGATCAGAAATGTATAATTGAAAGATATTAAAACGGGGTGTTTACAATCGTCATGGGTGGAGTTTCGCTCTTTCCGAGCGTGCAACAGTACAGAGTTGTAACTAGGGAACTGCTTGATTTCTCCCATACAATTAAACTGATATGGTTTATTGTCAGCTTCTTCGAAAGCTTTCGGAATGGACCAAATTTTATAACATTTTCCTTGATGTAGGTAGAGTTGCATTTTTGGAATTAACGATTAACTATTTTGCTAAATATTTGATTTTGTATTTTTTCACTGTTTCAGAGCTTGTAACTCGCCATTAATTCTCAATATTCTAAAACAACTTATGTCATTTCGTAGGATTTTTTCTGCTCTTTCTAAATATGTGCTTCGTTTTTATGTAGCATTATCGATAGTTTAGCAATGAGGGTTTTTTTTACAAATTTCCGATTTTTCATTCTATTTGCTGTAACTTGAAAATTATTGAGATCCGGCCAGGCATTATATACTGATTTATGCTCCGTGTGATCTCCTCTATTACCCCTATTAATATTGGATCCCTTTAACGGAACACCCTGTATATATATATATATATATATATATATGTTATATAAAAATTTATTTCCTTCGTATCCTTCCATTTTATTCGCATTAATCTTTTAAATTTAATCTAACTTCTGTCATAGTCAGTATTTCCTTAATTCTTAATAATATCTATTCCTATTTAAAGTCCTTTTAAAAGTAAATATCCGTATATTAATAATTATCTTATTCTAAATCTTAATCTAAAATTTAAGATCATTCGTAACTTTTATCAGTTCCCCAATCTATAAAATTCTGAGACGCGTTCTCATTTCGAATGTTTTTTAAAGCCATTTTCTTTTTATTATTATTATTATTATTGCTCTGAATTTTTCGCGCGCTTGGGATTTTAACTTCTAAATTGGTCCGCGCCCAAGTAAGGGGATTCTTTAATGTTTTAGCCTCGCCCTCTAGCCTCATTCGTTGGGCTGGAGCTAGCTTCTCACTCATTGGGTTGAGCGCTCGTGACGTAATTCTGTGTATGTTTCCGCGGAGAGATCAAAACTCGACTGCACCGGTCGGAACGGGAGATTTTTGACGTTTTCGGAAGCTAAACAAATATGTGTCTGGTATTTGTATGACCGTAGAATATTCAACTGGCCCAGTAACATCTTAATTCAATGAAGTGAAGCAACGTTAGCCCGAGGGCTATAAGTTTTAGATCTTTTGGGAATTGTTCTGTGTTGTTCGTCTTCTAATAAAATTATTCGTCTGGAGATTGGCTGGATTTATTGGAAAACTTAGGTGGAATCATTTCATTGCCTTACTACTTCGCCATACTCGCTAAATTCGACTGCAACTTGCTATATCGTTGAAGGACTGCCATCTTTTCATCGAATAGTATTCATCGTAATATCTCAACCTCGTCAAAATGCTACATATATATATATATATATATATGGCGTTTTGACTAAGATGAGACACCACGAGATGCGATATTCCACGAGAAAAGGGTAGTCCGTTAAAAATGTAACATATTGCAGTCGATATTCACGATCATGGCGAAGTGGTGAGGCAATGTAAAGACACCAGAACAGTTTCTCCAGTAAAGTCCAGCCAATTTCCAGATAAATAGTTTATTTAGAATAAGAGCGGTGCAGTACAATTCCCATTGGTATGAACTTACAGCCCTCGGGCTTCACGATGGATCACTACATGATTTAATAGATGTTAAATAACTGTATGAATATTCTACGACACTAAAACACCAGATACAGATTTGTTTACACTTCCAAATACGTCAAATATCCTCTCTCCGAAAGATACGAGCCAGTTTCGTTCACTCAGCGGAGTGATCCAGAATACGACGTCACGAGCGCACAAACCAATGAGTGAGAGCCGACCTCTAGACCAGCGAATGAGGCTAGAAGGTGAAGTTAAAACAGGAAAGAGTCCCTTACCTGGTCGCGTATCAATTTTGAAGTGAAAATTACCCAGCGCGAGAAACTCAGAGCATGAAATAATAATAATAAAAAGAAAATGGCTTTTTAAAAACATTCGAAATGAGAAAGCGTCTCGGAATTTTATAGATTGGGAAGCTGATAAAAGCTACGAATGAACTTAAAATTTTAGATTAAGATTTGGAATAAGATAATTATTAATATACGGATATTTACTTTTAAAAGGACATTAAATAGGAGTAAATATTATTAAGAAATAAGGAAATGCTGACTATATCAGAAGTTAGATTAATTTAAAGGACTAATGCGAATAAAATGGAAGGATACGAAGGAAATAAATTTTTTATATAACATATATATATATATATATATATATATATATATATATATATATTAAAACTAAAAGTGAAATAGAAAATAATATAAGGAAGTTCTTTTATTTTATTACATTCTGAAAATTGTAAAAGATAAAGAAAACTATATTGTTTTAGAAAGTTTTGTAACTAGAAATCTAGACAACTAAACATATTTTAAAATAATGTACATTTTTTTGAAAAACAAAGACAGTAATCTGATTTACTTGAAATTTTATTGCGGTATAACGTTCGAAAAATAAATTTTAAAAGCAGGTTAACTTTATTATGTTTACTGAAAGTTCTTTTAAATCTTTATTTTGCATGTTGTTCTTTAAATAGCGAAATACTTTTGTCTAGAGTCTATTATGGCAGAAATGAGCTATATTAAAAATGTTAATTGTTTCTCATTTTGCATGCAAGCCTTTTTTACTTGAAATATTTAAGTTACATTTGTTTTAGATGATTAACTATCTTGATGACTGTAGACTTAAAAGAGAAACGGGCATATTATAATTTCATTCTCATATTTGTACAAACGTTACATTAATTTCATGTCATAATTGTGAAAAACAATGATAATTTAAATATCGCTGAAAATAATACTTTAGAAATATTAAGTTCTAATAACTTCACAAATTACCGAAAATAACATAATATTTTTTTAATTAAACTTTTTACCAACCAAATTTGTTCGGGATTTAATACACGGGACTTTTATATGTGTTATTTATTTTCATTTTTGTTCGTTTCAACATCTCATATGGAATTCAAAAATTATTCTTTATATTTAGTAATCTTAGTGAAATTTAGAAAAACTGATTTATTATATATGCGAAAGATCTACATTAGTTTGATTTAAAAATGTAGTTTTTGATTTTAAAAAATGTGTTATCAAAGAAAACCTTGTAACGTACCCGGCAATGACGCTACTTGCAAGTTCTGCTATTACTCAGATTCGACGTTTAAAAAAACTTTTATTGAAGCCACCTGGGCAAGGACGGTGGCATAGTCACTTGACAAATTTAGCCTATGTCGTCTGGCTATAATAAAGATCAAACACGTACTTAAGCTTCACTAGAAATGACTAAAAATGAGTAAAATATCACAGTCTCACTTACGTGTAGAGCACGGCAGCTAACGCATTCAGCGATTAATCAATCCTTTAAGTTGAGAAATGAAAACAATCGCAATTTTTTAACATATTCTAACTTTCCCTGTGCTAGCACCGTGTGGCTGCCGAAGAGCCTTTATTCGAAACTGTAATTCAAAATGTTTTACCAGACGGCTAACTTTAGCTCGACAAACTTCACTTCTTCTTAGCACATGGCGAAAGCACGACTTAAGCTCATCAAAGCAGGCCTTTATAACCAACTAGGGAAGGCCTCGACCCCAAATCCGTCGAAACAACCTTTCGTTTCAAATTATATACTTTGCAGATAGACCAGCGAAGATAAATTTGTATAAACTTACAGCGAAAGACAGAAACCGCAAACTCCTGCGGCTCCAAACATACTTGGAATATTAGAATAAAATACAGTATACATGTTGCTGTTGCGCGCACATGTCAGATGTTGACATCACGTTCACATTCAAAACACTAGAACCCCTGTATAAGCGAATTGCTAGTACACTACATCCTAACAAAGATATTGCTACTTCCATAACAATTTCCTGTGCGAAGGCCTTCTTCGGGTGAGGTCATGTAATAGTTTATAGGTTTCAAAATGGTAATGTTAGACACTGCGAATATGTCCTCATCTCTTGGATATCTTAGGCGCATACTCTCTTCGTCTTGTTATTATTTCAATATCATAACTGAGATCTAGAAGACGCAACGAAACGAGAGCAAAGTGGATTTTCAATCTTCCCAAATTTTTCGTTACGTCATGTTAACGTCACATATGACATCAATGCATCACGATGTTTCCTAATGTTATAATCGCCTCCAAACTTGGATATATTGTTAAAGTACATATTAATATTTTGCATGGAAATCTCTGTAACAGAAATTTATGTTTTCTGGAATTGATTGAATGTATGAGATATATGTATAATTTGTATGTGTATTGCGCAATGTATTTGTTTAATGGGCATGCACCAGTTAATGCGAAGAGCATATGTGCGAAGCAAATTAACAATAACAATACGCAATATAATCGTGAAATAGCTACTAGCTCTAAAATAATAAGTATTTACTGATCGTTCACAATTATTTGTTGGCAGGATATGAAGTTTCTAATCTAACCCTATATTAAAAAGGATTTTAGGAACAAGATGCTATGCAAATCAGTTACATATATTTCTAATATAAGTAATTATTTACATGCAACTCACAAACATTTAATTTATGAATGTTAAAATAATCTACTTTAAATTTTCTATCCATTGAAATATATTAGAGATTAAGAGCTTGTTTATCATTTTTTTTGCCGGTCCATTATTATCTGATAAAGAGAAAACATTGTTTGTTTAATTTAATGATGAATTTTTTAATGAAGATTTTCTTATGAATTTGCAGATGCATTATTATGTGACAAATAGAAAAAGTTGTTCAGTACAGATTTTTTTTAATATATTTTTTTAATTATGAAATTTATTTAAGAATATTTATTTCTAAAAATCGTAATGATCGCTATTGAAGGTGGTTCATTAAATCGGCATAATTCCTATCAATTTCGTGGATTTGAGTTTTCCACTGAAATCAAGTACATATAATTCTTAAAATAAACTCTGTATTTTATTTACTTAACTATTCGAGAGCTGAAAATATCTGCTCACTTAACTTATTCCAAATGCAGTTCCTTTTTTTTTTTTTTTTTTTTTTTTTCTGCGGTAAAAGAATATATATATTAAAAAAGTCTATAAAATAAATTATTGATATTTTGCAGTGATAGATGTTGTTAATTTTCAATAAATAATTTCATGTTACTGTGAATCTTTTTCTTTAATCGTAATATTTTGTTTATTTGTTTTCTTATAAAATTTAAATAAAGCGTCTAATTTGTTACTTATAAGCATATATATATTTTTTTATCTAAGTGTTTTTGTGTGCTTTTATATATATATCAATTTTTTTAATGTAATCACAGTCTATTTCTTATAGAACTATTTTATAAAACCAGTTTATATTTTACGAGAAATAAGCAATCTGTGACATCGCGCATGCGCAATTTTTTTAATATATTGTTTTTTCCCCCACACAAAATAGGCATTCCACTTTAATCACTTTCTCGAAGTAATTTCGAAATATATGGGAATGGTAAAGTAAAATGAATATTTTGCACTTTTTTCTCTCTGGATTTGTGAGTCATATGCGTAATTAATTCAAAACTTTCCTAGTTTTGTAAAGATTATTCGAACGTTTTCAAAATAATTTAATGCTGAAGATATTTATGAATATTTAAATTTGCTTATGAAAAGAATATATTTCAAATTATTCCATTTTTAAAGGCGGCGTGCGCGAATAAATCAAAAACGATTCTTAAATTTTTATATTCCAGCAATCATTTAAAATTAAATTTCTTATAATAATACATAATAAACTTTAAAAAAATTAAAAATAAACATTTATATTTATATAAAATTTTTACAGAATAAAGAAATATTTTAAACTAATGCTTATATATAAACCGAAAATCTAGTACAAAACCTTAAGTTTTCGTAAATAATTTTCTTTATTCTTGAAAATTTCAATATAAATCTTTAAAATATTGAAATATTTGGAAACGTGCTTTGAATATAGTTTGGTATACAAAGTACCGCAATGCATGTCTTGCAATAAAATTTATTCACGGCCAAAATGTTAAAGTTTATTTCAAAGATATTTATTTTAATAATTACTTATTGCTTAGATCACAATAAAATTATGTTATATTATCTACAATTTTTAATAATAATTAAATATCTAATTATAGAAATAATATTTTCATTCTTAATGAAATCTTTTAAAACTGATTGTCCAAAATCGATACGAAAAATGCATTTTCCTCTTCTAATTTAATTTGTATTTTTACAACTATTTTTGATTTTTGTTGCAAGTTTTTATCTTTTATTTATTAGGAAACACACATTGTCGAAACCGGTTCCGAAAGTAAAAGTATCCTGATTAAAAAAAACTGTAAACAAAATCGAAAAAGTAAAGAACGGCCAGCGTAAAAATCGACCTAAGCTACACAATGCAAAATAATAATAATAATAATAATAATTTACAGATACTGAAATCTAAACGAGGTATTTAAAAAAATTTCTCCCATAAGATTAACATTAGCGAGCGGGAGTTTCACGTCAGCTCAGAGCAAAGAAACTAGCAGAGAGCAGATTCCATTGTTATTTAGTCGAAAAGCTGGTCCAAGATTTTAGAGGCTGTCTGTTTTGGCGGTCATCGTTTGGCAACTTTGATTTCATTCTCGCCTCAGAACACGGACGCAATAATAATGTTTCGGCGGGTATACGAAAATTCCAAGCAGGTTTTGGCGATGAGAAAAACCGGTTTGGCACATTAAATTAGGTGGAAATCACTGGAATGGTGGGTAGGTGATCTTGGAGTCCAGAAAAGTTTACCAATTTGGTGTCTACGTATATTGGAAGATCTATGCACGAGGGTGAAGTGGCCTGTTAAGGATGTCATAGCCGGTCGTCGGAAGTAGGTGAAAAAGCTAAAATATATAGATGTCAGATCGATCGTTGCTGCATGCTGCGACGTTGAATGAAGAAGTAAATAGGGGAAATTCCCGCAGTTAAGTAAAATGTCTGAAATTGCGAAGAATGTGTTTGTCTGGAGATATTTAATTTGTTACAAGAGAAATTTAATTACTTAACACTGATAGGTCAAGATTTGTTAGACTGAAAATTATTGATACGTGTTTGATACGTATTAATACGTGTGATTTTGCAATATTTACAATCGAATACACAGTCGACATATACACTATATGTTCAAAAGTATAAGGACACTTTAAATTTACATTCGATTTTTGACGTTCTTAGAAGTTCAAGAACAATTCAAGTATTTGTCTAGATTTTCTTAAAAAACGCCTAAACTCAAAAGTTTTCGGATACATTTGGACGTACATGCATCTGACAATTAATGTTAATTATCTTAGAAATAAAACTATAAACTTTGTACGTTTGTGCGTTTTACTTAATGGTGGCATATCTTTTAAACCACTTAATTTTAATCAAAATGTGGAACAGATTTTTTTTTTTTTAATTGAAGAATACTTGGGTGAAAAAAGTGTGATGTTGCATTTGAATATTTTCAAATAATATTTTTCGAAAATTCTGGTATGAAATCAAAATTGCAGTAACACAATTTCTAGAACCTAAAAGTATTTTTTAAATGAAATGTTGGACAAAATCATCTGCAGTGAGGCAGAAAACATATCTACTACTACCAATTACTACACCACATGTTTCTAAATTATTATAGCAAATAATTCTAAAGTAACAATTTAAACACTAAAAATTTTTTGTCCGTAAAAATAACACTCGCTATATGAATTTATTAATAAAAAGGTGATATTTATATACTAAATTTTGAGTAATGAATATGGTTTCCACATCCTTTTAGCAATTTTTAGCATTTTACGGCAATTTTTTTATATTCGTAAAATAATTCCGGTCACAGTGGTTTACGAGGCTAACGAAAAAGAAAGGCTACCGCGGTGCTTTACGCGTATCTTTTTTTACAGACCGCGGGAGTCACGTGATGCTCGAATGCACCAATGCAGGTGTTCGAAAAGAGCATCACGTCACTCAAGCGGTCTGTAAAAAATCATAAAAGGAATGCACCGCGGTAGCCTGTCTTTTTCGTTAGCCTCGGTGGTTTAGTTCATTATACTAAATATTGTCCTCAGCTATTTTTAAATTTTTAGCGAATTTTAAAGTGATTATTAGAATTTCCCCGTGTTCTGCGGCAATTTTGTGATATTTGTTAAAGAATTTTGATTATAATGCGTTAGTCCACTATAGTAAATTGTGCCTTGTTTTCAATAAAGTTTATTCGGAACTCGTGCAGCGATTTTTGAATTTTTAGCTAATTTATATATGCAATGTGCTGAGGCGATTGAAACACGTATGCAAATTTACAAATTATTAATACAACATTCTGTACGTATATACACAGTTTGTTTTAGGAACAATTTTATTCATATAATCAAGAACTATTTATATTATGTATTAATCATATTTTCTATTTTTTTAATTATCTTGATTGTGGTAAGGAAATATTCAGTAAATTTGGTATTTATATTGGTGTTGTGTGTGGGTATTTCTCTAAGGCCTATAACAGATTTTACGACCTATTTTACGACCAACTCTCTGAGAGGCGTGCACAATGGCACAAACATACGATATATTACCAGTGTCAAGAATATATGACCCCATTATGAGACCCATTAAAATACAGGTCATTAGGTCAATAGTCCTTAGAAAATCTAGCTCTAGACATAAGCTGGCGCCCACAGAGTTTTGCATCTGCAAATTTTTTGTACCACAGGAAAATTGACCAACCTGCTCCAAAGCACGCTTATGTATGAATGGTCAGTCAGCCACTCAGATGTCTGTTCGAGAAGAAGGAGGTGTCAACCTATCCACAGTACTTGGAACAAGCCCAGCAAACACGAGATTTTTGGCCACCTGTTGTAAACGTTGTGGCCAAAAAAGTTTGCGGCAATTTGTATCCAGCCATTAATGTATTTTAACTGAAGCGCCCGCACACCGGATGTCTATCGCCAAATCGTTAACGGGCAAATGGCGGGGAAACTTAATGCAATTTCAGTGCCCAATAGCGAATGAAAGTACGTTTGCGGCCAAGATATACAAATCTATCATTGTTTAAAAGTCAGTGGCCCAGTATAATCTTCTCGACATTTTTATTATAAGAAATAAAAAGTATCTTTACTTCACATTTTATAAGATGATTTTCGTTATTTTAAACCTGGATTTATGTGAAACGATAAAATATGCTGCATTTAAATATTTTATGCAATAAAAAATACACAAAAAGTACCCTTCTTTAATTTAAAGAGTTTCTATGGAAAAAAAAAAATCATAAAAACTGTTAATGTTTTTGCTTTTAAAGTATGCATTAATATCTTTAAATGAATATTTTTTGTGAGCACCTAGAATGAAAATGAATATTGCAATCTTTAGACATACATATTATATAAACATATTAAAAAAATTAATGATAAATGGGAATTTAAATTTCAATTTCAATGAAAAAATATTTGTCAAAAGAAATAAATGCCACTTTACCAAAAAGCAGTTACTGTTAAACGAAAAAAAAAAAAAAAAAAAAAAAAAAAAAAAAAAATTCTTTTTTTTCTTGGAGGGGGGGGGGGGCGGTGATTTTATATTATCTGTATATTATCTATAAATCAGTTCCAAAAAATAAGTTATTTTCATTTTTTGAAACACTCCAAAATTTAGATTTAAAAGAAAAAAAAAATCTTAACTAGCTTAAATAAGCAATAATACCAAATACCGATCCCCCCCTCCCACTCCTTTCACACGGCAAGCCGGGAGTAATGCAGGGAAAGATGAAACAAGATTTCCCTTTTCCAACACATTTTTTTTCCCACTGGGGATTTTTGTAAATATATTTTTAAATGTTTTCCGCTTTGTAATAATCAGCATTGAAAAATTTCCACTTTTAAAATTATTTAATGTTGTATGAGAAATTTTGAAGATAAAAAAAAAACCTTGAAAAAATAAATCTATTGAAATATAGCTTTTTTTCTGCGGTCTCGTAGGGATTTTTATGTCTTTTTGGCAGCGTCATCGCACATCGCAGCGTTGTTTACATTTCCCTTTCCTTCATCGTGGCGTCGTCTATGTCTATGTCTAAGTCTCGTCATTCACTGGTTTTTGGATATTTAGATTTACTAATTAGGTAAGATTATTTTTCTATATTATTCCAAGAGTTAGTTAAAAATTAGTTTTCATCATTCTCAGGGACAGATTTAAGTTCAAGACAAAGAAAGCTGAGAAAAAGCATCAGCAATTGTGTAAAATTAACTGCATTGCTTTGCTTATTATGCGACTTAATTCTACAGAAGTGAATAAAAAAAAAAGTTCTTTACTGATCTTACATCTGCCCTGAATATGCTATTAATAAGTTGATTGTAATTATATATATATATCAGAGTAAAATGTGTCCGTAATGAACAATCTCGGAAGTTTTTGGTTTATAAAAAAATTAACCAATAAAAATTCAGCTTTTATTTTTTTCATAATTCTCCGTTGCCTGTTTTATAATTTGCTTTATTGCTGACAATCTTAAACCAGTCAGGAAGCGGAAAGTAATATTTTACAGCTCCAGTGTCTTTCAGTGAAATTATACTTCATATGTTAAGATCTGGTTTTAATTAACTAATATATATATATATTCTGTATTTTCTGATGATACTGGCATATTTTTATTTTGATAGTAATAGAAAACTTCGAATTTTATGTACTAATTAATGACCATTTGCAAAATTTCACTTTATTTTTAAGATTTTAATAAAGTAGGTAATTTATTTTTAATTCATTAATGTGATTTTTAATTAGTCATGGCAATAGTGCCCAAAATGTTTTGGTTTAGCCGAAAAGCTAAGTAATCTGGGTACTTTTCGGTTAGCCGGGCGCCAGTGAAATTTATATATCTATGTATACATATATATACATATATCTATACATACACACATTTATATATGCATGTATGTATATATACATATATATATACACATACATATATGTGTGTATGTATACATATATATGTATATATAGATATATATACATTTCACTGGCGCCCGGCTAATCGAAAAGTACCGTAATCTGATTTAATTTTTAAATTCCACTTATCAGAGTCGTGTAATAGGAACACAACTTGGTAATTTTCTGTTATACCAACACATGCCAAAATATACGCTAATCTGCCATTTATTTCTACCCTAACCGTGTAAAGAATTTTTTATTGCAAACTGTACCAAACATTCTGATTGGACTATTTATTGAACGTGAATCTTTTATTATTATTATTTAATCGTAACCTCATAAAACATCTTAACTTGCTACTTTTCAAATAGAAAATATTTATTAAATTATAACTTGCATTTATTATTGACACTGAAATGAATTTTACCATTAAGCTGTTACTTGATGATGTAGAAGCGGCAATAAAATTGTTTTAGGACTTTAGATACATAAAAAAAAAAGTTTTTATCAAAAAAACTCATAAACATCTTCATTCAAAAAATGAAATGTTTACAGCAATCCTAAGAGACATTTACAATTTCAAGCCTGTAGTTTAAATAGAGTTTTATTTTATTACCTTATGTAATATTTATTTGTTCTTTTATTTTAAGTGCATATTTTGTATTGCAATTTTCAAATGTTTTATTTCTAAGTGCTTAAATTCGTGCCAACAATGTTATTTTTGTTTTCAAATGATTCGTTTCATGTGAATTTCCTTTTGTGCCGATTATTATGCTTAGCGACAATGGTGTTGGTATAGCAGAAAAGGACCCAAACTTTTTATAAACAGTTGCTTTTAATATATTTTCATGTTGTAAATATTTTTTTAATAACAAACCAGATTAATTTTTAATGGTTTTTTTTTCCTAATGAAAGCACATAATTTGTTTGGGTACATTTCGGTTAGCCGGGCGCCAGTGATATATATACATGTATTATATATACACATATCTATGTATATACACATATGTCTGCATATAGGGTAGATGTGCCAGTAATGGACCCCCTTCCAGTAATGGGCCACTTTCAAAGTTTTTGATTTATAAAAAAATAACCAAAAAAAATTTAGCCTTTTATATATTTTTTCATAATACCTCCTTGCTTGTTTTATAATCTGGGTTATTGTTGACACTCTTAATCAAACCAATCAGGAAGCAGAAAATAATGTTTCACAGTTCCACAGATTTTCTGTGAAAATCTTAATGAACATGCTAAGAGCTGGCTTCACTTAAACAACTGATATCTTTTTTATTTTCTTGAAAAAATTGCATGTTTTTGTTTAGACAATAATAGAAAACTTTGAATTTTACATACTAATGGCAATTTACAAAATTTCATTTATTTTTCAGGTTTTAGGACCATGGCCCATTACTGGAATGCTTAATTAGTCAATTTCCAGTAATGGACACCCCATGTGGACATTACTGAAAAAGCAATTTCAGTAATGTTCATAGTGCATATATTTTTGTTATTTAACTGAAAAGCTAAGTAGTCAAATTTTAATTTTTTAATTTTACTTACCAGACTGTAATAATACATTTTTTTTTATTAATTTCATGTAATTAATAATTTTTTTTAGATTGCTATCAAATTATTTTTTTGTAAACCGTACCTTGCATATTTTGTAATGTGGCAATTAACACCCATCAGCAACAACACCCATGTGGCAACTAACACCCACAGGAAGCAGACAATAATCTTTAAGGGCATGGGAAAATGAGGGGCTTATGGGGTTCACACTTTCCCCATTTAAAAAAAGACAAATTTTTAAGTCATAACGAGTGCTTAAAAATTTATTTTCTGTCTTAAATGTTTCATTATTCAGCTCTGACAAAATAACTACATACATAAAAAATCCCTATAATATTAAATTTATAGTAGCAATGAAAGTAGTAAATCTGCAGATCAGGGGGCTCAAATGTCAGTTCTGATATTTTATTTTGAAATAATTTTATTTAGTATTTAAAAAACATTCAACCTACACTTTCATTTATTTGATATATTTTATACAAATTGTTAAAAGTAATATATAAAGCAGTTTTAGGAAGTTTAACTGTTAAGAATAAAAAGAAATATGATTCCATGCACTGGTACTTCAAGACACTTAAAAAAAAAATCTTTTTCTTTTGTTAAACTAACCCTTCTAACCCCCCCCCCCCTCAATGACTTAATAATTTGATAGATATAATTCTTTGAAAGTTAGTATTTTAAACCTTCTATCTAAAATAATTAAAATATTGATCTTGTGATAGTGACAATAATTAATTTAAACAGTGAATTATTCTCATAAATATTTTATTAATTATTGATATCCTAATTGTTAAATTTATTTTAAAATGACTATTTTATTTCATTAATATGCTTTCATGAAATTCTGGTTTTAAATACAATCATAAAATCAATTACCTATTATTTTTTGTGGGGTGTCCATTACTGGGTGGCCCATTACTGGAAGAGAGGTGGCCCATTACTGGAATTTAGGGTGTTTTGATTTATTTCTGTTATTTACAATTAAATTTTGATCCACATTGGGAAATGTGACTATGAGCATGATTAAATATTGTTGATAGATTAATATAATATTAAAAAATGTGGACTATAATAATTATAACTATTAATTAAAAAATAATTTTTAAAGAAATTCCTTAAGGGTGTCCATTACTGGCACATCTACCCTACATATATATACATACATATATTTATATACATATATGTATGTATATACATATATAGGTATATACATTATGTATTTATATATGTTGATATATATCACTGGCGCCCGGCTAACCGAAATGTACCTTTTTTTGTTTCAAAGTATTGCATCGTCCCTTACCCCTCATGCAAAAACAAATTTGTCTTTAAGGACGTCTTCCTTTTTAAAACTTGTTTTAAGCCTTTTTTTAACCTCATCTCCCCCGAGTCTGAAATTTTCTTTCTGTGTTTGTGACAACATACTCTCAAAGCATGCAATTT
The DNA here is from genome assembly GCA_963931845.1 of Maratus michaelseni. Classification (NCBI taxonomy): domain Eukaryota; kingdom Metazoa; phylum Arthropoda; class Arachnida; order Araneae; family Salticidae; genus Maratus; species Maratus michaelseni. Next base: position 357,821,374 of record OZ007591.1, on the reverse strand, counting down.
CTTTCTTGGAATCCAAAATAGTTGCACACTGTTATACTATACTGTTACATTTTTTTTTTTTTTTTTTTTTTTTTTTTTTTTTTTTTTTTACACCCATCCAAAATATTAAGAGGAGAGAGCCTGTCTGATATTACACTTTTAATTTTATGTTAAATAAAACATTGGGTACTTTTCGGTTAGCCAGGTGCCAATGATGTGTACAAGTACATACATGTATATATATTACTTTTGTCCAGCTAACCGAAAAGTACCAAACATTGTATCAATTATCTTCCTTAATTACTTTCCTGGAACTATAATTTATCTCCATCTTTTATATTATGTTCTGCAGTGTTTTTCTTTTTCAGTACCATAATTTCAGTAAAAAGCGCTATAGTGCATATGCGTGTAAAAATTTAAAACAGTCTAAGTGCACAGCACTTCTGCTGGTGTGGCTGATTCAGTAATTTTTTTTTTCTTTTCCTCCCCATAGCAATATTTAGATAAGATGCCATTTTATTTAATGCAAATTATGTGTGTGTGCATGTTGAAATAAGTTTTGATTTAAAAGAAGAAGAAAATGATTCACTGACATCAGTTATATACATTAATCAGTTGTACTTTTTCTTTTTAATTTTCTAGTTGAATATGATAAATGCTTAATATTGCAACCTATTACAATTTATTTTCATATTTTTCAGGAAACTGTGGTGGCGCAGTTCAGAGATGGCAGCAGAGATGACTGTGCAGCATAAACTCGTTTGGCATTCAAGCAAAGGTAAGTTGTCAATTTACTCAGTTTGTAACGCAGGGCTTTTATCTTAGGGCCCATTTTGAAAAAAGTAAAAGTTATTTGTGTGAAATTTATTCTTTTTTTTTTTGTGAAAGATAACATTTTGTAATGAATATGAAATTTAGTTACTCAAATTTGAACCAAACATTTATTGATAACTTCTTTAAGTCCTTCTGTTAAAGTTTTCCTTTCAATTTGTTTGCAAATTACACATTTTGAAACATAAAATAAAAATTAACAATGAAGAGTATGTTTTTATGGATTGTTTATAAAATAGTCAATTCAGAAAATTCCAGATTTTAAAAGTATTGCTACCCCACATGCAAAAACAAATTTGTCTTTAAAGACTTCTTCCTTTTTAAAACTCAATTTTTTTTAAGTTGCCTGTGTTATTTAAAAAAAAAAATGGGAAGAGATCCTGTTTATTAAAAGGTATATTGTGAAGGGACCTGCTTTACTAGGAAGAATTTTGGGATGGTCCCCTAAATAGGCTCCAAATTTTGTCTGTATTGATCAATTTATATTAGTAAATTTAATTTCACACATTCATAAAATAGAAGTGCACTCTTGTATTTTAGCTGCATACAGTTGGTAAACGTTAAAGCTCTTTACAAAGCTTTCCAACCTTTGCACTTTAAGTGTAAAATTTACACTTTTTAACCTTTTTTTACAGCTAGAATGTACTTATTTTTTACTCTTAAAAGTTATAGAAAAAAAAAAGCTATTAAAATATTTTTCGGCAGAATCCTCGAATAAGCGAGGATCCCCGATTTGGCGATTTTTTTGACGCACGCCAAGGAACGACGCGCGCCAACTGAGAAATCGGCAACCTCCGAATTCTACCCAATCAGAACACGAAGCTTTTCGGCAGACGACTTATTACTTACACACATCGTCAAGCAAATTCTTTCACAAAGTACACCGTGAACGTAGCATTGATTTTATTTCGTTTTAAGAATATTTACAAAGTTTTAGTAAATTTTACCGCCACATTTTTCGATTTTTACATACTTTTACCAATATTTTCCTTCAGATATTTCAATTTTTACAAACTTTTACCGATATTTTCCTTCAGATATTTCAATTTTTATAAACTTTTATCGATTTTTTCGTTCCGATTTTTTCCATTTTTACAAATTTTTAGCTATTTTTCCTGCCGGATGTTTCCGTTTAAAAAACTATTTAGCTATTTTTCACTCCGTATTGTTTCATTTTTAGCAATTTTTCTATCCAAATTTTGAACTATTTATTCCTCCGGATATTTTTATTCTTACAAATTTTTTCCTCCGGATTTTTCCATAAAAAAAAGTTCTACCCTATTTTTTCCTCCGGATTTTTCAATTTTAACCTACTTTTTTCATTTGGATTTTTCGTTTTTACAAGTTTTTAGCTATTTTTCATCTATTTTTCATTTTAAAAAATTTTTAGCTATTTTTTCCTCTACATTTTTACAAATTTTAGCTACGTTTTTATTTTATTTCTTTTGTTTTCATTTTTATAAATATTTAGCTATGTTTTTACTTTTTTTTTTCATTTTTATAAATATTTAGCTATGTTTTTACTTTTTTTTTCATTTTTATAAATTTTTAGCTATGTTTTTCCTTTGTTTTTTTTGCATTTTTTGAAATTTTTAGCTATTTTTTCCTCCGGATTTTTCCGTTTTTAAAAATTTTTAGCTATTTTTTCCTCCGGATTTTTCCGTTTTTAAAAATTTTTAGCTATTTTTTCCTCCGGATTTTTCCGTTTTTAAAAATTTTTAGCTACTTTTTCCTCTGGATTTTTCCGCTTTAAAAAATTTTTTAGCTACTTTTTCTACCGAATTTTTCAATTTTTAAAAATTTTTAGCTACTTTTTCCTCCGAATTTTTCAATTTAAACAATTTTTAGCTACTTTTTCCTCCGGATTTTTCAATTAAAAAAAAATTTTAGCTACTTTTTCCTCCGGATTTTTCAATTAAAAAAAAATTTTAGCAATTTTTTCTCCAAATTTCTCAATTTTTTTAAAAAAAATATCTATTTTTTTTCATTTGGATTTTTTATTTTTAGCAATTTTTAGCTATTTTTTCTTCCGGATTTTACCATTTTTACAAATTTTTAGCCATTTTTTTCCTCCAGATTTTTCCATATTTTTAATTTTCTTTCTTCTGTATTTTTCATTTGTATAAATTTTTAACTATTCTTTCCTCATCATATTTCCATTTTTACAAATTGTTAGCTACTTTTCCTCCAGATTTTACAATTTTCACACATTTTTAGCTATTTTTCCCACCATATTTTCCCACATTTTTAGCTATTTTTGCCACCATATTTTCCGAATTTCCAATTTTTTTGCTATGTTTTCCTCCAATTTTTCCATTTTAAACTATTTTTCCCACCGGATTTTTCCTTTTTTTTTATGAATTTTTAACTATTTTCCCTCCAGATTTCTCCATTTAAAAAAATTTTTAGTTATCTATTCCCTCTAGCTTTTTCAATTTACAAATTTTTAGCTATTTTTTCCTCCGGATACTTCATTTTTACAAATTTTCGGCTATTTTTTTCCTCCGGATATTTCCATTTTTACATATTTATAGCTTTTTTCTTCCATCTGTATCCATTTTTACAAATTATCTTTTTTTTTCTATGAATTTTTTTGAAATATTTATCAAGTTTAATAATTTATTACCTTTAACAATGAAAAAATTTCTAGTAAAATAAGGCTTAAACTTGAAAATTGTCACAAAACGGAATAAAATCAACGTTTACTTCATGAAAGAAATTCTCATAAAAACTCTATAAATAGTCAATTCTCTGCATCACACCACACACGTTATAATTGAGGAAAATTTCGATATTCTTCATTTTTCTAATACATGCAAGACGCGGTTGACTATGCTTCGCGTACATTAACTGAAAAAAAACATCACTGGACGCATGAAACTCGCTGTACAGCATTCTCTAGAATGCACGAAATTCATTTAAGCCGAGGTCAGTAACTTGTGTATGTACGCTTCGCGTACATTAACCGAAAAAAAACATCACTGAACGCATGAAACTCGCCGTACAGCAATCTCTAGAATGCACGAAATTCATTCAAGCCACGGTCAGTAACTTGTGTATGTACGCTTCACATACATTAACCGAAAAAAAACATCACTGGACGCATGAAACTCGCCGTACAGCAATCTGTAGAATGCACGAAATTCATTCAAGCCACGGTCAGTAACTTGTGTATGTACGCTTGGCATACATTAACCGAAAAAAAAACATCACTGGACGCATGAAACTCACTGTACAGCATTCTCTAGAATGCACGAAATTCATTCAAGCCGCGGTCAGTAACTTGTGTATGTACGCTTGCCGTACATTAACCGAAAAAAAAACATCACTGGACGCATGAAACTCGCTGTACAGCAATCTGTAGAATGCACGAAATTCATTCCTGCCGCGGTCAGTAACTTGTATATGTACGCTTCGCGTACATTAACTGAAAAAAAACATCACTGGACGCATGAAACTCGCTGTACAGCAATCTGTAGAATGTACGAAATTCATTCAAGCCGCGGTCAGTAACTTGTATATGTACGTTTCGCGTACATTAACCGAAAAAAAAACATCACTGGACGCATGAAACTCGCTGTACAGCAATCTGTAGAATGCACGAAATTCATTCCAGCCGCGGTCAGTAACTTGTGTATGTATGCTTCGCGTACATTAACCGAAATTTTTTTTTTTTCCCCAACAATCCATTGACTAATTTTAAGATTTTTTACCACGATTGGCTGATAAATTTGGCGATATCTTTTAAATGGCCAAAAAATCATTTTGTAAACTTTTTCATATTAAAATTTAGTTAAATTGTAATATTTTAACAAAACTGTATTCAAAAAGTTATCATAAAAAAATCTTCGTCTATTACATATTGCATAGGAATTGTTCATTTTTATTAAAATTATTTTATTCAAAATTGTTATTTTACAGTTTGTTAAAACAGTTTAGCAGAGTTTCATGAAATGTAAACATCTTGTACAATGGGTCCTTCAAATTACTCAAAATTTTGATGCTTCAGCTCATGTGCTTAGAAAATGTTTGCTTTAAATGTTTTAATATTTGTTTCAAGAGTGATGATTCAGTTTTGTGATTATTGTGACACCTCTGGAAATATAGTGCATCTAATCTGGACTTACATTTAATAAAAATTAAATTAATTTAAATTTTTGAAATGTAAAATTTAATAGAAAAAGATTGAGTATTTTTTAAAGTTTTGCAGAAATGTGTCAAATAATTTTTGTTAACAGGGTTTTTGACTTTCTTGAACTTTGACAATACTTAAGATTACACAGATTTATGCTAAATAATTTTTTTTTATTTATGCTATGTATGTAGAAGAGGAAGGGAGGTGGTGATAAAATTATTTAATCTTCTGACCTCTAAATTAAGGATTTTTTTTTAATATGTTGTCATATAAATTAATTTGGATTTTGATTATATGTAATGTATAATTTTTAACAAATTAAAAATAAAGCAGATTCTTTGGAGAAAGGGACCTTCTTTAATACTTTCTTTGACCCTTTTTTCTTAAGAAACTTTAAAAAATGATATTTAAATTCAAGGTATTTTTAAAACATTCTTATGTTTTGCCCAAAATATTTTGCAAATGTAAGATTCTGGAGAGGAGCTGAAGGTTCAAATCTATGTTTTTAAATTTTCCTTTAAATCAAATATCAAGTAATAAAAATGGTGATTTTTTTTTCATTGCTAACTAAGCGTAAAACTGACAGTGTGAAATATGTTCGAGCCTGGAAGCTTGGTTATGCTTAGTTAGCAATGTAAAAATTCACATGTTTGTTATTCAATAATTTCGAGTTAATTTCACTGCTGAAAATAAATTAAAATTACTCAAATATCAAGTTTTTAGAATAAAATAACTGTGGCAATATTTGTATTGGAGTAATTAGTGTTTCCCCTAGACGTTTTCGAGAGGGCGCAGCACCCTGCCCATTTTTTTATAGTTGTAAATGCGCCCTGCCCGTTTTTATATAGCTGGAAATGTGCCCTGATTATTGTGGATTCGCAAGAATTTGCTTTCGCGAATTTCACCAAAATTTAGCGGGAAAATATCACAAAAATCATCTATCGGTCATGAGAAAATATCGCAAGATTCGTCTATTGGTCACAGTAAAATATCACAAAATTTGTCACTTGGTCGCAAGAAAAATTACAAAATTCAAAAATCTCAAAATTCGGCAGTTTGTTGTAGGAAAAAAATTGGGAAATTTGCTTATTTGTCGCAAAACCTCCCTCCCTGCACAATTCGGCAATTGGTAGCAGGAAAATATTCTGAAATTCATCAGTCAGCTGCGGGAAAAATCACGAAACTATTCAGTCAGTCATGGGAAAAAATAGCGAAATTCTTCCAAGATCGCATGAGAAAAATTGCTAAATTTGTCAATCGATTGCGGCTAAAAATAGAGAAATTTATATATCTGTCATGGGCAGGGCATTCGGGGCACGGGCCCAGGGTCCCCGATTTTCAGGAGTCCCCAAATGCTACTAAAAATTTTTGAATTATTGGCCAAAACAGTTTTAACTGTTAAAAAAACAAAATTAAAATGGAAAAATCTGTTTGTCAGAGATTGTCTATGATGTGTCAAAGCAGGGTTGGCAAGTTTCTTCCAAAGTGGAAAAAACCGGCCTGAAGAAATAGGTTTCTTCCAAGTGGAAAAAATGGAAGAAACTGTTTTTCTTTAAGAATTTACCATATAAGTTACAACTTTGTAAAATACAATAAAAATAAATGTATTTTCTAATAGATAACCTTACATAAATTTAATTAGACTTATAAAAATTTAATTATGTATGATAAATTGATAATTACACCAGTTTTTTAGCCAAGATCACACACCTGTCTAAAGCTTTCCAATCATTGTGTACCTGAATAAAATAAATGGGACTTTTCTAACACCATGCCAAAATGTATGCTAATGTGCTATTTATTTAAACCCTGAACGTGTAAATATTTTTATTGCAAACCGTGCCAAACATTGTGATTTGCTATTTATTGAACATGACACTTTTTAATTATTATTATTACTTAATTTACTCTGTAACCTCGCAAAACATCTTAATTTGCTATTTTTCAAATAGAAAATATTTAATATTAAGTAGTAACTTATATTTATTGTTGACACTAATGTGGATTTTACCATTAGGCATTTACCAGATGATGAGGACGCTGCAATAAAATTGTTTCAGGACTTTGGATACAAAAAAAAAGTATGAACGTCTTCATTCAAAAAGTGAAATGCTTACTGCAATGCTAAGAGACATTTACAATGCTATGCCTGTAGTTTAAATTGAGTTAATTTTATTAATTTATCATATAATATTTATTTGTTCTTTTATTTTAAGTCTATATTCGTGTCGATTTAATAAAATAGTTCGTGAAAGTCTGTAATTTTTAAATGCTCAATTTTGTGCCAACATTTTTTTTTTTTTTTCCAATTGAATCCTTTCACATGAATTTCATTTTGTGCCAATTATTGCACTTGGTGACGACAATGGTGTTGGTATAATGGAAATGTACCAAATAAATTTATCCAAAATACACAAAATCAATTAAAGGTAATTCAATTCAAAAGAGGCACATTTTTTTTTAATATATATAATTTAAACTTCTGTAACCAGTAGTAAATAGTATGTGGATCATTTACCTATTGTAGAATGAAACTCTTTTAAATAAAAGACAGTGCTTTGAATTTACGCCCATTTTATTAAGGAAACTAATATACAGTAATTACTGTATTGAAGGATTTCATTAAAATCTCCATTTTCCTTACTACAGTGCAACATTGTATAACAAAACAGAAGTAATTTAGCTTTAAGATGCTGCAATCAATTTCTCAACTTAGAATGGATGAATGCAAAAGATGAAAAAAATTCTTATCCCTGTAGAGTTTATTTTCAGAACATTTATCTTTTAAATCAGCATGCTAGTATACATAATTACAAATTTGTTTGTTTTAAGTTTTGCACAATAGTTTTTAAAATATTGCATTTTTATATGATAAATAAGGAATTGGTAGTTTTTTTTTTTTTTTTACAGAAATTATATAAACAATAAAAAAATATCCCCTACCTCTAAAGTTGTAAAAAACATAACCTGTAAATACCTGCTGAACCTGAAGTTTGTTATTAAAAAATAACTTATTTTTCCATAAATAATATTTTTAATATTAATTAATTTCCAATTTAAATTTCATATAATTAGGTTTTGAATTTAATTCTTTTATATAGTTAATATATTTTAATTTTGAGCATCTGTTTTGTTTTCTGTTGGTTTCTTCCAGTTTTTTCCATTTCTTCCAGTTTCTTCCGGAAGAAACCCAACCCTGTGTCAAAGTAACTTCATTTTTTCTTTATTGTCTTTTAACCCTTTGAGGCGTGGTGGGATATATTATATCCCACCTAATTTAAATTTTACTTTTTTAACTTTGACGGGGAAAAGTTGAAAAATTGCTTTTCCTTATTTTGAACTAAATTACGGTGAGAATTGAAATGCTATCGTTTTATGAGTGATAATATCAGATTTATAGCTTGGAGGTACACAATGTATTTTCCTACTTTACAAAGCCATTTTGAAGGAAATGTTATGTGAAAAAATAAGGTACACAATGTATTTTCCTACTTTACAAAGCCATTTTGAAGGAAATGTTATGTGAAAAAATAAAGTGAAGAAAATAAAGAACTGCTGGTTTCTAGCAATACAAATTCTAGAAACATTTACAAAGTGAGCAATTCGACTTTTATGAAATGAACAGAAAGAGCACCCATACATCATATGTAAAGAATATGAATTTATATATTTGAAGTTATTCAAAAGAATTTATAGAAAGCCTGTTTTTATTTTGTTTTAGTGATTAACACAGAGATAAAGTATTTAATATATACAGCCCCCCCCTCCCCCCCTGCTCTTAACACATAAAAATAGAAACAATATTATTGTTAACATGGTTGCAAAAAGAAATGAGAGAATATGATATAACATAAAATTGCCACCATGAAATGTAGTTTCGCACCTAGAAAAAAAAAAGGAATTAGGTGTCATTTGACAACGCTGCCCTTTCATGAGTTTTTGTTAAAAGCAAATATAGGTATACTGCAATAAAAAAGTTTCATTTTGTACAAATAACTTGAACTACAAAGCTTTTTGTAAATAGTTTTTTTAAATTATAATTTCTGTTCCGATTATATTTATAAATGGCTAATTAATAAGTGGTGTTTTTAAAGTAAGGCATTTTAATTTTGTTTTGTAAAATTTATTTTTTGTTTTTCAGAAGAAGAAGAATAAAAATCTGGAAAGAAAAAAGTTCTCTGTGAAGATGACTGTAGATTTTCAGCTCTTGTTTATAAACTTAAATTAAGAAACATCAGAAATTTAATTGTAACAGGATTAAATTTTCTTGTAAAATATTTCTGATAAATTTTGAGCATCTTGTAAATACATAAATAAATGTTTTTTGGTTGGTTTGTTTTACATTTGTTGTGAAAAATAAAATTTATATGAAAAAAAAAAGCATTCAGTTCTAGTGTTTTTAAATATATATATTTATTTATGCAAGTGATGTTGTTAAAAAAGATGTACTATATATTTTCCCCTTCTTTCTCATTCTGAGAACATTCCCCCTTCTTTTTACAGGTTAAGATATAATTGAATAAAAGTGTTTTATGTAGGCTATATTTTAAAAACTGATAAACTGTTTTTGTTGGTTGATTATAAATTAGCATTGCTTGGAGATCAGGTATTAAAAATAATTTGCTGTATAAAAACTTTTGAAAATTTTAATAAAAATTTCATCATAATCTCATTAGAAGTTGAGATTAAAATTTTAATGTACATAATATTGTATGAATCAGTTTGAAATTTTGTTAGTCAAAAAGTCACATACCTCCTGCTGGAAGGAAAAATATTTTAAAGATTTCTTTATTGGTAATATATTAAAAATATATATATATATATATTCAGTACTCATTACTTGCTAATTTTTAAAAAGTAAAAACAATGATATATTATTATTTATGAGTAATGTTTAGTCCATTTAAAAAAAAAAAAAAAAAAAGATTTAGTGTATGAATGGTGAACTTGCCGTGTTCTAGAAGATCAACTGCCACTACTATTTTGAAAAAATATTAAACTTATTTAATAAGAGAAATTTTAAGATTACATAAGAAGGAAAATAGTGACAATTGGCTTTCTGTCAATTAGTAATATTTTGTAAATATATATACATTGAAATTTTGTTCTATGATGTGTATAAAGGGGGGAAGAGTCCTTAACAGACTAAAACATTACTTTATAGGAATACTGCTACATTTTTCTGATATTATATGCCAAAGAGATGAAGATAGTGAAATGACATTTTTTGAACGGACCTAATTTACATATATATATAGTTACATCATTAAAAAAAATTCTTAAATTTCAATGATCAGTAATGTCAACATTTTACCAATTTTATAAAATAGAGTTCCTGCGTTTTTGTTTTATTTTCAAGCTGGATAATTGGAAGAAACATCCAGGTAAGAAATTGTATTATAAAAGCACCAGTGGACCCATGCGAAGATTTCACACTGCAGTCTAATACTTTTTAGCAATATCTAATACTCTTTAGATGCAGGTTTAAACTTGTAAAGGAAAATTAAGGACTGAAACTATCTTCAAACAACATTAGTCGAGCCAGAATATCATCTCGTTTATTCCATCACAGTTACAGTAAAAACTGATCGAGCATAGCAAAGACAAAAAAATATATATATCTATAGTTAATTAACTGCTTTAGAGATGACATCATCTGTTTCGGAAAAAAACATGGGACAAAGAAAAATAAATTGAGCATTTCAATTTTGCTTTTTAGTCATAAATATAAAATAAACCCGTGCAGCAACTATGTCCCACTTTATCTTTTTTGTAGTATTTATTTTTTATAATCATTTTAAGCATTATATAATGTGGTATTTTATTTTTGTGGCTACACTAATTTGAGGAAAGCCTTTCATTTCTTTTATGAAGACAATGCAGATTTAATTTTTAATTTACAGCAATTTTTAATCAAAAAATATGTTTTATCGAGATGTGAGTGCACTATGTCAGAAGCTGGTTCAAAATCCTTTCTTATGGCATCTCGTTCATTGTTGTGCATTTCATATTTTCTGAGAAAAGGGGATGTTGATAACAGAAATAATATATACTAGTGGGCCTGTGTGAAGATTTCACACTGCAGCCTAATATTTTTTAGCAATATCTAATATTTTTTAGATGCATGTTTAAACTTCTAAAAAAAAATAAAGCCAGAATATAATCCAATTTATTCTTTCATACTTTACAGTAAAAACTGACTGAAAATATCAAGAGCTATATATATATATATATAAATTGTATTTTAACTACATTAGAGAGTGACATAATGTTTTGAAAAAAAAAAAAAAAAATTGAGCGTTTGAATTTAAATTTTGCTTTTTTATCATAAATATAAAATAAACCCATGCAGCAACCATGTCCACTTTATCTTTATTGAACATTTTTTTTATAATCATTGTTGTGGAATTTAATTTTTGTGGCAACAGTAATTTGAGGAAAAACTTTCATTTTATTTCTGAAAACAATGCCTATTTAATTTATTACTTGCAATTTTAACCAAAATACATGTTTTAAAGAAATGTGAGTGTACTATGTCAGAAGTCGCTTGAAAATCCTTTCATATGGTATCTCATTTAACATTATACATTTTTTATTTGCTTCGAAAAAGGGATGTTGAATATAATCATTAGATAACAATTTTCAATGGAAATTCTGGCTGGACAATCCACCTGGTGAATTAGCTTGAAGAAACATAAATTGAAACTACTTAAAAATTTACTCCTTTGAATAGAATGTTTAAACCTATAATTTAATTAAAAATTGAAGAAAATTAGTTTTTTTTTTCGTATTCTCACCATCATTGGTAATTTAACGCTCAATATATATTTTACACCTTGTGTTACACCTTATTTTACAACTTTTTTTTTTATTAATTACAATTATGGCTTTTGCAACTTTTTCAGAATAACATTAAAAAATAAATCATAACCATATGGCCTTTTATTCCGATCTAATGAGATGAGTGGATACGGCCAATTTTTGCCTCCATTGGGACACTTTTTTAAAAAAAAATTATTATTATTGCTTCCAGATTGAAAGTATTCTATACAAGATCTGAAGCACTTTCGATTTTATTGTATTTTGACCTTTTTAATATGGGGTGCTTATAACACCATTGCAGTTTTTAACTGAAAAATATTATAATAAAGTGAAACATGTTTGCATAAAAGTCAGGTTGGTGTTATGAGCTCTTGTTAAGAAAAATATTCCAATAGATTATTTTTTTTTTTTTTTTTTCAAATTTTGAATAAAATATTTAGAGTTTTCAGACAAAAATTATGGACCAGTAAATTTAGATTCTAAAGTTTAAAATAACTTAAAAAAAGAAAAAAAAATTGTCCCTGCCAAAGGAGTAAAAATGGAGATTTGCTCAACTTTACTTTTTTGAGGACCATAAAAAGTATAATTCTGGCCAGCTTCCATTCATGATATCTAATAGTGGCATGAATATGGCTAGCTTTGGGCTATCATTCATTATTGATGGCGACAAAGTGGCTAGCTTTCGGCATGCATTCATTAATGATTACCATTGATGGCAACAAAGTGGCTAGCTTTCGGCTTGCATTCATTAATGATGGCAACGAAATGGCTAGCTTTCGGCTTGCATACATTAATGATGCCCATTCATGGCAACAAAGTGGCTAGCTTTCGGCATGCATTCATTAATGATTACCATTGATGGCAACAAAGTGGCTAGCTTTCGGCTTGCATTCATTAATGATGGCAACGAAGTGGCTAGCTTTCGGCTTGCATACATTAATGATGCCCATTCATGGCAACAAAGTGGCTAGCTTTCGGCATGCATTCATTAATGAATAGCATTGATGGTATGTGGATGGCTGGCTTAAGGCTAGTTTACATTTATGATGACCAATAAATTAACATTTATGGCCAGCTTTGGGGTAGCTTTTATTCTTAACAAACGCAGGTGGCATGGCTGTGGCGATCTTCTGGCTAGATTTTATTCACTATGATCGTTAATGGCCAAACTGTGGCTAGTTTTCATTAATAATTGCCACTTAAAGTATAACTGTGGCCAGTTTTAGGCTATCCGTCAATTATGATTAACCACTTGTGGCACAATTATGGGCATCTTAATGTAGTTATGGCCAATTCTGTTGCGGCCACATTGTGGCCGGCGTGACAGTTTTTTTAAGTTGCCGTTACGGCAAACGTTTGCGGCCCCTCATCTACTAGTTTGGGCCAACGCTAACGTAGCCATCAGTGGCCCGCAAGTTCTGTGTTAGTTGGGAGGAGTGTTATGTAAAAAATATTTTTTTTTAGTGTATATACATATATATATATATATATATATATATATATATATATATATATATATATATATATATATATATATATATATATATATATATAAAAGAGTAAGTGTCTGTCTGCTTGCCCGCGGATTTCTCCGTAATTATACCACCTAGGACTCAGAAATTTTTGTCATGTGTAGATGTTATCACCGGACAGTATACCTCACGGTCGAATTTTTAAATTTTAATTTAGATTTTAAAAAAAAAATTAAAACGTGTATATGGAATTTTGGGTTCGAGGCTATTTCAAGCTCCTCCCATGAAATAGCCTCGGCAACACCATCCGTGGCAACGAAGCAGCCAGCCAATGAGAGCAGGTGCAGCATCCAGGATCTAGCCACAGATTAAAGATATTCCATTACTCTATGGATCTAGCTACCAGCGACGATTTATTTACTTTCTGTTGAGTGAAGTGTAAGATGAAATTGGCCTAAACCCAGTGACAGAACTATCTTCGTGTGTCTGCAACGCTAATAATATTTCAAAAATAGTTTGAAATATGCAATATATATCATATTAAGTTCCCGATAGTTAGTTTTGTCACTGGGGTTTAGGCCTATTTCATCTTACACTTCACTGAACAGAAAGTATATCTTCATGTATCTGCAACGCTTATAATATTTAAAAAAACTATTCTTGACTGTATTTTTAGTTAGTTTGTTTCATTTTTTAACATTTTTAGTATGAAAATATTCAGTAAATAATTTGTGCAACGCTTATAATATTTTAAAAAACTGTTTTTGACTGTATTTTTAGTTAGTTTGTTTCATTTTTTTAGCATTTTTAGTATGAAAATATTCAGTAAATAATTTGAGTTCTTGGGCGGTTAGGAATCCATTGTGATTTTGTTTTTACCTCATACTTACAAATTAAATATTTTTGATGGAAACAAACAATTTACAAGAAATTTTGGAGTAATTTATTGTTTACAATTTTTTTCCTGTAATTGTTTTGGACTACATTTTTAGTTCCCGAGATTGATGAATTCATAACATGCGATAAATTGTTAAGATGTATGTTCTCATTAAGATTTGTTATTGAACTCCATTTAAGAAACATTTTTAACTCCATTTAAGAAGTTTCATTTAAGAACTTTTTTAGTCGCCCAAGAAAAATATTCTTAATGAAACAGATTTTCTGAGCTGTTTCTATATATTCATGATTTTTTTGTTGGGGCGTTCTTGAGTGATGTTTATGATTTAAGAACTTTTTTAGTCGTCCAAGAATCTAATGTTTTTCTTGAACTTTACGTTTAATAAAATGAAAACATTCAGTAAATAATTATTAAATCTTAATCACCTGAGAACGGATTTTTTTTTTCCAAATTTGTTTCTTTCGTCACTTTATAGAATGCATACTTTGCGACGATCGGCCGGTAGCATCCAACCACCACCACCATCCATAAATGTCATATAATACAATTCTAATACCGTGCAAGCGCCCCCCCTGGTTATTTTACGATTTTCCGTCGCATTTAGGGGGGCGGATTAACGAGATTTGACGGTAATTATTAAATTGCTTTGATGAACTGATTATAAATTCCCAGTCCGTGAAATATTTATGATGTGCATTTTGTGACATGAGTTTCATAAGAATCACTCACATATAGGACAAAATTAGCATTCACCAATCTGCAAGTAATACTAAAAATTTGTCGATTGACTGTTTTGCCACCACTGGCCATCTTAATAGTCACACTCGCCAATTGTGATGATTGATTGAAAAAAGATTTTTTACCCCTGCTGTCGTTTGATTATTTTCAAAACCATTTGGTACATTTCACAATTACCCCCCCCCCCCAAATCATTTGACAAATTGTGATTTTTTTTAAAGCTATTTGCCGATATTTGCATCCCCCCCCCCCCGGAGACCATTTGATGATTTGTGAGATTTTTTTCAACTATTGATTGATCAATTTTGTGATTTTCCGTTTTCTCACATTATGAGTTTTATCAGAAAGTAAAACAATAAATAAATATGAATGATTTGCGGAGCTGTTTCAAAATAATTATAAAGAATAAGTCTTTAAAAATGTAAAATCAATGTTATTTCTGGCCGAGTTTTTTTTTTTTAAATAATTATAAACCATTTTAATTTGTAAGCATGTTGTAAAAAAATCACCATTTGTGACAAATTTTGTGTTTTATAAGAATCCCCCAAGAACGGACATGCAAATTTATGTTGTCATCGCACTCTTTATAATTATTTTTGTTGAGGGTTTTTGGGCGATGTGATTGAATTTTTGATAGAAACAGCTTCGCAAATCATTCATATTTACTTAATGTTTTAACTTGCTGATAAAACTCATAATATGTGAGAAAACAGGGATATTTTCTTTATAACTTCATATTTACAAATTAAATTGTGGAAGACAGAATAGGTTTGTTTGTGTAGAGGTTTGTGTGTGTTCTGTTTTTAATGTAGTGTGTGTGCTGTTGCATTGTTGTAGTGTGTGTGCTGCTGTGTGTGTAATGTTGTGTGTGTGCAGTTGCATTTTTCCCGCGACCCTTTCACGAAAGTTTTTTCTGTGAACCTTTCACAAAATCTGCATTTTTTCCACAATCCTTTGACGAATTTCGTATTTTTTCTGCGATCCTTCGATGAAATTCAAGTTTTTCCTGCAATCATTTGACGAAATTTGCTTTTTTTGTGATAGTTTAACGAAATTCGTGTTTTTCCACATACTTATGTCGAGATTCATGTTTTTTCAGTGATCCTACGACGTAATTCGTGTTTTTTTTTTCAGCGATCCTTTGACGAAATTCACATTTTTCCTGTGATCCTTTGGCAAAATTTGCGTTTTCTCCGCAATCCTTTGATGAAATTCGCATTTTCCGTGATCCTTTGATGAAATTTGCTTTTTTAATGATCGTTTGACAATATTCGTGTTTTCTCTGCTGCCTTATGACGAGATTCATGTTTTTTTAGCGATCCTTTTACGAAATTCATGTTTTTTCAGCGATTATTTGATAAAATTCGTGTTTTTCTTGCGAAACTTTGACGAAATTTGCGTTTGCCAGCGATTCTTTGATAAAATATGCTTTTTTTCTATTATGATAGGGAAAAGCGGATTAGGATAGGTAGATAGGGAAACCCCATTATCAGATCGGGACATTAGATGTAATTAAGAAACAGTTGTATATTTGTAATAATTAGCGAAAATGGCAAGATAAAGGGGGTGGGGTGGGAACGACTTTTTATTAAATATCACATTTATTCTACATCAACTTCCTCTCACCACCAGGGGGTGCTTTGCTATGTCTGTTTCTATGGGCTGGATCACAACGGGGTATGGCTCTTTCCACCCGACATCAATAGAGCTTACTGATTTTAGTTTGGATTTTCACCACAGGGGGGCGCTTTCGTATCTTTGGTTCTATGGGCTGGATCATGACGGGGTATGCCTCATTCGACTCGACATCGATAACCTTAATGAATTCAGTTATGTTCGTATAGAACATATTGTGCTCCCTGGCGGTGGAAGGTGTAACTAAAGGATTTTGCAGCTAACTCGGGTTCTATGGGTCACATCACGACACGGTTTGGCTCATTCGACACAACATCAATAGAGCTTACCTATTTTAGTTCTGAATTTCACCACCAAGGGGTGCTTTCCTATCTCTGTTTCTATGGGCTGGATCACAATGGGGTATGGCTCTTTCCACTTGACATCGATAGAGCTGACTGATTTTAGTTCGGATTTTCACCACAAGGGGTGCTTTCCTATATCTGGTTCTATAGGCTGGATCACGACGGGGTATGGCTCATTCGACTCTACATAGATAGAGCTTTTCGATTTTCACCACCAGGGGTGCTTTTCTATCTCTGGTTCTATGGGCTGGATCATGAAGGGGTATGGCTCTTTTGACTCGACTTACAGTAATATATGGGAGTGTGTATGGCACGCCCAGTGTTTGCTGTCTAAGGTAGTGGGGCCCCCAACATTAGATTTGTTTAATAATAAAAAAATGTTCAACACTGATTTCAGGTACATTTAAGGTTGTGTTGGCACGGGCAACGCCGGGCGGGTAAGCTAGTATATATATATATATATTATAATATATATATAATGAAGTGTTACTATAAGCAGGTAGTTTTGATCAGCGACTGGTCTCTCTCAAAAAATGCGCCCTTAGCGCAGAATTCTTTCGCTGATGAAAAATGTCAGATTTCTGACTAATATATGCAGTCTTTTAACTGTAAAAAATTTTCGTTAGCTATTTTTTTAGTGTGACACTAATCTTGGATTATTCATGCTGCTCTTCTACTAGATACACTCTATCTCCAGTGCCAAGGAGGAAGCAGGTATTTAATAATTTCTCTTGTAACTCCCAAGGTTAATAAGACTTCGTTTATATTTAAATTCATAAGCGCAGTGATTTCGAAAGGTGATGCACCTATTCGAATTTTTGAGAAAACAATTTTTAAATTCTTTACTTAAAAAATAGTAATTAAAAAAATGTAAAATGAATAAATGTATAACTAAACAGTTATAAGGTAGAGTACTCTAAACATTGTGTAATTATCTTAAAGATGTTTAAATTGCAAATAGCAGTCTATCTCTTATTCCTTATTCTTTTTTTGGTTGTTTATGCATTTGTAAATATTTTTTGTATATAATAAATGTTTTTATTTTAATTCATAATTTTCAGTAATATTCATTTTATTTTGTCAGTGTCATATCAATTATTTTATTAACCAAAGTTCTCTAATTAATGGAGTATCTATTTGTTTTAGGATAAGGGACTAAATATTATTTATGTCTAAAATGCTAGTTTGTTTTTTATTTTATTCATAGCGGGCTTAGATAATAATCATTCAAAAATGAAGGAATTCCTCGAAATAAAATTCACAACGCAATTGTTTTTGTTTTTTTTTACTTAATTTTCAACTTATCTTTGTGATAATTAATTAGTAAACTTCACATTCCGTCTGGTGTTTCTTTTAATAAAATTCTATAAGATCCTATTTCTAAATAATTCCTTTTCTAAACCCCTTTCCTTTTGTCTACCGGAACCTTATGCTGGATAAAAATGTGTTATACATTAATGTGCGGAATTCTTCCCAGCACAATGTTTTGGATTTTTTCCCAGTTTTTCGCTGATTTTGCAACATTATTAAACTGGAGTTCGGTTAAAAAAAATTTAGCCTACATAGTAAATTTTGTCCACACCGATTTTTGAATGTTTAACGAATATGAATATGATTTTTAGCGATTTTGAACATTTTGCTTCAATTTTTTTTTTTTTTTTTTTTTTTTACATTCAGGAAAGAATTACGGTAACAATATTTTAGCCCACTATAGTAAATTTTAAATTTTGAATTTTTAGCGAATTTTAAAGTGATTATTAATATTTTCTCGTGTTCTGCGGCAATTTTTTTTATATTTGTTAAATATCCCGTTTATAATGTTATACTAAAAGCTTAATATAGTAAATTTTGTCCTCCACGATTTTTGATGTTTTTGTGCTTTTTGATGATATTTTTAAAGCGATTTTTAGCATTATCTTGCGTCTCTCGGTGAATTTTTGACATTCGTAAAAGGAATTATGTTTCAAACATTTAGAATAGTACATTTTCTTTCCGCAAATTTAAAAGCGATTTTTATCGTTTTTTCCTGTTTGTCGTCGATTTTTGACATTCCATTTACAATGTTTTTGTCCACTGCGATTTTGGAATTTTGAGCAATTTTTTATACGATTTTTGCGAATTTATCTATTTTTTATTTTTATTTATTTATTTATTTATTTTACAACACCGATTTTACCACAATAGTAAAAATAATCCAGTTTTAACGTTTTAGCACAATATTGTAAATTTTGTCCTCTTTTAAATAAAGTTTATTGGGTATTCGTACATCAATTTTTTAATTAATCGCGAATTTTTTATATTTGTAGAGTTTTTAGCGTTTGCGTCTATTTTAACATATTAGTAAAAGGAATTTGGTTTCAAACTGCTATCCTAATATAGTCCACTTTGTCTTCCGCGAATCTCAGTGCGATTTTTAGCATTTATTCGTGTCGATTTTTGCATTCGTGAAGGAATTCTGGTAGCAATGTTTTAGTCCACTGTAGTCATCTTTGTACCCTGCGACTTTTGAAATTAATGTTCATAACATTTAGCGTTTTTTTTTCGCGTTTTGCTAAGATTTTTTCACATTTAAAAAATGAATCCGTTTTCAATCTTTTAGCTCAATATAGAATTTTTTTTTCTCCTCTCAATAAGGTTTATTCGCAATTCGTTCAGAGATTTTTTGAGCTGTCGGTATTTTGCGCTATTTTTTGACGGGTCCGGGGAACACCGGGCGGATCAGCAAGTAAGCTTAGATATACCTAAAATCAGTGTTCAATCATTTTATATCTTTAGACTTTTCCCAGCAGACTTCATCTCGGAGACCCCACTATACCCCCAACGATACCTAAACTTTGACTCAGTCGATGAATCCCAATAACAATAATATTGTTTTAGATCCGGTTTGACCGAAAAAACATCGACGAATACCCCGGACCAATATGTCCGTCAATCATTCTTTCATCCGATCCGTCTATTTATTCACTGCCCTGTTTCATCCAAAACAGAAAATCTACCACCGCTGATTATTTCTCTATCACATCTCAAAGTAAGGAATATTCCAATATATTTCAATACATTCAAGATTTGCAAACCACAAATCCTACTGTTCGTTAGCTATAAATACTGAATAACAATTTCGCTACTGAATAACACTAATCGCGCGTTCCTTGTTTGGCTGCTGTGATTGGTCCAGACGTATTGCGATATCTCTCGGTTTTGATATGTCATATCGAATAAGATGAGCTTCAATATGTGTTGGTTATTGCGTAGTATTGATAGTGCTTGCTAGAATGTGGTTTCTCGGATTCGGAAGAAATTTATGTCTGTGCTTAAAGAATTATTGTCTTTTTTGGTTGCCCCTTTCATAAAAAAATGTATTTTAAATACATTCAAAATGTTTACGGTGAATTTCACTAGGTTAGCAAAATTTAACTTATAGCTTATTCTTGTGGATTTTATTAGGAAATTAAATTTCTGAACAAGGAAAGGGAAATGGCTTTCAGTTATTCTGCGAGGACTGTAATGGTTACATTGCCTTGTTCGGTCGTCGTAATAATTCTCCTAGAATTGATACCTGAGTTTTATAGTATTTTGCTTCCACCACCGGTATTAAAGTGTTACCGGACATGTTGGGAAAGAAGTTCTCATATAAATAACCAATTAACAATTTATTGATTAAATTAATATGCAAGAAAAATGTTACAGTGATAGTTATTATATTGTCACTATCCAGCCGTATGTGACTGTTATATGGCGAGACCCCTGATCGCACGTTTTAATATATCTCATATGTACTATTCATACATATCATTCCGTCTAAGTAGTAATTAATTTTACTCTAGACTAAACTGTCCAAAATACATTCTCTCGGTAATCCAACACACTTTTCTGCGCTCTTAACTCTACACGTCTATATTCTACGCTCTGCACTGACGACCCTTGCGTCTTACGCTATCCGCTACACATCAACGGGACACCTCCTCCACTCTTCACGGCATACCAGCGACTGTGGTGTCCTACCCTCTTAGCTGCACTTCCACGAGTGACCAGTCTGTAGCTGTCCCGCTCTCACTACAAATCGACGAGTCTGTCATTCTTCATTCACTGAACTTCCATACACGTGAGAGCCTTTCTTCTTCTAGACCATTCTACCCCTGCTTTCTTCTCGATCATTCTCCCCTTGTATTCTTATCTGAAATCCAGCTCGCTAAGAATGTGGTGCTCATTGTATTTCTTTCAAAAGCCGGATTAGTACTTTACAAAGATCTCGTGAACATTCCCCAAATAGATAAACTGATCAGGTAAATTCCACTGTCAATCACATACGGCAGTTTTACAGCAAAAGAAAAAAATGTATATCGGAATACATTATTATAATCATGAATAAATATAATTACTTAAATTAATTAGAAATATACAATATGAGTTTTACTAAAGTCAGAAACCTGACAAAGACCTTTTTTTTTTACTCAATGTGAGATACATTAAATAATTTAAACAATGTTAAACAATAATTAAGGTAAAAAAAATGAAAAAAAAATTACATGGTTGACATGATTAAATTTTGTAGTAAATCGTAAGCTTCTCAAAATACGCGATATATTTTTTAATTTCTTAAACTCATATTTTTAGTCATACAGGGTAATCCTTTGCTAAATTAAAAATAAGAAACAATAATGATCATTGATAAAATGAAGCTTTCATGATAGATTATTTCTTTATGACAAAATTAAACAAAGGATATATGACGGAAGGATAGTGATGTACCAATGGTTTGGCCCGGAACCAATGGTTTAGCCCATTTCGTGTACAGAATAAACGAAATCCTTCTCAGTCCCTTCGAATTCTGTTTGAACCAAGTAAAACAAACTTTGATATTTTAAAATAATAATTAAATTCTATGAAACGAAAATTGTATACATTTTTATGTGGACAATTTTGAATTTCATTTTATTAAATGTGCTTTTGAATCATATATTTAATCATATCATATTGGTGAAAATGAGAGTTTAAAAATATATATATATTAATAGAATAAAATGAGAAGAATTGAACAAATAAAGAAAAGCTTTATGAAAGTAATGGTAACGCAAATAGTTATTAAACAATTAGTTTATCTTCTTTTAAATATTTTGTTTTAAAAAATAGGAGAAATAAAAGTTATGTTCTATGAGCAAGCAGATATCAAACTTTTAATTAATTGTATTCAACTAAATTTAGTGATTAAATTGTTGATACTATATCATTTATCTTTAAAAACAGCAAATGCTGCTACTCTCCCCCCTTTTAAATTTGTATGGCGATATATCAGAAATATCAATATTAACTTGTTGATATATTGCGATATTAAATTTCTGATATCGTCCAGCCCCCACTACCTTATGCAGCATACTGCCTCGAATTTGTATGATTTTATATTTTTAAATGAAAATATATCCAAAGGAACATAGAATTGAGGGTTCACTGTCTTACGCAGCGTACAATGAGGGTGGTAGGTACACTTCGGTCTGTTTTTGAAAATGAACAATGAATTTGTAGGAATTTATATTTATTAAATGAAAATATTTCCAAACGAACTAAGGCGACCTCCAATATTATTGTGATATACATTCATCCGCCTTCGATTCGTCGCACGGGAAGATATATATATATTTACGTCGTTGTTCGATATGCTGCAACCACCGGTATAGATGCGTGATACCAGACACCATGTATGTCCAAAAATCACTTCACTCAGACATTTAAAATAGAATATTAAAATAAACGTTTATTGGTTGAACACTTCGACATTTACAACAATTACGTGAAACACAATGTTTCAGTTTACAGGCAAGTATGCAGCAGATCCTGCACTATATTAAATTACACTTTAGAATACTATCTACGTACCGATTAAAACATTATGGTACACTATCCCCATTTTCTTACACGTATACAGCCAGGAATATCCAACACCAGGACCGTACCAATCTTTCCAAAATCTCAGCATATACTTAGGCTTCTCGTACAAGACACTCCGAGAAAAACGCAGCATGCATACAGAACAACCAACATCTTCCAGTTCCAACGCAATTAACCTATCTCCTCTATTCTGCATTCCGCGCTTCATCTCCCTATACCATTCTGTGTGGTTTTTCTCTCTATTTTCACGGATAGCTCATTACGTCGCCGTTGATCTCTCTCCCCGTGACAGTCCATTAAACTGTATTATAATCGGCTCATACGCACTTCCTTCTACTACAAAGCACATTCCTGCCTTACGCTAAACATCCCAGGAGGCAAAATTCCTGTTCTGAAATTTGTTTCATATGACTCAGTTGAATCTTGTACTAAAAAAAAATGTGCCTATAACTCAAGTATGTAGATAATAATTTGCAGATAAATATAATAGAATACATACTCCCGTGTATATATATCTATATTATAAAAGACAAACGTGTCCGTGCGTAACGCTGACGTAATTTTGCAAATGGCAACACTGAACGATGAAATTTCAGTTTTGCGATTTTTACTGCTGCATTTTTTTTTTTTCTAAACATCGCACATTTTCAATTTTTACACCGATATATATTAAAAGAATCTACTTTCAAATGCAATTTGTCTGAAAATTGTAACGCAATTTATTCATTTATTATATAATTCAAATTAAATTCCAAGCATAATTTAAAAATAAAAATCTATATCGCTTGCAGACGATTGCAAAATATTAATTTATTTGCACTTTAAACAGTATAAAAAGTTCAGCATTTGTTTCCAGCTAATATTCAATAACGATATTAAAACTTCATTAAGCTATAAATAAATTAATATAAATAAAACACAAATTTACCAGACATGTAATCGAAATAAGCGCTGAAATTATCAGAATAAGAAAAACTGCTATATAACAAATTTTTAGCAGTTTCTCCGACTATTAACTTCTGGCACGAGGCCAATACAAAATTACCGTTTTTAATAAATTTCAATATTTTATTTGAATATATATTTGACATATTTCATATAAAAATGCTGTTTAGTATTTTTAGGGGGGGGGGGGGGGGGGGCAATTAAAAATAATAATTAATGTAAAAAATCCATTAGAATTTTCAAAAAAAAATGTTTTTCACATATATCCTCTATCCCGGGAAACCCGGGTTGGATGCCCTAGTATATATAATTATTATCCATGCTATGATGAATTCCATGTGTACTTAATTGTGCACCGGTCAACAGCTGACAAAATGGCAGATCTGATGATACTAACATATGAATGAATTGTGTTGAGCTGGATATCGTCTGTGTAGCTCATTAGTGAGAGCATTGGCGTGTATAGCAAAAGTTTTAAATTAGAATCTTGATCTAGATACTTTTCATTATGTTGGTGAAAAATTATGAACTTTGACCTCCAACTACAGCGAATATAATATTTCAGGTTGAAAATACGCATGTACGTATTTATAATACATAATTGTATACTATACTTAGTATATTGTGTAACATACTATAGATATGAAACACTATTGTTTACTATACTCTAAGAATTTCTACTTTTTTGCGTACTTTTTTTTATGAAATACAATTGTTTAACACTATTGTTGAAACACTATTTAATGTATTTATTTTCTGTGAAATAGTGTTGTATACTATTGTACTAAAATACTATTGAATACTATGTCTAGTATATTCTTGTAGATTATAGATATGAAATACTATTTTATGCTATATCTTATAAAATACCATTTTACACTATTCTAAAAACTAATTCTTTATGACTACCGATATTATTATAAACTAGCTAACCCGCCCGGCGTTGCACGGGCCAAAAATATTAATAATCTGTTCCATACGAAACTTAAACCAAACCCCGTCGTAATCGGGTCCATAGTTCCACCTTCCACCACCAGGGGGCGCAGTCTGTTCATGAAGAGGCCTTTACAGAACACTCGACCCAACCAAATTTCTAGTAGAATTGAAATTTAACCACGGGTAAACATTGCCAAAATAGCGGAAATCGCGAAAGTTGGTTACGTAATCGATCGGTTTCTAAAGGGTTAATGTAGATATTTTTTAAAACCCAATCATGCGTTTTGAAGAAAATAAACGCGTCTATGATCTGGAGTCTACTGTTTGTCCGTATTCCCATTTCCTGAGTCGATGCTGATTTTTAAACCTGGACCGAAAAACGAAAATGGCGTGAGTGAGTTTTGGAAAGGATTTTTTTTTTGGAGTGTTAAAATTAAAAATTTTCAAAACGGATACCAGATTTTAAAAAAACAAAGGGATGTAGATTAGTTGAGGTATTTTTAGTTTTTCGTATCTTGTTTATAAACGCCAATTCGGATTTTTAAAGATAGGGAAATAGTTAAAAAAGCGAAATTGACTTACGGTAAAAAACGTTTTCGAAAGGGTTAACGTGATTTTATTTTTAAACTAAAGGTTTCTGCCTAAATCCGTCAGAACGTAGATGTCTTTAGGTGTGTTTGATTTTTGTTTGGTTATTTTAGAAAGCCGATGCCAGATTTTATATATCATAGAAAATCGGAATTCGCAAAAGAGAGTCCTGCGCACGAATTTTTTTTAATGGTTAATATTTGTATTTTTCAAAAACAAATACAGATGTCGAAAAAGGAATAAATGTAGATATTGTCTGGTATTTTTAGTTTTTCGTACCTTTCTCTGAATCGCCGATGCGAATTTTTAAAAATGGCCAAAATCGCAAAAATCACAAAACGGCATACAGAAAATATACTTTTTAGAAGGGTTAATTTTTGTATTTTTTAAAACCAAAGAGGGCTTTGGAAAGGGCAACGTCAGTTCTTTGATTTGGTGACCTTCGTTTTTCCGTATTTTTTGTATTTCGGTGGATGCAAGGCTCGGAAAACGGGAGAAAATAAGAAACATGAATTCGATGCTTTTTGATTATTTTTTTTTTGAAAGGGTTAAATGTAAATCTTTTTCAAACCAACCAGATCGTTTGAGACGTAAAAGTATTTTCTTTCAGAATATGTAGACGGTTTTTCCGTATTTCTAACCGTTTGCCCATGGCGAATTTAGAAAAACTTAAAACAAAAACGGGATGTGTTGTGCTTTCTTTCTTCCATTCCGGAAGAAACACTGCACATGCGCCTGCTAGCTTTTGAATAATGACGTTTTTATTTGTGATCTTTGATCAGTTTTTAATTAATAACTACTTTAATTTTCAAAATATTAAAATTCTCACGTAATGGTTCACCAGGAGAGGGTTTGGACTACGTATATCTAAATTTGCAGCCTTCTAGGTGGGCTGGATTTTCCTAGCCATCGCCACAACAGAACACAGACACACACAGAGCGAAACTTTCTTTTATTAGTATATATTATTTAGTGCAGATGCATTTTTGCCTCATATATTTCACCATAAGCAACATTTCATTAAAAAATGCATGTTAGAAATTATATATATTTTCCAGAAATGTTTCAGAAAATTTGCTACTGTTTTTATTTTTATTATTTACAAATAGCCTTAACTGAAAATGTCATAAAAGAGATTCCGAAGAACATTTTTTTGTTTTCATTTTATTAAAGATACACCCACAGCGATTTTATTTACTTTTACAAAAAAATAAAAAATAATAATAACAATTTTTATTTACACCTACGAGTTCAGCGACAAATTTTATAAGTCAATGTACGTAATGGATTCTATTGTAGAGATGAACTGAATTGTAAATATATTTTTTTCTATTTTTAGTAAATATTTTCCTGAATGCGAAAACAACAAATCTTTAAGATTTAGAAAATATATATCATCAATTACTTTTTGCAATTCTAATATCTGATATCTGTTGAAATGTTAAAATAATTTAGTTCGAATATATTCAGTTATATATATTTTCCTTGTAACTATATATATATAAATATATATATACACATAAAAGCTTACTACTGAAATCAGAAAACATACACTCTAAAAACGACATTATAAAAACTGAGCAAAAAATACTCAAATCTGAGTATGTCGCATAGTCAAATTGACTCCGATTCAAAATTACTCAAGTTTGAAACATGTATATACTCATTTCTGAAAACATGCACACACTCAAGAATAAAAGATCATGTGCTCATTTTTGAGTATGTCCATGTTTCAAAAATCAGTATGAACTGGCCCTAATCATTTTTGAGTATGTCTATGTCACAAAAATGAGCATTAATGATTCATATACAACAGACCCAAAATGATTAATCACGTTTTACTTTTTTACCTGTTGGAGATATGTAGGTAATGTAAATTTCAAAATTGTTCAAAATAACGTAATATTTGAGATTACAATGATGATATAATAATGCCGTTAATTTTAAAATATGTAATCTTCAAGAAAAGCATAAAAAGCGAACTAACTCGAAATAAAATTAGTCTGAAAAAACAATTGTGAAAAATCACGAAACGTATTTTTTTTAATATTCCATATATTGCATTTATTATAGAGGAACTTATGGAATACTATTTACATTTTGGGCAATACCACATCCCGATATTGTTTAAAACACGAAAACCGGGTACAATTACAAACTTCAACTAACTGCGAATAGTTTTAGTAGACAAAAATTATTTTACGAAATTTCATCATTTGCAAACAAATAATAATAATAATAAACGTATTTTGAGGCTATTGTGAAGTAGTCTGAAAACGTGGAATAGGAATTTAAAAATGAAGAAATCGAACAAAATTTGGAAAAAAAAATGTATTGGTATCAAGAGAGCATGATCAAAATATAGTGTCTAGGTACTCAGCCAATATACTTCAGTTCATACTTCAGATGTGCACAAATCTCAACTTTAATGATCTGTCTTTGCGCCACCACAATCATGATGTATTTTGAGATATTGGTATTCCATATAACCCGACCGGATTGGTAAAAAATTACTCTATACTTATTCGTGTGAATCGCGAGTTAAAAGAGGAATATTACATCATAAACTGTTGCTATTTCGATATACATTATGCTTAATTTCAATGTAAATATAGTACTTCTAATAATGAATAAAAAATATTGAAAAATTATCTCTTGAAACTTTCCAAAGAATAAAAACACATATTTATTCACACAAAGCGCACTGACGCCGACCGACGAACTGCGTGTTCTGGGGATCATTCTGGAAACGTTCTTATGTAGTTGATAATATTGCCGCTTGGTGGCAGCACTTTACCAAACAGAAACGTTTGTATTCCATATTACTCGAGTGTTCCATAATACCGGAAGTCCCTCTATATATAACGAGTGACAGAAAAAAATAAAATAAGCTTTAATTATTTACGTAATGGAGAGAGGTAATATTAATGTACAATAATTGTACAGTATAATGACATTGCAAAAGTGCTCAAAATAAGATTTTGTTGATGAAATTGTGTTGCCATTAATTTCCACAAAGTTACACTTTATAAATTTTAATACAGTTTCTGGGTCCTACAAGTTTCATTTAGAAAAGTTTTTTCCGCGCTTTGGTAAGTACAGCAGTGAACATTCCTTTTCTCAAACACACTGATTTACGACAGTTTGACTTTTATAAAATTCAAGAGTTTTTTGTGCCGGAAATCTCTGAAATTTCATAAAACTAAGTATCAGAACTAAGTGAAATTTGTTCTGTAAGATTGGATTCTTTTATGTTTTACTTTTAATAATAATTTTTATCGTAAGAAAACTTTTTATTAAAAGAAATCTAAACATTTATTTTTTATCAATTTGCAGCATAGTTGAAAAAGTGTTTATAAATTCGATTTGTCTGTCTGTCTGCCTGTTTGCCTCTGTCTGTCCATGCTCCATCTCGCATAAATATACCTGTATTGCATGAAATTGATATATGTTATTGAGGTTTACTATGGCATGGTCGGTTTTGAAATTAAGCAAATCTTCAAAAAGCCAGAGGACAATCTTCGCTAAAACATTTTAGGATATATTCCGCAATAGCTAAACTAATTCAAAACAAGTGATAGCTTGTAAATACTTCTGCAATATTGTAAATAATGTGCAAAAACGTTTATAACCAATTATTTTCAAAAATAAAATAAACATATATCTTATAAATAAATGTATTAAAATATTCTTGTTTTAAGAAATATAGGGGGATGTACAAAATGAAATTTATTACATTAATGTCACCCAAATTTTTAAAAAAATGTATATGTTTTTAAATGTGTTTGTTTGTAAATAAAAAACTATGCCTCGGTATAAAGAAAATATGACATGAATTATTCGAATGTTTTATTCAGAGGATTTTACAATAAACAATAAGTTAACCCTTCTTTGCATGAGTTTTCTTTTACAATTGTGTTTTTTTATACATATATTAAATATTAGACACCAGAAAATTTAAGATAGATTTTTAACTTTGTTCAGCAACATAGTTCCCGGGAAATTTACTGGATTAATATTTCTATATAAATATAGTGGTGGCGCAGAAGTTGATTTATTTATTAAAAGTTAAATAAAAAGTGATGGAAATTTACATCACTATGCAATTAAGGGTTAATGTTTTAAAATACTAGATGGATAGTGAACGACATAATTCATATGAACATAGGTTATTTTTAATAATATGATAATTTAATGAATGATATATTAGCACGATTTTCTGAAAACAAAGCGTAAAATGTCTTTAAATTACATAAAACTTCATTATTTCTTTCTTCTACTTTAAATCATCATTATCATTCACTAAATTTGCTAAGAATTCATATAATAGTGGGTAATTAATAGAAAATGATAGAAATAATTTTTCATAAGATTAACAATATATATATTAAAAATTTTATAATTGAAAAAAAAAAGACTGTTGATAACATGAATAAATAGTTTCCAGAGCTGTAATCAATCTATCAAAAAAAAAATTAATGTGTTTTTGTGTTTATAAGAAGACAGTATTATTTAAAAAATAGCATTTGATATTTCCGAAATCAATATAAGCAAATGAAAAATATAATATTCTTCATTAGTCGAATCGCATAAGCGAAATTTTTTTCTGCTATCAGCATTTTTAATCCATTATTTTCATGATATATTTCTATAAAAAGTATATGTCTTTGTATCCTTTTATGCCTCTAGCCCTAAATCTGTTAACAGTTAATGCCAATTATCTGTGAAATCTTGAAAAACAGTGAAACATGTTCTCAGAAGAGACTGTTTATGTAAGGTGCTTCTGATTATCATCTAAATTTGTAAATTAACTCTGCCATTTATAATCTTCGCAAACTATTTTCTGACAACTCTTCCATATTTGCCACCGTATCCACCACCTCTATAAGTTGGTTGAAACCTCGTGTTAAAATCTCTACGATCGAGTGTATATCTTTCGTCTTCCAATCTACGTTTGGTATCTGGACCACCTCTTCTGTACGGGGATACGGTAAAAGCAAGGCCGAAAACGACGCTTACAATACAGACAATGTATACCTAAAATGAAATAAAAACACTTTAAGAAAAGTTGATAAATTTATCCAACTATAAATCTTTTACATAACAAACATAAAAAAGATAAATATAGAAAAGTTTTTCATCAACATCTTTTATAAATAAATCATTTTTCATTACTAAAAATAAAATAAATTCACTATGATTATTTTTTGGTACAGAAATAACTACATAAATATTTGTCTTAGGTATTTGTATAAGTTTTACATTATCTAGTTTTAGCATATTTGTCATTCCTAAAATTGCACAATTACAAACAATTATTTAACTTGTTGAGAAGTCTATTTTCAAGTGAGTCAGATATCTACACTAAAACCTGCAAAGCCAAAGTGCAGTCATGGGGAAAATATATAAATCCCCCCCCCCCCCCCCCCAACACACAAACACTCTAATTCTGTTGTAAATCATCCTATAAAAATGCGGCTGGTAACAACCGATTCATAACAATGGCTACGGAAAATAATACACACGGAAAAGTGTTTGGTTATGGTCTACACATTATAAATAATACAGGGATCGATGCAGGGTTTTTTTGGCCCATTTCGTGACAAGTAAATGTTATTTTTGTGAAATGTATCACATTTTTATGAAATTTATTATATTTTTGTGAAAAATAAAATTTGTTACGAAAGGTGAAATCCAGCTATTCAAATTCAAACCAAGCATTTAATAATAATAACTTCTTTAAATCCTTGGCTAGTTTTCCTTTCTAGTGAATTTGTTTTCTTTGCAAATTACACATTTTAAAACCTAACAAAATAAAAAGAATTAATGGAGAATATGTTTTAAGGAATGTAATTTTATGAAGGGGTACTATTTTATCAAGAGGAATTTTGTGAAGGCCCATGTTTTATTAAGAGGGATTTTGTGAAGCTATTTTGTGAATTTATTTCATTAAGAAGAATTTTGTGAAGGGTATGCAAATGGATTACTTTGTAGGGGACCTAAGTAGGCCCCAAATGTTTTCTGTATCTACCTCTGTAATAAACCATGTTAATTTTCAAATGGTAACTCAAAAAAGTACATGGTTTATGCTTTAATTTTCTTGTAGACGGTATCTAAACCGTAATGCAAACGCATTACGTAGTCCTCACTCCCAATTGTTTGCTACCAGCACATTTTCTATACAAGGATTTGTCGCAGAGAGTTATACTTTTTCTTCCATACCTGTATTTCACTCGACAGTTTGCTACTCTTCTGATGTTCTTTACACTTGCACTCTTCATGTTTATAGGCTACACAAAATTCTTTAAATCATAATTTTACTAAACAAGATTTATCAATGGTTCTGTTTATAATTTAACTACATAAATAGCATTTACGGGTATTTGTATCTATTTATTTTTGGCTAATTCCTCATTACCTGCCATTCTAAAACTAAGAAAGTTTATTTATAAAATATGTTCATGAACAAACTTTTTCATATTAATACAAAGAAAACTGTTTTGAATCGGAAAATATTTTTTTTAAGGATTTATATATACAGTAAAAAAAAGGAAATAAATACAGCTTATATTACTCATTAATTTACTACTCTTCTAAATATTTTAATTATCCTGGTTTCCATGTTTTACAAGTTATAAAACAAGAGTCCAATTCATCAATAACTGTAAAATTAATATCAATTGATCTATTAGTAATGTAATTATACAAAAATTACGGACTGGCGCTTGTATTTGTAGCTAAATGCACATTATCTTCTCATTTAATTCTAATTTCGAACAACAATTTTTCTTCCAGGAAAGACTATTTTGAAATGGGTCATATCTACTCTAAAAAACTGTCAAGCTATGATATACCACTCATTAAATTTACTAATAGCCTTTCTTTACCCTTTTAATTTTGGTGTTTTTTTAAGAGCTAACGATTTTTTTTATATTAGCAACTTAAATTTAATTCTACAAATATTTACTAATTATTCTTATCATAATTTAACTATAAAATATATTCACTGGTATTAGAATCGACTTTTTTATATTCGGAGATGTGACAGATTTGTACCCCAGAAAATGAAAAGTCAAAGAATCTTATTCATTATTTAGCTATTCTATACATGTTTTTAAGTTTGTTTTTTATGTATTACATAATGTTTTACATAATGTTTTACAAAACATTTTATTTATTACTCTTATCATAATTTAACTGTTCTGGTTTTACTCGCTTTGTGAGTTTAGACTTAATGTGGTAAAATGAGTTAATGCTCGGTTAATGCAGTGAAAAGTTATCTTTGTGCGCAAAGCACGGAATGTATGTTTTGTTTTCCTTTCCACTCAAAAGATGCCAAATTAGTCTGAAAATATAAAAGATTCACATAAGAAATGAAAATGAAATTTCATAGTTCCGTACAATATATTTTCTGAAATAAACAAAATACAGTGTACTTAACAATTATAATAAGTTTATGCTTAATAAGTTAGATAAATAAGTTAATAAGTTAAATAAGATTAATAAGTTAAATTTTGCAAGTTTTCATTTATTAAAATAATTCATTTAAATGCAAGAGACATACCAAATTCACCTCCAAAAATACTTTTTTCGAAATATAATGTTATAATTTTAGGTTAAATATCCTCTTGGGGTGAACAACTTCATTTCCTTTTAATGTACACTGTGAATTTCAACATGATATTTTTTGAAATAAATTTAGTTGCTGTATCCTCCACCAAATCACGACAATTCAATAGCGACATGAAAGATA
Organism: Maratus michaelseni; assembly: GCA_963931845.1. Taxonomy (NCBI): domain Eukaryota; kingdom Metazoa; phylum Arthropoda; class Arachnida; order Araneae; family Salticidae; genus Maratus; species Maratus michaelseni. Next base: position 357,788,415 of record OZ007591.1, on the reverse strand, counting down.
CTTTATCATCAAATGAGCAATTCGTACATTTTTTACTGTTCTGTATTCCAGCTTTTCACCATAGATCTTGACAAAAACCACTTCGCCAGTTATGCTCTAAAATGTTCACTTGAAACACATTCTCTTCTGTGTAGACATTGAAACATATTTTCCGTAATAAGGTCTACAGCCTACTGGCGCATTTAAAAAAGTGTGATTTGCACAACAGAGTCATTTTTTTTAACAGTCTTTAACACTATCTACATTCATTTTAAACTGTACTGTTTTTGCATGGTTAAGGTTTGAAGCTACCGTTGACCCATTTACGAAAGGTTAATTAATCTGTATTTTATTTAAACTTTTTTTTTCCAAATCAGCCCGAATCAGGTAAGTTACAATGAATGAATTATTTTGATAAATTTTCTTTTGATAAATTCTGTTACATGTTATGAAAAGTTGGTAGACAGCTGATAAAGTAAAAAATTTAAAAATAACTACTTATAATAGCAAAAATATAACATTGAAAAGTGAAAATGTTTTATATTTTTTTAACAGATGCTCAAATTTTCATTAAAAAATATATGCATAATTTAGAATGTCTGACATATGTATTGACAAAATTTAACAGTAATTGAAGTAATATAAGACCTCCATCGGCAAATGTAAGACTCTATAGTTTAAAATTTAAATATATTATTCAAATACGCCCTTTTTTTTCCCAATGAATGGCGGAATTTTATATTCGCTCGGATTCCCATAGAAAAGCATTATGACGTAAAAGAAAATTTTCTATATTTTTCGAACAAATAAATCAAATTTAACCTTTTGAAACCCGCAGCATCCGAAATCATCCCAATGCTTTGAAACCCACAATAGTCCAGGAGAGCTGAAAGGATTTAACTTCCCCTTAAATGAGTTGAGGTGCTGTCAATTGGGTGATCTCTCTCAGTGATGGATGGGGTAATGTGTTGACATATCTAGACAGTACAGAAAGAAAACAAGATTTTTTTTTCAGTAACTGGAGTAATGACAAACAGAGAGGTGTAACAACTGTCGAAATTTGAATAAAAGGAAAATACAGTAAGGTCATTTCCACTACTTACCTACTGTAAAAGGGGGGAACGAAAAAGCCCACATTTTGGGCTATTTTGTTGTGATTCTTAGGTGATTAAATTTTATAAAGTTTGGGATTTAAAGAGTTAACCAAAAACTATATATCTATTTCTGTGTATATCACCAACATACTTGCTTAATTACAAGCTATTCGGATATTTTTTGCGTCAATGATAACGAAACATTACACACAGATAAACAGACGTCAAAAACTTTTCGGGTCACGAAACTTAGGCTCCTGCAATCCGAGCTGACTCACGCCGCCATTTAATTGCCCGTAGGTGAAGAATGATTGTCCACGTAGGCAACAATCATTGATTGGTCTAAATGGGTAACAAAATGCTTGGTGATTCATCTTGTTTTACAGTAGCCCTCATTCTAAACAGTAAGCCTGAACTGACGTTTTAGGAATTATTGAGATTTGAGTTAATGCAGTAAAATATTTTTAAGGTGGTCAAACAATTAATGAAGGGGAAAATTCAATTAATGAGCTAAGCACTTTTTTTTCATCTCTTTTGGGAGCCTAAAGTTGTCAAACTGATCTAAATATGTAAAAGATTCGAAACGAAAATAAAATTTTATATGTACGGAAAATGTATTCTGAAATATATAATGAAGCCCTTGACATCTGGTAAATTTATTCTTAAATAATTCAGAGGAAAAGAAGTTCGTAATATTACACTACGTTTGTAATTAAATTCTGTAAGTGTTTAATAATTGACTTAAGCGTAAGTAAACTATTATAATTAGCATAAAAAATTGGAATTATGCAGGATTAAGCTAAAAATCATTTGTATGTGTGTGTGTGTTTCTTTGTTATCACTTATTAAAAGACATCACATCTTTATCTTAGAATAAGTCCATGAAAATATATTAATATGTAATACGTACTTCGTAAAAATAACTTAAAAGAAAATATTGTAGAGCATCATTGTATTGCATATTTGCATATACATTGGTTTTTTATGAGTGTTGTCTTTCATCTAATTTTTCTAATTCAATGAATGTTTCGGTTACTGCGGTAGTATAGCGGATCAATTAACCGCATCCATCGAGAGATACCAGCATACCACCTTTCCTCATCACTTTAAGTTTCAGCCATCTTGCAAAAATGGCGAAACATCTTGATTTGGAAACGCATTTGACCATACCCCACAAAAAAATTTATTTTAATTTTTAAATTAAAACTTTGTCTGCGTTTTCTTTCCGGTGGCAGAAAATTAAGAAGAAAATAATAACATAATTCATTGGTTTTCAACTGTATTCGACGGAACTGTAATTGCTGCTTGGCAGCTCTAAAATACTGAATTTGATTGAAATAAAAAATTCAAAAATATAAAGTAGAATAAAAATAAGGAAATCAGAAATTACATTCAGGGATGAAATTTGCTAAGTTTAATATTGCGTTTCTTGCAAAACTCAGCAGTTGATCATTCTACTTTCTTCAACTAGAAAGTTTTTGAGGTGCATGGATGAAGACCTATGGAAATAAAAAATAAGGGGAACTCCGGCCTGTTTATACATTATTTTATGATCATTATTGTTGCTTTCATTAGCAATGTAATGTTTCAAAGAATTACACAAATGAAAATGATTCAGAACCACTCACCTAAGAAAACCCCCTCACCTAGTCCATGTTCCCCTTAACATCGGATGTAGTGATTTTTTTAAAGAACTTTGCCTTGAAGAATTTTTTTATTTATCAAAACTTTTTATACTTTTTAACACTTTTCCAACATAGTATTTAAAGTATTTATGAATTCGGTCTGTATGTCTGTCTATCAGTACTCTAACTCGATAAATATATTCAGATTTTTATGTTATTGATATATGTTAATGAAGTCTACTATGACATGTTCGGTGTTTAATTTAATTTCGGTCAAAAATTTAAATATATAAGTGAAATGTCAATAAATATAATGCAAAAATTTAGAATATAATATCTTTTTTTCTTTTTAATTTAAAAATAATAGTAAAAATCACTTGAATTTTAAGCCAAAGAAGTGAAATTTCCTTTTAACTTAAGTAATAACTATATAAGCTATATCTCCTATGGCGTATATAGCTACAGCTGAAGTACTTTTAACCATAATATTTGTTCTAAAACAAAAGTGGGAATACAGTTTTCTTGGAAATATTATAAATTTACTAATTTTGATATCAACAAAAAATAATTAGATTTTATATCGTTTCAAAGATGCCTGATCCCATTAAAAACTTAATCATTATAGACAGTAGAATACTGTATCGGTTCAGGTTACCCACTTTTACCCGAACCCGACCCAATCGGCAGTTCAGATATGATTACTGCTGCATTTTTGTTGTTGGTCGGGTTGATTTTCGTTGTTTCGTTTTCGGGTGGATTTTGACTCTTGCGGGTAGGGTACGGGTTGACTTGATTTTTCAGAAGCGTGTCCAAATGGTATTTTCAGCTGAAAAATCTGCATACAGTAAAACCTCTATAACAGACACCCCCGAGCAACGGACAATCCTCTTTAGCAAACAACTTTTCATTTCCTAACACTTTTATATTTGTACGTTTTACTCTGAGAGGTGGACATCGGCAAATCTACACACACATAACGTGTGTGTGTGCAAAATATCACAGTTACGTTGCATGTGTTTTTGTATGCATCAAAAACAAAATGTTGGTAATATTTTTCCTATTTGGAGATAAGAAAAAAGAGGTTTTAACTGCACCATACAGAAACAATAATCTATGATCACATTTCTGGCATATATTTTATTCCTCATGCAAAAATTGAATTTATATATACTCATTCATATTGGAATATATATATGTTTTATCCGAAACATTGTTCGCTTGAAACTTTTTCTGAAACTCAAAATTATCGGCCTTGAAAAAACCTGAATCTGATACTCAAGGAAACATTCTACAGTGAAACCGATCCACAGAAAGAAAAATAGTGTCGTTCAGACCTGAAAAACGAATATTGAGGAAATCCGATTTGATTTTCAACGATCTCGACGTAACCCTTATTCAGTAGTTTTACTATATTTTAATATTAAAGAATATTGTTCATTCTAGATGAAAGATAAAATTGGTATTACAGATATAATTGTAGATTACTTTTCATAATCGCATTAAAATATGCATTAATTTCCTTTTATGTCGGTATGGTTGCGGATTAATTTGAAATGGAATTTTACCCGACTCGTGCAGGACTCTTAAAGACGGTAATTTGTTTTAACACCTAAGCTTATTACAATCCTATTTTTGACCAATCAAACGAATCTTCTGCTAGCCATCAATACTGATAGCTATCTGTTTTGATTAACAGATGGTTAATTGTAAAATCATTATAAATCATGGATCTCCACTAATATTTTTAAAATCATGTTTAAACATTTTACTGGTGAGAATGATTTTTATTGTGTTACTATCATTTCATTTTTATGAAATCTCAAAATTAAATTCTAAACTAGCTAACGTGCTGATTTATTTGTTAACAAGGTAAATATATTTTAGCGTAGTGATGCAAAACTAAGTTTTTAAATGAAAAAATGTTAATGTATGTACATTATTTTAAATATCCTTTTAAATATTTTTTTTAATGTTCTCCAAAAGATTTGTAATTTAAATTTATAGTCTTAAATTATTTAATAAAAGCTTATATATATATATACACATATATATATATATATATATATATATATATATATATATATATATATATATATATATATATATATATATAAATTTATATATATATATATATATATATATGTATATATATATATATATCTTATGTAACTTTATAAATAAAAATTGCAACTAAAACTGAAAAACTCTTTTGATATGAAACTTTTAGTGGAAAATTGGTGGAAGACAATAAATAAATAAAGAAATATTGCGACAAAAATTATGGAATATGATACCAGATGCTGAACAAATTTGAAATAACTCCTATCTAATTTTAACGTCCTTAATAAAATATAATTTTTTTCGAAATTTTAACTATGTAACATAGCTTCGATTGCTTGATACAAATTAACAATTGTCTCCAATCCTTTCATTTCACATGTAACTTTTTTCATATGAGTTCAGAAACAAGCATTAAGAATAACATTACATTCTTTTCTTTTCTAGTCGTACAACTGCAACGTACAAACTGTCTTTCATTTTATTTATTTTTTGCGGTTTCTTATTTATTTTTTATTTTATTCACACGCATGACAATATGACTGCATAAGGTTTTCATTAAGTGATATCTAAATCAGTATTATAAAGTACAAACTTTTTATGTGGATAACTCTGTATTTTTCCAATTATTAAGCGAAATGATTTGCGAAATACCCGAATTTTTTTCTACGAGTTCGAAATTTTAGCCATTCATCCACTGTGGATCTACATTTTATTGTATTGCATTTTACGGGATAAATTGTCTGAACATTCAAATTAATCTTTTGCTATGATTTACGTTTCCTAAATGCATAGTATTCAAGTACATGAAAAATAAATGAACAGCATGAAAATAGCATAAAGCTGTTTCGGAGCTTCTTAATCTCCGTCATCAGTGACAACAGATGTAAGAGTTTAGACCATGTCAGTATGCAAGCGTCTCCACTCGCGGCTAAGGTGGAATAACGAAGAGTTGATGAGTGTTAAAGAACAAACAGCCGAGTCAGTAGTGCTTGCGCAAAGGAGGGGACCAATGAGAAGCGCTTAGCCAGTCTGGACGAGATAAAGCAGGGAGGAGAAAAAAGGGGTGAAGTGAAGAGAGGGAATTGAAGGAAACATACTGACAAGGCCTAAACACTTACATCAGTTTTTAACTGGGCACTGATAATGCAGCTTTAGATGCTCCGAAGCAGCTGTATGGTATTTTCACATGTATTTAATTTGTGCTATTTACATGTTATTTTTAATACAAATGCACAAAGTTCAATCCTCCCATTTTAAATATTGAAGTACGGTTCTGGCAAAATCTAAGTTAAAATTGATTGATTTTCCATGCGGTCGAATTTGACCACGGAAATGACTTATACAAGTTAGTTATCTACTGCTTATAAATAATACTTATAATACTAGCAAAAGCGACTGGATTTACTCGATATTATACAATATACCTAATTAGTTTTAATACATCTATAATTAAATTAAATACATACAGTAATACATACAAATACATATATTTATATTGTACAGTAGGATAGTTGATTATGACTCCTTTGTAGAATAGGCCCCATTGCGTTTGGCATTATAGACCAGTGCTTTCAAATGTCTAGTAATCACGACAAATTTAGAAAAACGGGAAAAAAGGTGCGAAATGTGTAAAGTTCAATTAATCTGATGATAAGATCGAAAATCTATAGATATTCTAAATTAACGATATTGAAAAGACAACAAAATTTAATGTGATTGGTAAAATAATCGAAATCGGACTGATTTTACTAATGTAAAAAATTTGCTGGAGAACTTGGAAACTCGCACAAACACCAATTTTAATATTTAAAAATATCTAATACAAAATCGGAAATCCATAAACATTCCAAATCAAGTGTATTGGAAAAAGAACAAAATTTTCTATATCAGGATAACCGATTGAAATCGGATTGCTTTTACCGATGTCTAAAATTCGACAACGAACATGGAAAATCGGAAAAATATCAAAACAAATTAAAACAAATAAGAAAAAAAATCCTGCGTCAAGCATAGATTATGTAATACTTTCCAACATTTCCAAAATAATTTTGCAAATCTTTACCGTAAGGTGTAAGATGATATCTAACTAAACAATTTTGAAAACGCATAACATATTTAAAAATCCAATTTTAGGAATTACCAACAATATTCGGAAAAAATATCCGAGCTCTTTTTGTGAGGCCCTGTATATGATCTATAGATTTGTATATATACTAAATATAATGCTAAATTTTAGTTCAGTTAGGAAACGCGTAGCACAGTTTAAAATTTCCCTTCTGGAATTTCCGACAATAAACGGAAATGTACTCGAGAACTTTTGTGCTGCCCTGTATACAATCTATACTATTTATACACACCAAATAATAGACAAAAAATGAGTTAAATTTAAAAATGCGTTCATCAAGTGAAAAAGCATTCTCAGCATTTCTTATTAATAAGCAGTACTTTAACCGAATTATTTTGTGTGTCCCTGTAAATGTAAATGAACGATGAAAGCTATACACACAATATACTATAGTAAACCTCTTGTAATTCACGTTAGTGATATATATATATCAATTTCAATTTGTTTGAAATAGTGAAAGATTATTTAAATAAACTGCAACGATTTTTCTTCATAGACCTTAATGTAACGGAATTCTTTTGAGTATCCCCGTAAATGAAATATAAGTGCTATGCTCATCACATTCTGTTATTAGTCTCTTGTAGTACATCTCAGCCATATATATCAATTTCAATATGTTTGAAATTGTGTAACATCATTAAAATAAACTGCAAATAATTTTTCCCCGTAGACCGCAATGTAACGGAATATTTTGGAGTATCCCTGTAAAAAAACTATAATTGCTACACACACTTTATTTTTAATACCGAACATGCCACAGTAAGCCTCATTAACATATATAAATTGCTTGATTATAATAGTATATTTACGCGAGTTAGAACGCGTACAGACACAGACTGCAAACAGACAGACAAACCGAATTCATAAACACTTTTCAACTATGTTGGAAAGTGTTAAAAATCGAAAATGTGCAAACATTTTGAATCAAACTCATTGAACTGAAGACAGAATGAATAGTATTGGCGTAAAAGTGTAAAATTGGATGGCTTTTAAGAAATTCGAAAAGTCGCAGGCGAAATTAGGAAAAAAAACACGCAAAAATTCACTTTCAATAAAAAAATAAAATCTAATTACAAAATTGAGAATCTGCGGTCTATTTCGACGTCACTTCATCTATCCGGAACCAAATGTACATAATTTTTCGTGCTATAGATTCATCTATCCATTCTCCAAACACACACTCACATACACAGAAATGTAAAGACTTCATTTTTTTAACAAAAGTAAAGAGATAAATACAGAATTTTTTTTGTAATTTACCGCACGAAAATTTCTGATATCTATACTAATAAAAGAAAGTATCGCTCTGTGTGTGTGTTTGTCTGTACATTTGTTTGTTTGATGTTTGTCTCCGATAGCTAGCAAAATCTAGCCCACGTAGAAGCCTGAAAATTCAGATTTAGGTAGTCCAAACTCTCTCCTGGTGCATCTGAGCCTCAGAATTTTAATATTTTGAAAATTGGAGTAGTTATTAATTAAAATCTGATCAAAGATCTCAAATGAAAAATCACTCTTCTGAAATATGCGTGTGCATGCTCAGAAGCCTTTTATCCGTATCTTCGTAAATAGAAGAAACAAAGCACTAGCCATCCCGTTTCTTTTGTAAGTTTTACTCAATTTGCAATGGACGAACGGCTGAAAATACAGAAAAATTGTCTACATATTCTCGAAGAACGTACTTTTACTTCTCGAACGATCTGGTTGGTTCGAAAAATTTCCATATTTAACCCTTTCAAAAAAAGTAATCAATAAGCATCGAATTCATGTTTTTTATTTTCTCCCGTTTTCTGAGCCTTGTATCCACCGTATACCGAACTACAAAAGATACGGAAAAATGACAGTCACCGAATTAAAGAACTGACTTTTTCCTTTTCAAAGCCCCATTTAGTTTTAAAAAATACTAAAATTAACCATTCGAAAAAGTATATTTTCTGTATGCCGTTTCGAGATTTTTGCAATTTTTGTGATTTTTTGGAATTCACATCGGCGGTTCAGAGCAAGGTACGAGAAACTAAAAGTTCCAGACAATATCTGCATTTATGCTTGTTTTAACATCTGCATTTGTTTTTGAAAAACGCGCAGGACTCACTTTTGCGAATTCGCATTTTCTGCAATATATACAATCTGGCATCGGCTTTCTAAAATTACCAAACAAAAAACAAACACACCTAAAGACATCTACGTTTTATCGGGTTTAGGCGGAAACCTTTATTTATTTATTTTTCTTAAATACGTTACCCTTTTCGAAAACGTTTTTTACCGGAAGTCAAGTTTGCATTTTTAATGATTTCTCCTATCTTTAAAAATTGGAATCGGCGTTTATAAACATGGAACGAAAAACTAAAAATATCGCGCCTAATCTACATCCCTTTACTTTTTAAAATCTGGTATTTGTTTTGAAAATTTTTAATTTTAACAGTACGAAAAAAAAATCATTTCAAAAACTCATTCACGCACTTTTCCTTGTTCGGCCCAGGTTTAAAAAACAACATCGACTCGGAAAATGCGAATACGGACAAACATAAACACGACTCTATGGACTCCAGATCATAAACACGTTCATTTTCTTCAAAACGCACCGTTGAGTTTCAAAAAATTTCTACATTAACCCTTTCGAAACCGATTGTTTGCGTAACCCACTTTCGCGATTTCCAGTATTTTCACAGTGTTTTCCCGTGGTTAAATTTCACTTCTACTTGGAAATTTGGTTGGTTCGTGTGTTCTGAAAAGGCCTCTTTCGGAACAGATTGCTCCCCCTGGCGGTGGAAGGTGAATCTACAGGAGTATCTCTGGTTTTATGGGCTCGATTATGACGGGGTTTGGCTCATTCGACTTTATTTCGATAGCCTTACAGATTCCACTCACATTTATATAGAACAGATTGTTATTATCACGGGACCGAATAATGCCGGGCAGATTAGCTAGTATAATATAAATAAATTCAGAGGATCAGCTTACGCTCAAAATTTCATATTTATAAAATAGGTCTATGACGCAAAGTAGTTTTATTCCTACTAACCTGACCATAAAAGGAAGTGATAAATATAAGCTATTTATATATACAGGGAGGTTCAAAAAGTCATGTCCAAACGGCACATGTGGGTGTGTCAGGTCACTGTGAGCAAGAATTACATAGGAACAGGTTGTTTGAAATGCGATTGTAACCCGCTAGAGGGCGATAAGCTGTGGAAGGGGCAAACGTGGGCAGTTGGATCAGTCGAGACGCGGACGTTAAAGCGAAAGGATGAACCAGTACAACAATGCAGAATTGACAGACATGCATTACGTGTATGGCGCCGAGGATGGCAATGCCCAGCTAAAAATGAACTGCAGTTTTTCTACAGAAGTGAAGTATTTTTAAAGTTTTTCTACAGTCAACTGTAGATTTCCTGTAGTGCAATCTCGACTGTAAAAATACTTCAGTTATTTTGCAGTTAATGTGAAGTAATTTTGCAGTAATTTATTTCAAAAATACTGTGAGCTTTTAACTGCAAAAATACTGTAGTTTACGTGAAATTATGTTATAATCATAAATTTAAAAAATAATGAGACTTTACATCTGTAGTAAAACTGCAGTAAATTTGAAGTAATTTTACAGTCATTAATTCAGTATTATATTTTCTGAAGTATCTGCAGTATAAGTGCAGTTACTGTAAGGTAATTTTACAGAACTTAATTTTAGTAAGTTTGTGAGATATTTTCTGCAGTTTTAAAAGCTAAACAATATTAAAGTTTTTCAGTTTTTGACAATATTGAGCATTTGCTTTGTTATTAATAATTAACACTGTTTTCAAGACTTTTAGTTTAATGGGACTAAATTGAACACCTGGGAAAGTCCCCCCTCCCTCCTTTTTTTAAATGAAACAAAACAAATATTCAAAGAAATTAAACTTTAAAATCCAAAACAAATATATATATATATAAATAAATGAATGTTTATCATTAAAATCTTGAACCTACCCAGGTAAAAAAAATAATATAAATTAAAAAAAAATATGTTGTTTATATCCTCTTTCGCTCAGTGTTTAATTATTTTATGTTATTCAAAAAAATAAATTTAAAAAAGAAAATTAGTTAAATTTTAATTAATTGTACAAAATTCGAGGGGTGCCCTCCCCCCTCCCTAAAATCAACACTGCCCTGAAATACCCAATTTTAAGGTAATTTTTTAGCACATAAAAGTTAAAAGAAAAACAGGACAAAAATTAACTGCGATGAGTGATTAAGGGGGAGCACCCCCCCCCCAACCTACACACACACACTACGAGATTTCATAATTTATCTTTCTTTTAATGTTTAATTATTTTTAGTTACTCACAAAAATAAATTTTACTGCCTTTAAAAATTGGAGAAAAAGAAAATTATGTCAATTAAATTACAAAACCTGGAGGGGGGGGGGGGCGCTCTTTTCAGACTTCGTCACTTCCCTGAATCTCCGTTTAAGGTACTTTTTAAACACATACTCGAAAAGAGTACATTTTACTATCTCTTTCAAAATCAACGAAAAATAAACTTACGTTAATTAAATTTGAAAATCCGGGGGGGGGGGGGGGGTGCTCCCCTTCCCATCTGGCACTGAATTCACCCCCTTCCCCCCACGCACACTACAAAATGAATATTCATAATTTATCTTTCTCCTAATACTTAATTATTTATTTTAAGTTCCTCAAAAAAGCTAATTTTACTGTCTTTAAAAATTGGAGAAAAAGAAAATTATGTCAATAAAATTATAAAATCTGCGGGGGAGGGGGGGCTTCTTTTTGACTTCATCACTTCAATGAATCTTAAGGTACTTTTTAAACACATACTCGAAAAGAATAAATTTCACTATTTCTTTCAAAATCAGCGGAAAAGAAAATTACATGAATTAAATTTTAAAATCCGGGGGGGGGGGCTGCTCCCCTTCCCATCTGGCACTGAATTCAACACTCCCCCGAACCTCCGCTTAAGATAACTTTTAAAGACAAACATATAAACGAAAATAGAGTTAAAAATTTACTTCCATGGGGGATTTACACGGGGGGGGGGGGGGGGTTGAGCCCTCCCTTAACAAAAAATTTTTAGTTCCTCTTTCTCTTAGTGTTTAATTATTTTAAGTTACTCAAAAAAAAAAAACCAATAAATTTTACAATTTCTTTCAAAGAAAAAAGAAAATTTTGTTTAGCAAATTTCCAAATCCTCCGTGGGGAGAGCAAGAATCCCGCGGGCCAGCCCTACCCTAATTCAACACTGCTTTGAACCACCCCTTTGAGATAAGTTTTTAACACATAAATATAAAAAATAATAAATAAATAACTTTTATGGGGATTTAGGGGGAAATTCTGCACTTCCCGAATTCAGGAAATAGTAATTAATCTCCCCATCCATGCGAAAAATTCTTAGTTATTTTATTTTAAGTTTGGGGTTATTAACTACAGACGTGACTTCCAGTTTTTATGAAAATTACTTCAAAAAACAAATGAAAAATGTATTATTCTTATTAATTTATTTAAAATTTCCTTTAGAACATTCGATTTTTTTTTTTTCGCAACTGACACGGCAGTTCCGACTCCACAGTGATTTTCCAATGGTAGAAGAAACACTACAACTCAACTCAATTCTGAGCTGAGCGTGTTTATGTTTTGACTCCCGGCGTTAAGCGGTAACGTTTGTCTGTTGATATTTTCTGTGATTCGCTAGCTTTGTTAATATAATAATTAACACCTTAATTAATTTTTTTAATGTTTATACATAGCCATAAGATGGATAAAGATATGTACCGACAGATAAAACTAAACTCTCTTTTAAAAAAATAGACAGATTCAAAATATTTATAAAAAATACCACTAGGCCTTACTAAAATAAAATTATTTCGGAGGAGATATGTAAGTTCAAAGTATCGTTCATATTATCTTATTATAGACTTTTTTTTAATACTTTAATAGCGATGGAGTTAATTTAAAGTTCATAACTTTATACATTCATATAACTCATATTTATTACAAAATTAAATTTAATATTTGAGCCTTGTATCGTTACAGTGGAATTTAAAGTATTGTTTTGGTTGATCTTTATTCTACTTCGCATGTGTGTTAATATTAATTGTCAACCCAATTAATGATTTCTCAAGGTTTTTACATGCATTTTCAATTGCTTTTAATCTAAGTTTATGAATAATATACCAAGATAAAAATAATTTTATAAAAAATATGAATTAAAGTAATACTATTTTAAATATTGCTCTCTTGAACGATGGTATGTTACATGAGATGTTATTTATGTCAAATGTATGTTAAAGGGTTGAAGAATAAATTTAAACTTTTTATTGATTAAATTATAGTATTAAAAGAAATATACATATATATATAACTTTTCTAATGATATTGCGGGTTTTAAACAATGAAAGGTTTGTAACTATTTTACCCCACAGTTGTTGTTTTTTTTGTACTTTTTGCAAATAATTACAGTTTGTGTTTTTTATAAATTTAGTTTTGAAACCTGCCTATTTTACCCTATCTTTACCCTATCTGTTCAATCTAGAAAAAAAAAAAGAAAGGGCACTACTCACACCAATATAATGTGCTACTGGAGGAAGAAAAAGCTTTTAATAACATTCCATGTAACATACCATCATTCAAGTGGACAATATTTAAAATAGTATTACTTTAAATCATAATTTTTATAAAATTATTTTCTTCCTGGTACATTATTTATGATTAAAAGTAATTGAAAATGCAAATAATAAATATGAGTTATTTGAATTCCCAATAACAAACTTTAAATTAACTGCATCGCTATTAAAGTATTAAAAAAAAGTCTAAAATAAGATAATATGAACGAAACTTTGTAAATACAAATATCCTCTGAAATATTTTTTTTACTGAGGACTCGGTATTTTTTATAAATACGTTGAATCTATCTAATTTTTTAAAAGAGAGACCAGTTTTGAAGAAGTGTCTGTCGGTACATATTTTCAGCCATCTTTTGGCAATGTATAAACATTTAAAAAATAAATTAAGGTGTTAATTATTATATTGTCAAAGTTAAAACAAATTACGGAAAATAATAGATGCGAATTTAGCTGATAAGGCGCATAAAAATCACGAATTTAACCGATAAGGCACATAAAAAATCATGAATTTAGCTGATCAGGCATGTAAAAATTGTGAATTTAGCCGATCAGCAGGTAAAAATCACAAATTTCGTCGATGGGATGTGTAAAAATCGTAAATTTAGCTGATAGAACGAGTAAAAATCGTGAATTTAGCCTACCAGGTGCGTAAAAATCGTGAATTTTGTCGAGCGGGCGTGCAAAAATCGTTAATTTTACCAATCGGGCATGCAAAAATTGTGAATTTCGCCGATCGGCATATAAAAATCGCGAATTTCACCAATAGGGTGCGTAAAAATTGAGAATTTTGTTTAACAAGTATGATTGTGGACCTCGACAAGCTAGTCGTTTTTTTGAGTGGCCCATGAACCAAAAGTAGCCAACATCTTCAGAAATTGTGTATTTCATCAATTAGTCCGGAAAAAATTGCAAACTTCGTCAATCGGGAGCGTAAAAATCCTGAATTTCCGTCGGTCAGAAGCGTAAAAATCCTGAATTTCCGTCGGTCAGAAGTGTAAAAATAATGAATTTCCGTCAGTCGGGAGCATAAAAATCAGGAATTTCAGCGATCGGCTGCAACAAAATCATGAATTTCAACGATCGGATGAAGAAAAATACTGAATTTCGTCGATTGGACGCGAAAAAATCATGAATTTCGTTGGTCGGACGCGGAGAAACCATAAATTTCTTCGATCAGACGTGAAAATATCCTGAATTTCGTTGATCGGACGTAGAGAAACCATAAATTTCTTCGATCGGACACTGAAAAATCATGAATTTCAAAGAACGGGAGCGAAAAAATTCATAAATTTCTGCGATCGGGCACGAAAAAATTATGAATTTTGTCGAACGGGGTCGAAAAATTCACGAATTTTAGAGTACAGTAAGGATATCAGAAAATCCTGCATTTGGCCGGTTCTTTTTATGCAGAATGTATGCGACGCTGCGGCGGGCGGCGCAGACTTTTTAGGGCATCTGCAGACTAAAAACGGCAAACTTCGTCGAAGAATTGCGAGAAAAATGCGAAATTTATTTAAAGATTGCGAAAAATGGCTAATTTTGCTGACAGGTCGCGAAAAAAAATGCAAATTTAATCAAAAGGCTGTGGAAAAACGTGAATTTCGCCAAAAGGCCGTCAAAAATACATGCGTTTCGTTGAAGGATCGCAGAAAAATATGAATTTTGCCGAAGGGCTACGGAGAAAACGCCAATTTAGTCAAAGGATCGTGGAAAAAATCTGTTAATTTCGTCGAAAGATTACGAAAAAATGGCAAATTTTGTCTTAGGATCTCGAAAAAACAGAAAATTTTGTCGAAGGATTCTCGAAAAAACGGAAAATTTTGTCGAATGATCTCGAAAAAATGGAAAATTTCATCCAAGGATCTCGAAAAAAAAGGTAAATTTCGTCGAATTATTTCGAAAAAACGGCAAATTTCAGTAAAGTATCTCAAAAAAAAAAAACTGCCAATTTTCGTCGAAGGATCGCAGAAAAAATGCGAATTTTGTCCAAAGGCCAAAAGAAAAAAGACGAAATTTATCAAAGGATCTGGGAAAATGGCTAATTTTGTTGACAGATTGCGATAAAAACGCAAATTTTGTCAAAGGGCTGCGGAAAAACTTGAATTTCATCAAAAGAATATAAAAAAAAAAGTTTCGTTGAAGGATCGTGAAAAAAAAAGCGAATTTCATCAAAGGGCCACAGAGAAATGCAAATTTTGTCAAATGGTCGCAGAAAAAAAATGCCAATTTCATCAAAATTTCATCAAATAATCGTGGGAAAAACTGCTAATTTCGTCAAAGAATCACAGAAAAAGTGCAAATTTCGTCAAAGAACCACAAAAAACAAACAACAAACAAAAAAAAAAACCATGAATTTCGTCAAAGGATCACAGGAGAAAAAAGAAACGCTATTTTCGTCTAATGTTCACGAAAAAGAACGTGAATTTTGTGAAATAGTCCCGGAAAGAATGCAGCATTTCTTTAGAAAACAGCAGACGTACAAAGTTCTATGCTTATTAATATAGGCATATTTTTTAATCTGAAACAATATCCTGAACTAACTTTTGAAAAACAGTTAATCCGAACCCAATTTGCAAGGATCTACATTCAGCCTGAAATCGACTCTAATGAAAAGCAGAGTTAATCCGACCTGCAACAGGAATAATTATTGCCGAGAGGGGATTTTCTCCCCTAACCCCTCTGCTGTAAACTTTCAGAATATTTGCTGTGAATTTCAGAATTTTTTTTTACTCGGAAAGGCTGATAAATGCTGATGCCTTAATTAATTAGCACTACAACAGCTGCAAGAATAGATTTATATGATATATTGCATATTGCAGACTATTTTTGAAAACATTATTAGCGTTGCAGACACTTGAAGATAGTTCTGCCACTGGGGCGAGTGCTTATTTTCACCTTTAGCAGAAAGTCTTTTATGCATCACATCTTTGGGTCCACACGTGTGCATGGAAACATAACAGCATCACCCTAGCAACTGAAGTGGTCCTTTTGCTAAAGTTTTCCTTTTTGGTGAACTTGTTTTGTTTGCTAATTACATATTTTAAAAATGAAGAATATGTTTTTATGGGAAATTTTGTGAAGTTGCTATTTTTATTATAATAAAGTTTGTGAAGGGGTCCTGTTTTATTAAGAAGAATTATGTGAAAGCGTGCTAAACAGGCCCCAAATTTTTCCTGGATCAACCCCTTGAGTGTGTAATTTCATTATTTAAATGTAGGGCTGTTATGCTGCATATGGTTACACAAATAATTAGTCTTGGGATACTATTTCATTGGTAAGTAATTTATTTTATTTTTTAAAATGTAATTGATGTATACAAAGCTATTATTAAAAAGAATTGCTCTGTATATGGGTGAGAATCTTCTATGCTTTAAGCAGATTCATATGTTTTGTTATGTGTAGAAGTGTAGATAAATTTTATTTTCATGTCAATTTCTGTATTGTTTACATTCTCGCCTGTCAAAAAGTATGACTTTCTCTAGAATAATATTGACTCTAGCAGATGGGTACGGTGCAGTGCCAACATCCTTTTTTAACTTTATGCACCTGGCAGAACCCAAAATTGTACAATTAATGATGTTGAAAATATAAAATTTTTGCCTTTTTTTATGAAGCTGTAAGAACAGAATTAATGCCAAAATAGTAGAATTTTCACTTTTATTTTTCTTGTGTTCCCTCATAATTTTTCAGTCTGGAGAACCCAAATGATACTTAGAATGTAAAATTTCTGCCTTCTATTTTTGGGGTCTGCAGGAATAGATATGGAGCCAAATTAAATTTCCTTTCGCCCATATTTTGGTATAATATATATTTGATATTGCACCCCATATTTGGCATAAAATATTTTGGTCGACATATCAACATAATATGTTTGGATTCAACTGATAGATTTTTGTGTGTGTTGTTCAAAGTAAATTTTGGAGATTTATGAGATTTCAACTGTTGTTTCTATCTAATACCTTCAAATTTAACTTTTTGATTGTAATTTACACATACAAAAATATTTTACGTACAGTTGTTGCACAGTTTTGACGTAATTAAATTTAAAAAAATTTAATGCATGTTGTGTTTTTGTGTGAGTGTGCATGGATTATCTGATAAGAGGGGGAGGATGTTCAAAATATTTTCAGGCTTGATTAATGCAGGGACAAAGTTCCGCAAGCATTTTATAAGAGTATTTTTGCCTTATTTAAAATTTAAAAAATCCTGCGTTTAAAAAAGTGACACTTATACTAAAATATTGCTGGAAGTTTGCCACTGCAGTAACTGGGTCCTGGTCTTGACTACTTATCATCATAGCTTACACCCATATCCAAAGAAATGAAACGGGGGAAAAAAGAAAGAAAAAAAAATTGGTTGATATGTATATCATATGCTTCAATGTCAAACAGGAATGTACCAGTAGTTCCAGTGTTTCTAGTTACGGTTTTTTTAATTCCAATTAATTGATTGCTGCCACTTTTAAAAAATAGTAAAATTTCCTTTATTTAATAGCAAATTTAATAAAGCGACTATTACTATTTCAAAACAAATGTCAGCAATGAAGCAATCTGAATAATAGTAGGAACCAACAGGCAATATTAGTACTTTCACCATCCCGGAGTCAATCATTTTTTCCATCTGCTCTGCTAAAAAGAAGTTTGAAGAAAAGTTGAAATCTAAATTACAATAGATGTTACATAATCAGTGTTGAATTCAGACATCTTTCCCCGGGAAGGATTTCTGGGCTTCAAGGGGGGGGGGGGGCGATTGCACTTTTTAACCATTGAAAGTATAAAATCTCAAATCTTTCGACGGGGACATTTCAATGCTCCAGGGGGGATTCCCCCCCCCAGGTCACCCCCTGAATTCAACACTACATAATTATTGCCCTGCAAACATTTGCATAAGAATTAGAACGTTTTAACTTTTATAATTTGTTTTTCTATTTTTGCATTTTAGCAAAAATTTTGCTAACACATTTTTATACATTTTTTAAAATACTTTTGAAAAATGGGAAAAAAAACCCCTAAAAATTAAGGTTAAATGTTAAATTTAAATTTTAAAACTTTAAAAAAGAAACGTTTGAAAATTACTACTTCTCCCTTTGAAGATTTTTTATATAAGGAAATTTCTAAAATGTTTAAAATACTTGGAAATGTTCACAAAGTAGGTTCTTTCCAACTATACCAACAACATAATACTGTATGCTAATGTGCTATTTATTTTAACCTTGACCGTGCAAATGATTGCAAGAGTATTTTTGCCTTATTTAAAAAAAAAAAAAAAAAATTCTGCATATAAAAAGTACAGATTTTTTTTGTCGAAAGGAAAAGTAAAGGCATTACAGACAAAAAAGTGAAAGAAATGTACAAGTTTTTTGCTTAAAGGAATACTGAAGGTATTTCGGACAAAAAAGTGAAGGAAAAGTACAGGTTTTTTACAGACTTATATTGTATTTCAGATAATACCTAATACCGGTCCACTGTGTCCCAGAAGTGGGGCACAGTGGTCCACTTTACGGATGCATATAAATTTTTTTTTTTTGAAAAATATATTGAAAACTATGTTATGAGAAAATTATGATAAATGTATAAAGGTTTAATGAATATTCAAAAATATTTTCATGCAGATCGGTTTGTCCATTAAAGAGAACAAAATTTTTAACTGAAAAAGTGTTCCACTGCGTACCAGTCTCCCCTACATTTAATATTTAAAATTATCATCTAAATCTGCCACAATAGACTTCATTATGAATTGCTTATGAGATTAAAAATTTGCAATCCCTTTCGCATATATATATATATATATATATATATATTCTCACAAGCTACAAAGAAAAAAAAATTTTTTTTTTTGGGGGGGGGGGGACATCAGATTTTTATATAAATTGTGAAAGTAACAGGTATGTATACAACTGGGAATGTTTAATTGAAAATTAGCCAAATGAGGAGCCGGAGAAATGGAGAGAGTTTACCAGCTAGTTAAATTAACTACAGAATTCTAGAGGGTGGGGGGGGGGGGTAATCACTTCCATTCTGCTCCTAAAAAATACAAGTTGAGAGTCTAAAAACAGCCAATGAATTTTCTCTATATTATTTGTAATATTTATTGTTTTGTTTTAAAGAAAGTATTGGTAAACCAGGGGTCGATCCAGGAAAAATTTGGGGCCTGTTTAGGGCCCCTTCACAAAAATCTATTTAATAAAATGGGTCCCTTCACAAAAATAAATTTGATAAATTGGACCTCTTCACAAAAATCAATTTGATAAAATGGGACCCTTCACAAAATTCTATTCCATAAAAACTTACTATTTATTATTTATTTATTATTTTGTGATGTTTAAAATGCGTAATTTGTAAACAAACAAGTTCACCAGAGCGGAAAACTTCAGCAAAAGGATTTAAAAAAGTTTTTATTTATAAATGCTTGGTTCGAATTTGATTAACTGGATTTCAACTTTCGTTGTAAAATGTTATTTTTCACAAAAATATAATAAATTTCACAAAAATAACCTTTACTTTTCACAAAATGGGCCCCAAGAAAAAAAACCTGCATCGACCCCTGTAAACAAAAATAAACATTGATTACACCAAGGGTGTCTGTAAAAACAACAGAATTATTCAGGTCACTTAAAAGAAACGAGGTTCTCTATTTTAATGAACTACAGAAAATTTGCAAAAAAAAAAAAATGCAGGTGGGAAACTACAGAGAATCTGCAGAAAAAATGCTGTTGGGAAACTACAGAAAATCTGCAGAAAAAATGCAGTTGGGAAACTGCGGTGATTTGGCCGATTCCACTACAGAATTTTTGAGGTAGATACAACTACAAAATTACTGCAGAATTTTTGAGGTTGATACAACTACAAAATTACTGCAGAATTTTTGAAGTCGATACAACTACAAAATTACTGCAGAATTTTTGAAGTCGATTCAACTGCAAAATTACTGCAGAATTTTTGAAGTCGATTCAACTGCAAAATTACTGCAGTAATTTTGCAGTTGTATCGACTTCAAAAAAACTGTAGTCGAATTGGCCAAATCACCGCAGTTTCTCAACTGCATTTTTTTTGCAGATTTTCTGCAGTTCATTTTTAGCTGGGTGGATGCGCCGCAGCACAAATGTATCGACAGCGGTTCGCGAATCAACGTGTACCCGACCATAGACTCTTCGGACAATTGCATATCCGATTGCTGGATGCAGGATCATTCACAATCAGCAGCCACATCGGCCGTCAACGTACGACACGGACTACAGACGTCGAGAACGCTGTATTAGGCGCAATGTGACGGAACCTGCGTCCTGGAACGCGACTTAGGTGTTGTGGCTGCTCCATTTTGCAAATACTGCGGGAAGATGGCCAACAACCGTACAGCATATAACGGGTGCAGGCTCTAAGCGATACAGATTATCCCCAACGTGTGGCATTCGCACGTTGGTATTTACAAGCAAGGATCGCAGGCTAGCTATTTCCATCAAGAATACTGTTCACCAATGAAGCTGCGTTTTCCCGGAATGGTATCCTGAACAAGCGAAATATATGGGCGCAGGTAATTCCCCATGTCACACGTTCGAACAGCCACCAACACCGTTTCATCGTTAACATAGGGTCTGTAATTATTGGTGACATGCTGATAATATTTTTAAATACCTGAACGCCTAACGGGGTTTCGTACGCCATTTTTTTGGAAGATGTGTTGCCCAAGTTGGGAACGGATGTTCCAGCAGAGACACGGCTCAACACGTTGTTCTAGTATGATGGGGCTCCCCTCCCGCACACTGTAATCAGAATAATTCGTTCACGTATATAAAAAAATCGGCGCAAAACTCGAAGTAACGCTAAAATTCGAATCTAAAATCGTAAATGATAAATTGAACTAATGTGAGGCTAAATGTTGGAAACGCTAATTCATTTTACCAATGTCAAAAAATGAAACTTGATAAACGATAAAATTGAACTATGTGAGGTTAAAAGATTTAAACATAATTCCTTTTTTCGAATGTCAACAAACATGTCTAAATTCGAAAAAACGCTAAAAATCGCATAAAAATCGCTAAAATTCTAAAATCCGTAGAAGAGAAAATTTACTAAACATGTCTAAATGTTTGAAACAAATTTCATGTGAGGCTAAAATTTGAAATAGGAATCAATTTACAAATGTCATAAAATCGCAGTGAAACCCGAAATATCGCATTGAAAATCACTAAAAATTCTAAAATCGATTAGGAAAATAATTATTATGTTAGGCAAAAAAGATTGAAACCGAAATCCGTTTCCGAATGTCAAACAATCGCCGTGAAACTCTAAAAGTCACTAAAAATCACACTGAAGATCGCTAAAATGAAAAAAAAAACCGGGGATGTCAAAATTTATTATATCAGGATAAAAGTTTGAAATTATGTTCTCTGAATGTCAAAAAATTGCCACAGGAACCGAAAAAACACAAATAATCACCGAAAATCGTATTGAAAAAGTCGCATTACAGATCGCTAAATAATAAAAAATCGCAAGGGACAAAATTTACTAAAATGGGGTAAAACATTGTAATCCGAATTCTTTCATGAGTGGCAAAAAATTGACACAAAATCTCTGAAAATCTCTGAAAATCGCATTAAAAATTGGTAAAATTCAAAAATTGCACGGGGAAAAATTTACTATATAAGCTAAAAGTTTTAAACCTAATTTCTCTTACCAGTATCAAAAAATCGCTGCAAAATGTGAAAAAGCACTAAAAATTTCATTAAAAAATCCAACGAAAAATTTAAAAATCACTGTACGAATTCTGAGTACACTTTATTGAAAAGAGGACACAATTAGCTATATTGGGCTAAATGATTAAAACCGGATTATTTTCATTACTACAGAAAAATCTCCTCAAAATGTAAAACTAGTCGTTGGAGGTCACAGTATTACTTGCCCATCGTGGATATACACAGTATAAAATATGAAAATAAAACATGTGTAAACTGTTTATAAAATTAAATTAGAATATATCTTTGTGAAATTTGAATTAAATATAGTAGTGTTGAAAAATCGAATAATGTGGAAATTATGATCACAAACATCAAGGCAACTGATTGTCTGATCGACTTTATTCTTTATGTAAAATGTATGTTACATTCATTCTTTAAAAAAAATAATTCCGAAAATTTTTATATACGCTTCATCAAAACGAATATTTCAAAAGTCCGAAAAAATAGTTCCGGATAACTAAGATTATTGAAATTTAATAGGCTTTGTCGCAGTATTACATTCTAAGTATATACCAAATTTCAAGCCTCTATCTCATTTTGTTCGGTAGATAGAGTGTTTAAAACCGTTGCTTGATGACGTCACAGACTTTAACTGCTCTATTACTGAATCGCGTAAAAGAAACATCAGTATAACTCCAAAAAGGATAATCATATTAACTAACAGTTTACTGCGTTGGATTAAGTATCTTTTCCAATTAAAATATTTGAATTGAAATTTGAGTGAAATACAGTGTCATGAAAAATCGAAGAAAATATGATTACAAATATCTTAACGACTAATTATCCGATCGACTTCATTCTTTATGCAAAATTTATGTTTGTTTATTGTCTTTTACATTCACTCTTTAAAATAAACAATTTCGAAAATTTTTATATACCTTTTTTTAGAAAGAATATTTCGAGAGTCCGAAAAAACTAGTTGCGGGTAATCGAGGTTATTGAAATTCAATAGGCTTCTTCTCATTATTACATGCTAAGTACATACCAAATTTCAAGTCTCTATATCAATTTTTCGGGAGATAGAGCGTTTACAGGCACACACACACACAGACAGACTGGCGGCAATTTTTTCACTAATTTTCTATATTTTCCTAAAAATATGTTTTTCGGAATCTCCAGTGTCTGAAACGTGCAAAACCGTCATTTTTTTCTTCGATTTTTAAAACTATTACAAGACTTACCCTATACTATGCATAGTGAGTAAGTAAAAACGTAAAAAAATTGCATAAAAATTTAAATTAAACATATAATCAAATAAAAAAGAAAACTGCCCAGTAAAACTGAGGGCATTGAGCTCACAGGCTATTCACACTAATTGTATGTTACACTCTTATTAAATTAAGAGGGAGATTAGCCCCCCATTACCCCCTTTATACTTAACCAATGAACGCCCAAAACTCATCAGGAAAGCTCCTTACTAAAATGAACCTATATACAAAATTTGAAGGAAATCGAATAAGTCTGCAAGAAAAACCCATTTATGTAAATTAGAGGGGGGGAATTAGCCCCCCTTTTCCCCTTTATACTTAACCAATGAACTCCCAAAAATAATCAGAGAAGCGCCTTATCACAATGAGCCTATATTCAAAATTTGAAGAAAGACGGATAATTCTGCATGAAAAACCCATTTATCCAAATTAAGGGGGAGTTAACCCCCCTTTTCCCCCTTTATACTTAACCAATGAACTCCCAAAACTAATCAGGGAAGCGCCTTATTAGAATGAACCTATAAACAAAATTGGAAGCAAAACGGATATTTCTATCACGAGTTATCGCGTTACGTACATACATACGTACATACATACAGAACGGGCGGGCACATTAGCTCTCAGGCTTTGATAGCCTGTGAGCTAAAAATGTAATATCGGGCTTCGAGGTGCATAAGTACATACGAATCTTCCTCCCAAATTTTGGTAATATTACATTTAAGGCATCTTTCTTTTCTTGACAATCCCTAACGGGCGAAGTCCACTGAAAAGTTGAATATATGATATTTGTATGTTTAACCTATTGAATGGTCTAAATCGCTTAGTTAAATAATTATCATTAAGTTTTCTTGGTGATCCTTATTCACCCTCGTTTCCTAAGTAAATATACCTGACACCATTAATATCCTCTAATAATATGAAAACTTTCCCTCCGATTTTTAGAAGGAAATATACAATACATTGATCTAAAATATTTTGCTACTTATGCTCTGAAATTTTCAAACTGATATCTTAATTATTTTTCCTAATTTTCACTGATTAGTGAAAAAACTTAATTTCTTTCATTTATGCTGTGAAATCAGGTCTAAGTTTTTTCCATTTGTGAAAAAAAGAAACGCTTTTTCGTTTAGGATTTAATTAATATCCTTGCTAATTACATATGAAAAAATAAAAAATTCAGCCTCAGATGAATCAGAACTTGCCTTGGACTTTCCTCACCCAAATTTTCAAATCTCTAGGTACGGCAAATTTCTCTAAACATTTCGATAGACAGACACACAAACACACACGCAGACCGAAACTTTCTTTTATTAATTACTAGTAGAAGACAAAATTTTATATGTTGGACAAAAACATTAAAAAGGGATTACTTTTACGATTGTCAAAAAATGTTGACAAAACGCAAAAAAAAAAAAAAAAAAAAAAAAAAAAAACACTGAAAATCGAATACAAATTTCGAGAAAAATTCAAAATTGTTAACCCTTTTTTATTTTTATCCTATTTCTCAATAGTTTAGAAATACATCTGAGGATATATTTAAATATATATATATTTATATGCGTATTTTGAGGACAATTATTAAAATCGTTTACAGTAACTGAAAACTCACCTTTTCAATTTCATATCTCTAATTATCTATATATTCTTGAAAGATCGGCTTTAAATTTAAATGAAGAGATGTTATCTTACTTTATAATCTAATTAACTTTGCACTCAGTTAATACGTTTTTCATTAAAATAAGTTGAGAGACTTTTAAGATTTTCTGCTTTTAATGTGATATTCTTTTTTTTTTTAAGTAACTACATGAATAATTTATCAACTAGTTTTTATTAAGACAGAATGTTCGAAGTAAATTAAGTGATTTATTAAATATATAAATATATAGCAATGGCAATTGAAATGAATTAGCAGCTAAAAACTGATTATCTGTTACAAAATGAAAAGTTGTGTTGAAATAATATCACTATTTAATAAAACTGCGTTTGAAATTTAATATAACAGATACTATTTATTGCAAAATATTGGATACATGTCATATATATATATATAAGAAAAAATAATATTTATATAATAAATTATTAATTATATAAATAAAACTTTAATTATTTATATAATAAATATATAAATACTAGCTGACCCACCCGGCGTTGCCTGAGCCCGTGTAATAAACTTAAATCTCTTAAAAAACGAAACTCTGGCCACGGTCACAGGTGGCTTCGGCACCGTATACCGGGCATACTCGTAAGCCCTGGAAAATCTTTTATTTCCCCCTTACTTCCACAAGGGGCGCATTCTTCTCTAAACAAACATGTTTCCTAACGAATCTCTGGGACAAGGCCCCGATGCCTACAGCACTGTATAGTAGGCGTGCTACAAAATTGAGCAGGTTTGGAGAAGATGGGAACATTATTAGCCGAGTTATTGAAATAAGGATCAGATAGAGAAAACAACCTTGGGGGATGGGGTATTCAAGTGTCCTTCAGAAAATGACCACTATGCATCTTTAAAAATTCGTTCGTTTGGTTATGCTAGGAACATAATTGGCAAATTTAGCTTATTCGTAAATAGTGGTAACCGCTACTCATAAATTTATACATCTTTAAAGATTGATACATTTGGTTAAGCTAGGAACTTACTTTGAAATTTGATTTTGACTATTATTCGAAAATACTGGTAACTGCTTTCTAGAAATACACCTGGAAGCTATGAATGCTGATTTTTACGATAATTTAGTAGAAATGGAACTGGGTTGGAGAAGTTTGGAACATTATTAGCAGAGACTTAAAATAGCGGTATTATCTATATAAAACAGCAATAAAACGCTACGGGTGAAGCTAAAAATGTCAAAATCGTTAAATGTAATTAGTTCTGTTGAAATGAGAGCAGAGAATTAGGATTTATTAATAAGGGGGTTCAAGTAAGGAAAAGCCACCGCCAGGTGACGCCTAGTCAAGCAAATAATACGATATTTAATAAAAAGTTGTTTACCCTTACCCCTCTCCATCTCCGCAAATATAACAAGTAATAGGTTAAATAAAGTTTTCTGCATTAATAATCTCTATCATAATAATATATGTCACGTAAAAAAACCCTTAAACCCAAATAATTATCATGAAGAAAAGCATTCCTCGGAAAATATTTCAAACAGGTGGCGTCTGCGTAATTGGCCGTGTGCAGGTGGCGCTACATTAGCATGACTGTACGCCGGTAACTGCAATTCATATTAACACTATTTTGTTAGGAGTCCTTATCTATGCATCGCTACTCTGGTTTATTTAATTACTTCTGGAAAGACGCTATACAACCAACCAACGGAAGAAAAAAAAAAGCGTATTTTTGATGAGAGTTCTTTGTGGATTTTAATTAATATTTCATTAAATAATTAAAGTATTAAAATTCTGAGTGTCAGGTGCACCAGGCCTGGCCTTGGACTATCCACACCTAAATTTTGAGACTTCTAATGGGCTATATTTTGCTAGCCATCGAAGACAAAGAAACACACACATAGAGCGAAATTTTCGTATATTAGTATAGATCAGAGGTTCCCAAAGTGTGCTCCGCGGAGCCCTTGGGGCTCCGCGGCGTTTCAGAAAAATAAACAAAACATGAAAGAAATTAGCATATTGCAAGGGAAAAATTTTCGAAATTATGTAGGAAATTTTGTGTGTGTGTGGACAAAAATAAATACGTCTATAACTGGATTGAAAAATACTATAATATATATATTTTTTAAATCATATAAAAATTTGTGTTATACATTTATCTATTTTGTATATAATATTTTTGGTTTGAACTACTTTATTTTATGTTTCTGCATTTAATGTGTTTTAAAAAGTACACATGGTTATAAATTGTGTATAGTTTTCTCTTTTCTTTCTGTAACATTAATTTCTATAATCTATTTATTTTATTTTTATTAATTTTTATTTTTATTCTGCTTTACATAATTGTACTTATTTTGTAAAGCAATGTATGTTGCTTAAAACGCATTTTTTTAAACCTCTTGTATCACTTAACAACCCCTCTTTAAAATTTTGTTTTAATTGGTCTGGCATTGGCTAAGATTCTTATGTTATGATGCCACATTTTCCTATCAGAAATAAGTCTGTAGCAATTTAAAAATATATATTGGTTCTTTGCATTTGTCATAAAACTAACAGTCTAAACTTTTGATCAGCTCCATCCCTTGCTTAAAGTTTTCGTCAATAAGTACCAGCCCTGACATAAATTTAACCCCACCCATATATCCTGATTTGTTAGTAAAGTTTTCCTACTAGTTGAAGTTCTTTTAACATGTGTAGTTTTTAACCGTATATCTGTTTTGAGGCAAAAACAATGGTGAAAGAAGGTTTCTTTCAAAACTATAATTAATAACTAAAAACTTCAAACAAAACGTTCAATATACAACATGTGTACTGCGACAAATATATATATATATAAATACATAATTAATATTTTTTAACAAATTTTTTTCTGAAACATTACACTGTGGTGCGTCACCTGCATGAGACGTCGCACTTGAGTTATGCTGCGATTGTCATAAGAACAGAATGAAATTATAAATAAAAAAATATTCAAACAAATGTTCAAATTTGGACTATAAGAACAAAAAAAAACTAAATGAGTACAATGAAATGTATTAGTAGGTTCAAATCCATATTTGTCTGCGTACTTTTTAAAGTACTAAAATTATTTACTTATTTTTTAAAGATTGGATTTTAATTGTTATTTCAGCAACAGTAGTACTAGAGAGAAAAAAGAAAAAAGTAAAACAGTGTTTGCATTGTTTTATTTATTAATAGACTTGCTTTCTACACCTCATTCGACACAAATGTGTCGAAAATAATACAGTCTCCCTGTAACCACATTTGACACATGATGCAACGAAGCCAATCACATTCCCTCTTAGTTTTGGGGTAGTTTTCTGCACATTCCTTTCAAAGAACGTTTTTTTTTGCACACGGGAGATAATCAGACTAACCCTTTTATTTACAATGAAATCCGCCCAACCACTCAATACAAAAATCTAGTTACGCTCCTGAGAAATAATGGGCAGCTATTCCCATAAAACAAATTCGCGGAAAATTCTGACTTTTTCTATTCTCAAATATATTTTATCAACATTTATTATGCCAATAGATGAATTGTGCTTCCCAGAAGTTTGTTATTATATTGTTAATAAAAGTTCCTTTGATAATTTTGGTCAGTTAGCTGCCCATTGTTTCGAACAGATATTTCTAGAAAAATTTTACAATGTATTATCATCCCAGCTACATACAGGGAATCGAACCCGACAGCTGCGAACTAGTATGTCAGCAAGTTACTTAGATCAGTACACATGAAAGTACAAATTTAATTAAAAACTTTTAGAAACTAGGTTATCCTCTTAGAAATAAATTTTAAGCGTGCGTTTACAGGATTATCTGTAAAATTAATGATGGATGCAAGAAAGAATATAAATGTAAACTAGTCGTTGGGGGGCACCGTAATACTTACCCATCATGGATATGCATAATATAAAATATGAAAATAAACATGTGTAAACTATTTATAAAATGCATTGCAATTCGAATAAAATCCTGGTTTGATGACGTCATAAACTTTAAATGCTCTATTACTGAATTGCGTAAAAGGAACATTCTTATAACTCCAAAATTGATAATCATATTACCTAACAGTTTACTGCGTCGGATTAAGCATCTCATTTCCAATTAAAATATACCTTTGAATTGAAATTTGAACGAAATACAGGGTCATGAAAAATCGAAGAATGTGGAAAATATAATTACAAATATCTAAGCAACTAATGATCCGATCAACTTCTTTAGTTATGCAAAATTTATGCTTTTTTATTGTCTTTATATACACCGCTTAAAATAAACAATTTCGAAAAATTTTATATACCTTTTATCAGAACGAATATTTCGAGAGTCCGAAAAAAACAGTTCCGGATAATCGAGGTTACTGAAATTCAATAAGCTTCTTATCATTATTACATACTAAGAACAAACCAAATTTCAAGTCTCTAACTCAATTTGTTTGGAGATAGAACGTTTACAGACACACACACAGAGACGTATGGCATTTTTTTTTCTAAAAATATGTTTTTCGAAATATCCAGTGTCTGAAACGTGTAAATCCGTCAAAAAATGCTTTTCAATTTTCAAAACGATTGCAAGACATACCCTATCCTACGTATGATGGGTAAGTAAAAAACACAATTTTTACGAGATCATTAACCTAAATCTGAGATCCTATAAATTCAAATAAAGACAAATCTACAACAATTTCATTTTTGCTGTTAACAAACGTAAGTTCCTTAAAAAAACCGGAAAACGGAAGTTGATAGGATATCTCAATGCTTCTCTTTTGCATAGTAAAATATTTAGAGTTTATGGTTTTTCATAAAGACATAAACAAACAAGTTGGAAATTGTACATCAAACGTGACAAATGAGGTGCGTTCATACTATAACTAATTTTATAAATATTCAGATCATGGTGCAATAGCTGTTGCACTCTTATGCAAAAATGGATGAATACAAAATTTATTTTACATGCAGATTTTCATATTATAGATATTAATTTTATTTTTTGAAATTAAGTTTCAATAACACTTTTACAGACAACTAATTTCAATTGTGTTGCATTAAAATTATACTATGCGCAAATATCCGACACAAGATAATCTAAAAAAATCATTGTTATTATTTCACTGAAAAAATTAATTATATCGTCTGTTGTTATGGTATGATTAATTTTCGTAATAAAATGAGTTCATTTTAAGTTGGCAACATTTTATCTTTTGCTGAAAATGCCAATGGGAAACTTAAGCCTAGCTTCGAAATTTTCACAACTTGAAATCCATATTTAGACTTTTTTCCATTTAATATATATTTCTCCGGGAATATATATCAAAAAAAACTGTCGTTAGATTATATGATTGCTATAATTAAAAAATTTTAGAATACAAATAGGGTTTTTAAATTCAGTATTATGGAAATAATACGACTCAATCTTAAATATGACGTAATCACCATTGCAACCTAAAATCATTACCTATATTGGGATATTATTGAATTAATTACATATGATAGGATTTAATAGAATAATGAAAACTTTTATTAATATCTTTTTAAGTTTTGATTCGATTATCATAAAATTTAAAATGACTCGGCAAAATTCTGCAACGATTATGTATACAGGGTGTCCCAAAATTCGACCGATAAATTAAGAGAGGTGATAGAAGGCATCAAGAGTGTGCTAACTAACCATAGAATATGGGGTCGCAAATCACGTTCTGTTGGAAAAAATGGCAAAAATATGTATGAAGGGTGAGACGTCGAGTGTAACAAAAAGGGCCAATAATAAATAAAAATAGCATTTATTTGACGTAAAGCATGATTACAATGTAACACAGTTCAACGTCAGAAAGAAGACGACGAGACCTTTTTATAGGTATATGTTTTAACGGGTCCGGCAATCCTTCGTCCGTCGGTGTCGGCTGTGCAGTGACCTTCGTGGCCGCAATTGCGGGCAATTTCTATAAAAATGTGCCGTCATCTCCTTTCCGACGTTGAACTTCAATGCATTGTAATCATGCTTGACGTCATATAAATGTTTTTTCTGCTTATTATTGGCCTTTTTTGTTCCAATCGACATCACACCCTTCATAACTATTTTTACGATCGTCTCCCACTAAACGTGGTTTGCGACCCCATGTCCTATAGTAAGTTTTCATCATCTTGATATCTTCTATCATCCTTCTTAATTTGTCGGTCAAATTTTGGAACACCCTGTATAATTAATTTCAAGCCATTCGGTTGGATAGTTTTTGCGCTGTTATATGCGGACAGACGGACAGATGGGCGGACCAGATGACGACTATAGGTGTTACGTATTTATATAATTACGAACGCACCTAAAAACAAGATGGATTTAACCAGGAATCTGTTTAGGAAAAAATTGGGTCCTTCAAAGGACTCTTCACAAAATTTTTCATTTCAAAACAGGACCCTTCACATTTTTTTCCCCCTAAAACAGGACCCTTCTCAAAACTCTTTGTCTTATAAATAGGTTTTTCACAACATTTTTCCATCTTTAAACCGAACATTACAGAAATTAATCATTTAAAAGTAAAATCTGACCTGTCACTTTTACACATATAAAGAAAATATATGTATTTTACATCCATATATCTTCTTAAAAATGCATAAACAAGAACCTGAATATAACGACCATTTCGAATTCACAAAATTATGATTAGATTTTTCACAAATATAAAAAAAACTGTTCAAAATTTCACAAAAACAGGACCCTGGGAAAAAAGTCTGGACAGATCCCTGATTTAACGAAAGTGTTTATCTAAGGAGCAGTTAGATATAATTTAAGAAACGCAGGGATATAATGGTGCATTCATAAGAAATCGATGTTACGGATCAACACATATTGAAACGACAGGTATACATAAGAGCAACAAACACTGAGCACATACCGTATTTACCCGCGTATAAGTCGAGAAATTTTGGACAAAAAAAGACTTTAAATGTCGACTTATGCGAGGGTCCTTAATTTTTTTTTTCAGAGTGGATTTTATCCGGTTGTCCAACATTAACAAAGGGCGGTAATATTAGAAAGCCCGACATTGCATTAATTGCCCAGTGGTTTAAAGATGCGTGAAATCAAATTCCTTCCGAAATGATTATAAAATCGTTCAAGAATCGCTGCATAAGCAACGAACTAGACGGCACAGAAGATGATGCCATTTAAGAAAGTAATAACGACGAGGAAGAATGTTGCGATACAGAGATTGAAAACGTGTATCATGATGAGCCGATGACGACGAAGGATTTATGTGAATTGTTTGGCGAGTCCGATATTGAATCGGACCTTGAATCAGTTTAACTTTGTATATTATTATCTTCATTAATGTATATTTAGTACTTTTCCTTTCAGATGATTTCGAATAAATGTACAAAGAAAAAAAATACTCTCTTTAGTATACTTTCTTTTTTTTCCCAGGTGATTTTGAATAATGTATTTAAAAAAAAAATCAAATTTCGTGATCGGGAAAGTGGCGGGTCGACTTATACGCGGGATCGACGTATACGCGGGTAAATACGGTAGTTTAATTTGAGTTACTTGTTACTTATTAACAGTTGACATTTCCACTGTACAATATTTCTAAATGCCATGTGATAGAACTTCATTAATTAATCCTAACTTTCAGAATACCAATTATAAATTGTTTAATAAAAATTGTTTAGTACCTATGTTACTTCGCAATATATTTATCATTCTCACTTAAAATAATAATCATCCCCCGCATATAAAATAAGAGTAATCATCATAAATTTCCATAAAAATATATAATGTAAGTAGAAAATAAATTTCAAATAACTGTAAGCTAATTTTGAAATTAATGTTAACTAAGAATTTTCATCTTGTAAATAATGTATATCTTGTATATATGTTATAAAAATTTAAAATTGCCTGCTAAAATTAACAGATAGGTAAAATAAAACCAATAAACCCGATGTTAATGAATACTGCGTTTTTATATTTATTTTCATTCTTAATACATTTAAATTATAAATAATTCCCACGTGCTTTACTTTTGTGTGCACTTACTTTACTACCAGTTTTTCAAAATACTAAACTTCGCAATATAATTATCAATGATTAAATAAGATGAAGATTACTATTCCAAAATAGTGGTACTAAAGTACTTTTTAACCTAATTTAGAAATAAAGGAAAAAAATATAATGTGTTTCTACTTTTTTTGTTCGTATGCATGTCCTGGCATAACTCTTCAAGGAATGCTCAAATTTTCAAACTTTTTTTGTCGGAAAAGTTTCAGTCCGTAGATGAACTTTCTGCAATATCATAGGCATTTAACAATAATATATATTTATATTATTGTTACTGTTTATTATTATTATTATTATTATTATTATTGTTGTTGTTGTTGTTGTTTATTTATTTATTTCTTTATTTATTTATTTTTACTGTACAAGCTTTTAAATTTTGTAAAAATTGGCCATTCAGCAGGAATTTTTATATAATGTTAAGGTAACTTAACGTTTTTAAAATAGTCTCCTTATCATTTTTTTTTTTTTTTTTTTTTTTTTTTTTTTTTTTTTTTCAGGGACACGTCAAAAATTGTAATACATCATCGTTTACTGCGCGTGAAATCTGCGGTATTTCAAACAAATAGAATTAAAAGGAATGGGAATTAAAATCCTGGAACTTGTCAGTATCCCGCTTTCATTTCAACGCAACCCAAGCCGCGTGTCGGGTCGGTTTTAAGTCGGGTTGACTCTAATTATTTCCTGATAGATTTTGACTGTTGCGGTTGGATTTGGTAACCCATTATTCAAAAGATAGCCCACAATTTTTTTTTTTTTTTCAGAATGAAGAAACATATATTTGAATTATAAATGAGTATACCTATATGTAAAATATATATCTAAGTTCATTTTTTTTTTTTGCGTAAAAAAATAATTTGATATTAGAGATATAATTATAGAGTATATTTTGCAGACTTATAAGGAATTATGGATTAGTTCTGTTTCGTTTCAGGTTGAAGTTCTTTAGCTTGGGGTCGTGTTTCAGGCTAACTTCAAATAGCAATTTCGGTTTCGAGTAGGAAATAAACCATAGAGATAGTAACACACAAAAATACAATATGTAACGCTGCATCATCCTTTAACTTACCAAAAATGTGGTTCGAGTTACTCCATGGTTAAAAATATGGAAAATAACAACCAAGTAAAATAATAATAATAATAATAATAATAATAAATTGCGTAATTTTAAAACGTACATGAAAATTAAATGATAGCATCTCAAATAAAGACCATGCAAATATAGAATATTCTCATTTGCTTTTGATAATGGCTTGGAGTGAGCCGAAATATGTCAACAAACTAATAAAAGTTATTTTACAGCATATTATATTTTTAGTTTCCACCTTTTAGAATTTAAAAGAAATATATTTCTCTAACATTTAACATTACAAAAAGTACCTGATCACTTAATACTTTCTTAATTTACTCTAAAATTATTATACTACTATAAAACTCAAAATATTTAACAAATATATTTACGAATGATTGTTATTACTCATCTATTAATAGGGCATAATCAATCATGCGATAATATGTTTTCATGATAACGATATTAAATATATATTAAATAAATATATAAATACGCTTAAAATGAATTTCATGATTTAAATCTTTTTCTTCAGCAAAACGTCGACGCTATTTGAGGAAGTGTTTCTTCAAATTTGCAAACTAGTAGGTGCAAACAATCTTTGTACTACCTGTTGTGAATCTGACAAGCATTTCCGGAATTCACATGGAAGAATTTCCGGAAGTGTCTAGAAATAGAGAGTGGAAAATATTTTTCGTATCTTGGTTCTTACAAAGCAAATGCATATCTGTTTTCTATTAGTGACACAAGCGCAGGATGACAATAAGAATAAACACTTCTAATCTCTATTTTTTTACTTTCTTCTATCTTTACAAGAAAAATGTATTCATGAAAATTTTCGACTTCCGGTTTTCGACGGATTTATGCGTTTTAGAAGGTCCTGAACATGATAACGATATTAAATATGTATGATAACGATATTAAATATATATTAAATAAATATATAAATATTAAAATGAATTTCATGATTTAAATCTTTTTCTTCAGCAAAACGTCGACGCTATTTGAGGAAGTGTTTCTTCAAATTTGCAAACTAGTAGGTGCAAACAATCTTTGTACTACCTGTTGTGAATCTGACAAGCATTTCCGGAATTCTCATGGAAGAATTTCCAGGAAGTGGCTAGAAATAGAGAGTGAAAAATATTTTTCGTATCTTGGTTCTTACAAAGCAAATGCATATCTGTTTTCTATTAGTGACACAAACGCAGGATGACAATAAGAATAAACACTTCTAATCTCTATTTTTTTTACTTTCTTCTATCTTTACAAGAAAAAAGTATTCATGAAAATTTTCGACTTCCAGTTTTCGACGGATTTATACGTTTTAGAAGGTCCTGAACACGATTTGACTGTTTTTAGAAAATGTCTGTCTGTGACTGTCTGTCTGTCACAAAAATTTTGTGGGCGCTCTATCTCAAGAACTAATGCTCGGAATTTAAGAAAACTTTATATTCAGTTAGTCTCTTATATAGATTGGTGCTGATTACTTTTTGGTATAAATCTCCCAACAGGTGGCGCTGCTATGCTTCATTTTGCAGAATTTACACGATTTTAGCGATAGTCATATCTCAAGAAATAATGCACAGAATTTAATAAAACTTGAATTTCAGTTAGACCTTGATATAAATTGGTGCTGATTCTTTTTAGTGTATGCGAAATCTGTATGAGATAGAAGAAAGTTCTGGGATTGACACATCCGAATAGTCTTTTATTTCTTTTGGTTTAAACGCATGAAATTCTTGACAAATCCAAATTTTTAAAGATAAGGGTAGGGTTATTCTTAAATATAACGAGGGAAAATATTTATCCTAAATAGCTTCTAAGCAAACAAACAGATTATCTATTTTTCGTTAGAAATAAAGTTATCGAATAATAGTACCAATAATCGATTTTTAATTTATATTTTTCTCTACAATTAAACATATTAAATTATCCATTAATTCAAATTATTATATAAAGGGAAATATTTTTTTCTTTATAAAAAGGGGGGAAATATATTTTTCTTAACAATCTCCCAACGAAACAGATACATTATCCAATTTTTGTCAGTAACAGAACAACAACATATAATAATAAGAATAAATTATTACAAATTTCAAAATTTTCTATTAATTAAAAACATAAAATTATCAATTAATTCAGATTAATAAGAGGGAAATATGCGTATTTAATACGGAGGCAAACTATTCTTAACTTGCTTTTAACAAAATTGACGGATAATCTTTTGGATTAGAAAAAGACGGAAACAGAACAGAATAATAATATGAGCAATTTAACAATATAATAAATTATATTAACACCTTGTAATAATATATTCCTTTTAAATGCTAAAGGTGTAAATTAACAACATAATATAAATTAAAATAACTTGTATTAGTTGTTTTACATGTTTCAACTCTTTTTGAGTCATTTTCAAAAACAAAATATTATTCCATATGCTACAAAATATTATATTTTGTTTTTGAAAATGACTCGGAAAGGGTCAAAACATGTAAAACAACTAATAAAAGTTATTGTAATTTATATTATGTTGTTAATTTACGCCTTTGGCATTTAAAAGGAATATATGAGCAATTTATTTTAAATATTGATTTTCTTTCCGTTACAAATGAAGTTGTAGAATAATAATAGGAATTACTTTTGTACATATTTAAAAAGATTAAATTATCGATTAATTTGAATTACTAAATAAAGGGAAATATTTTTTCTTTCTTACAATGAGAAGAAATATATTTTTTTTTTCTTAGCAAGATTTAACGAAACAGACGCTTTGTATAATTTCTGTGAATAACATACCAACATAATAATAAGAAAGAATAATAAATGATAACAAATTTATTGTTTTTCTCTTCGATAAACATATGAAATTATCGATTAATCCAGATTAATAAGAAGGAAATATGCTTGCTTAAAACGAGGACAAAATATTTTATTTGCTTCTAACGAAATAGACGGATAATCGTTTTCTGCTAGAACACAGATACATAATAATAATATGGACAAGTTATACTAAGTTAATATTTTCTTATTTGTTTGAACATTTTTATTTATCAATTAATCCATAAGGTAAAGCTAGGAGAGTCTGCGCACAATTCAAAATAATAACAATATAAAGTCTAAATATTCATATTTTGCTAAAATATCCATGAATAATTTTTACTTCATTTGTTTTTTATGCATTTCCATTGCTATTTTGTTGTTATGTTGTAATTTAATAGAACAGTTGTAATAAAACCAAGAAAGTTATATCGCGCAATCTGTCCTTACAGGGTTGGTGTGATTGCGCACATAGGTAGGAGAGATTGTTACTAATAGTAACTACAATTAAATTGTTAACAATAATAATTACACTTAAATGACACTGTTGTAAGGTTTTTGTGAACAAATATTATTGTATTTGGAGTGAATATTTAAACCTAATGATTAAAGAATCAGAAAAAGGAAATAATTTTAAAAATGATTAAAAAATTTTAATTACAGGGAAAAAAAATTACAGAATCAGAAAAAGCAAGTCCAGATAAGATTCAATTCTTAAATATAACGAGGTGAAAACATTTTTCCTACGAAGTTTCTAACGTAACAAAAGCATTGGCCGTTAGAAATTAACCATTTCCCGCACAGTTCCGGGAATACCTAATTTTAATTCCAAACTTGCATTCGGCACCAAGAATATTTTAATAAAATTTTGCTTCTACAATGAAAGTTTAAAATAAGGAGTTCATATTTTCTAAAAAAGTCGTTTGTAAATTCCGGTGTCAGTCAGTTATTTCGTATTTTACGAACAGAATTTGTCTGTGCCGGAAAGGGTTAAAGTTACGGAATAATGATACGAAAAACCCATTTAAATCTATATTTTTCTTATTGTTTAAACATATTAAAGTATCTATTAATTCAAATTATTCAATAAAGGGAAATACTTTTTCTTTCTTATTATCAGGGTGAATATCTTTCTTAAAAAGCCTCTAACGAAACATATGCATTATCCAATTTCTGTCAGTAACAGAACGATATAATTATAATAAGAATAAATGATACAAATTTCATTTTTTTTCATTCGTTAACCATAAGAAATTATCGATTAATACAGAACAATAAGAGGGAAATATGTTTACTTATATCGAGGGAAAAATATGTTTCTTAACTTGCATCTAATGAAATAGGCGTATAATCAATTTCCTGTTAGAAATGCAGATGTACAATGATAATGTGAACGATTTATTCTAAATTCAGATTTTCTCGATTGTTTAAACATTTTCATTCATCAATAAGTACAGATTACTAAACGTAGGAAGAAATTGTTACTTATAGTTAGAGGAAAATAATTTTCTGAACAAGTGTCTAATAAAACAAGTGCAATATCTATTTCCCAATATTAACGCCGACACAGAAATAAAATGTAATTTCTTCTTCTTCTTCTTCTTCTTCTTTTTTTTTAATTATTACTTACAAATGCTAAATTATAGATTAATCCTACTTATTAAGAGAATTTAGAAATCGGCTAAATATTTAGTGGTATATAATTATACCATTATATAATATATATTAGTGGTATATAATATACCTTTGGCAAACATTTTCTTCTTCTTCTACATAATAAAACAGAAAACTGATTTTCGAACAGTGAATTTGAAAAAAAAAAAAAAAAAAAAAAAAAAAAAAAAAAAAAAAAAAAAAAACTAAATTCAGATTAAATGGTTCCATAGTTCGATTTTCATCACATTAAAAAATATATATAAGCGATTAATCAAAACTATTAAGTAAAACTGGAGAAAATAGTTAAGTATTTAATTGCAAATACATTTTTGTAAATGTTTAATTTCATCCATCTAAATACTGCTTCAAGAAATACGATGAAAATAAAATATTAATGATTCGAGTGATTTAAATTAAAAGATATGTTTTCCACTAAATAAATAAATAAATAAATAAATACACTTACAAACAATTTCATGTTTAAATTCTTTTTCGGCAATAGAATCACGAAGCTATTTCAAGAAGTATCTCTCCAAATCCGAAGCCCTGCAGCTTGAAACAATCTTTGTGATTCTACCTGCAGTGAATCTGATAAGTATTTCCGGCTTATCTACGGAAAAATTTCCGGAAGTGTCTTGTTTGTACGGAAATAGCGAAGGGGAATTGTTTTTCTTAACTTGTTTCTAACAAAACTGTGTGTAATTCTATTTTCGCTATTTTCTGTTAGTGCACAGAAACAGAATAATAATAAGAATAAACGATTCCAAATTTAGATTTTTGTTATGGCTGAAACATACACTGCAAAAAAAGACAAATGTTGCTTAATCTACGAAAATATAATATAACTACGAACGAATCTATACAATAACTTCTTCGAATTACCCATCATTAAATAAATAAACAAGGCTAAAAGATACAGAATAATAATAAGGATAAACGATTCCAAATTTAGATTTTTGTTATGGCTGAAACATACACTGTAAAAAAAGACAAATGTTGCTTACTATACGAAAATATAATATAATCATGAACGAATCTATACAATAACCTCTTCGAGTTACCCATGACCAAGTAAATAAACAAGGCTAAAAAATACAGAATAATAATAAGGATAAACAATAGCAAATTTAGATTTTTGTTATGGCTGAAACATACACTGTAAAAAAAGACAAATGTTGCTTAATCTACGAAAATATAA
This sequence comes from Maratus michaelseni, assembly GCA_963931845.1. Classification (NCBI taxonomy): domain Eukaryota; kingdom Metazoa; phylum Arthropoda; class Arachnida; order Araneae; family Salticidae; genus Maratus; species Maratus michaelseni. The sequence goes on along the minus strand of OZ007591.1, from coordinate 357,748,591 downwards.
TAGTATAATCACGGACGAATGTATACAAAAACCTCTTTGAGTTGGTATTTTTCAGGCTTATTGCAAAGTGCCTAGATAACATTGGGTTAATTGAAAAATTACACGTGTTTCTCAATCAACCTTATTTTTTTTTCCAAACTTACTGAAACCGATCTGAACATGAAAAATTTATTTCCGTCGACACGCAACGCTACCCGAACTTGGAAATTCCATTTGAAGTCAACGCGCAACCCGCAACCCGAACCCGACAAAATAAATTCCACCTAACCGCAACCCGATGCGAATACGACAAAATAATTTCGGTGCACACGCAACTGACCCGAAACTGAAAATTCTATTTGAAGTTAATCCGCAACCCGATCCGAACTCGATATATTTCAACCCCAATCCGAACAGTGGATGAAAGGTATAATTAAATAATCTTTTATGCATTTATGAAAAGTAGTGTACAATTGTATCACTAACACAAATTTTATTTATTTTTTTTAAATGGCCATATCTATATTTTTGATATTCAAATATAGTAAAATATTTTATTAACGGAAACCTCTGCAACGGGTCAGGTTGTCCTTAATATTCTTTTTTTGAGTCTAGGGGACTGTAATTTTCTTTCTGTGCGTTGTTCACGTGCTAGAATGTTTTTTGCTGATCAGGTTTAGGTTTTTGCACATCTAGTTGTTAGGATTTTCACAAATAAATAAATCAAAATAAGCGGAACTGTTTTTCAAAGGAATTGAGTTTATTGTCTTGAGTTTTTAAAACGTATGCTGTAATTAATGCTTTAATTTTTTTCGTATATATTAGTAGATAATTAATAATTATTAAAAATTGTATTTTCCAACTTTAAACGACATATTAAATGGAATTCCTAAAGCATTAACTTACACTGAGAAAAATGACACTTTCAAAGCTAAGTAAATCGATGTTTTCATTTTGTTATGAAATATTTGTTTTCAAATATGACGATTCAATGCTTTCAATTCTGAAAAACAAGAAATACTCAGAATATTGAAACATGGACATATTCAAAATGGAGTACATACAGGCCAGTTCATACTCATTTTTAAAACATGGACATATTCCAAAATGATTAGTGTCAGTTCATACTCATTTTTGAAACTTGGACATACTCAAAAATAAACTTTAAAATAATTCTAACGATAAGTTATATAAAAAAATTTTCATATATTTACAGATATTCATTCGTGGATAATGGAATTTTTTATCCATAAAAAACAATAAGTCTTTTATGTTAAGAATGTGAGATTTAAAAAAAACCCTTGAATTTATGAGACTAAGAATAATACTTAGACGTATAAAAATTAAGCAGGGTATTATTAAGATAGAATGACTGAAATATGTCTTTACTATGTACTGAAAATTCTTCCCCGCGTTATCTTTTATAGACCCTGCACTGAGAAAAATGGCACTTTGAAATCTGAGTAAATCGATGTTTTCATTTTGTTATGAAACTTTTTGTTTCAAATAGGACGACCCAATGCTTTTAATTCTGAAATACCAGAAATACTCAGAATATTGAAACATGGACATACTCAAAACTGATCACATAGACGTCAGTTCATACTCATTTTTGAAATATGGACATACTCAAAAATGATTAGAATCAGTTCAAACTCACTTTTGAAACATGGGCATACTCAAAAATGAGCACATAGAAGTCAGTTCATACTCATTTTTCCAGAATGGACATACTGAAATATGAGCACATGATGTTTTATTCTTGAGTGTATGCATGTTTTCAGAAATGAGTATATACATGTTTCAAACTTGATTAATTTTGATTCGAAGCCATTTTGACTATGCTGCATATTCAGATTTGAATATTTGTTCAGTAGTGAAAATGTCGTTTTTAGAGTCTAATGTCACTAATTTATTTAATTAAAAAAAAGAAAAAAAATTCTTTAAAAATATTTAAACGAACTATTAGTTTCCTTTTATTTCGGTATGCGATTCAGGTTCATATTGTAGCATCAGGTTTGGGTTGGTTTACGTATTGAGGAAAAATATTTCGTTCGGTTCGCGTAGAGTGCGGGTTGACTTGAAATGTAATTTTTGGTTTCGGGTCGGAATCAATCCCACCCGCGCAGTACTGTACAATTGAATAAATTTGCTATTACTAATCTACTCTTACTAATCCACTCTTTAGAGGTACAAGCGTACAAATATGTAAGTGTTAGGAATTCGTTTTCAAATAAGTCGGGTTGCGGGTCACTGAAAAGTATTTTTTTAGATTTCGAAGCGGGTTGCGGATAGATAAGGTTTTTCTTTTTTTGTCTGGTTCGGGTCGGGATGGAGTTTGACCACAAATGGAATATTCAGGTTCGAGTGGAGTACAACACGATATTTGGACAAACATATGGTCGTTTTCAAATTACAATAAAACTGCATAGACTCATTTCAATAAGCCTGTACAAAAACCAACCTAATTAAGAAACAAGTGTTCATTTTTCAATTAGCATAACACTGTCTAGGCTCTTTGAATGAGCGTAAAAAACTCAAACTTATTGAGAAAAAAGTGGTCATTTTTTAAATTAATCTAACTTTATCTGGGCTCTTTGCAATAATTTAAAAAATATTCGGCTGATTGAAAAATAAATGGTCATATTTCAATTAGCCGTACGCTCTCTAGAATTTTGCAATAAGCCTGAATAATATTAGGCTGATTGGAAAAAGGGAGAGGATTGTACACGTTGTCCGATTCTTTGCGAACTCACTAGGCTCTTTGGAAGAGCCGGATTTTTCAATTTGCCTACGACATATGTCGTATATAAATATTCGTACACTCTAAAAACGACATTTTCAAAACTGAGCAAAAAATACTCAAATCTGAGTATGTCGCATAGGCAAAATGGCTCCTAATCAAAATTACTCAAGTTTGAAATGTATGTACACATTTCTGAAAAACTGCACATCAAGAATAAAACATCCTGTGCTCATATTTGAAACATTTTTGTTCCAAAATAAGTATGAACTGACTTCTATGTACTCATTTTAAGTATTTCCATGTTTCAAAAATGAGTATGAACTGACTTCTATGTGCTCAGTTTTGAGTATTTCAATGTTTCAAAAATGAGTATGAACTGACTTCTATGTGCTCAGTTTTGAGTATTTCCTTGTTTAAATATTCTTAGTATCTCTGGTATTTCAGAATTCAAAGCACTGAGTCGTCATATTTCAAACAAAAAGTTTCATAACAAAATTAAAACATCGATTTACTCAAATTTCATAATGTCATTTTTCTCAGTGTATGTACAAATATTTCATATTCCAAAAAAAAAAAAAAAAAAAAAAAATACTCATTATAATATTAACTTCGAGTATAAAGAAAGGCAATGCAGTGAAATTGTTTTCACATTCTTCTAAATACCATATAAGATCTGTTAATGATATTTAATATGCTTATCTTCAAATACTTTTCATTTTCAGTATCCATTTTCACATATATAAATTAATAAACATTATACTGTAGCGAGTAACAGACATAACACAGAAATTTACACACACATTATTCAGAAAGTGCAATCATTCATACAATAGCGGCTGATATACATTGTTACAAGTTTGCCTCTAAAGATAAGTTCATATGCTGTATAGTCTCGGCGGTATTCCAAAGATTGTTTAACTTTCAATTACAGAGAAATTGATTTTTAATTGTTAAAGTTATTTGTACAAGTTACTAAAGCTTATTTTTGTCAATTCTTATTCGTTTACATTATCTTAAATGTATGTATCTTTATTGGTTTAGCTTTGTAAATGTATGTGGATAATTATTTCATATTGTAAACTCCAAATTTCATCTTAATTTTAAAGCAGAATTTAAAAAAAAAATATTTTTTTTTGTCCTGTAAAACTATGTTTACATTTCACGGAATAACTTATATATATTAATGAAATATACCAGTTTTATCTCCAATTACTTGCCATCTTTAGTTTGCATTTTTACTTTTTTTAGAATCCATTTTTATGTATTTATTCTAGGGTCTTTGCACTCTGATGAGCGACAGACGTGACACGCAAATTCGTCATTCAGAAGAAGCATTCATTCGTAGTATAAAGAGTGACATACTATTACAAATTCTCTTCTTAAGATAGGTTTATTGACTGCATTTTCTTGACCTTTTTTAAAGGTATGTTTCACTTTCAATAATACAGGTAAGGTTATAATTTATAATAAAACTGATAAGTAAATTATATCAAGTTAACTTAAGACGTCAGGTACCTTTGAAAGTGTCAAATAATCAATTTTTTAATAGCTTATATTAAAAGTTGATTATTTAGGAACATTTTACAAGAAACCTCATGCAAAAATTCTCTTTAGAAGGGAAGTTATGTCCAAAATATTTTGAGCTGCTTTTTATATGATAACGCTAAAGGCGCCTGGTACATCTGGTGCATCCGTCATGGGTGCAACGTCCTCCAAGTTCCCTATCAATTATACTTCTGGCGGTGCCTAGTCAGTGAAAGGTCTCGTCACCTGATCAAGGTTAAATATTACGTTTCTCTTTTTTAATTTTTGCTTTTTTTTTAATCTGCCAACTCAACTAAGTTAAATAGAAACCATGAACCGGCAAACAAAGAAAACTGTAACAAACCACTACAGAGCACTGCAGCGATGCCAACATGGCTCTATTCAGGTGGATCACAGCCATGCTGTGGTCAGGCAAATATCGTCCCGCGTCCTGGTACTAACTCGTCAAGCTAGGCAATCATGCCCTGCAGGTAGGGGTCTAGTTAGCAGTACTAAAAAAAAAGGGGGGGGGGGTATTTTAAGCTTTAAAGAAAAATTTCTGAAAACAGTGATTTTAGTTATTGTGCTCATGATTTCTACGAAATGGTTGGATAGAATTTTATGAAATGATAACTGAAAGTGTAAACCTTATAGATACACAAAATGACTTACTATTATGTTCATCAAGTAAGAAACTTAGAAATTATAATTATTTTTATTTAAAACAAATTCAACATTTTGAGATTGATTTTTATTTATTTTTTCTTATGGACTAATAATTACATTTTTTTCAGTGTTAGTCCTTTTAAAAATATATGATATCTCTATTCAATAAAAAGAAATTGCCTCACTGTGACAATTCCATTATGAGAAATTTTGCACGCAACGCATATAAAGTGAATTCGTCTATAGAAAAAACGTTAAATTTCAAAAAAAAAGAAATGAAAAAATTATATGCATTTAGACTCTTTTTCATAAGTTTAACTGTTAGTATGTATACGCTTTAATGTGTGTTTAAAAAATTTCATAACCAAAAGTAGAACTGATGCAGTGCTTTTGTAATTCATATAGGGTTTAATAAATTTGTCATAAAAAAATAAAAATAAACTCATATCAGCATATTCGTGTATATTAACATACATGTATACACATCTTTATTTATATAGACATGTACGTTTATTTATATGCATACTTATGTCACATTAAACGAATAATAATAATAATGGATTTTCAACTTTGATGCAAAATGTATAAAAAAAAAAATACTTAATAAAATTACATTCAAATTCCGCAGAATATCTCATAATGTATTTTAATGAACTTTATTATTCTTACTTTCAAATACTTGCCGTCTTTAGTTTTAAGGCTTTATAGTTAAGGGTCTCTTCACTCATAGAAGTGACAGACATGATTCACAAATTAATCATTCAGAAAACGTTCATTATAAAAATATAAGCTGACATAGTATTATACGCTTGCCTCTAAACATGCGTTTATTCGATACATTTTCATGACGTTAATAAAAGGAATGTTTAATTTTCCATTATACAAAAAATATTAATTTAAACGTGAACATCAAATGTGAAAGAAAAACATTTACGCTTACATTAATTTACTTGCATTCGTATTGTTATAATTATGTATATTTATCTGGAAACACATTTCATATGGCAAAATAATGATCTCATGTCAATTTTAACGTACATTATTATACATTAAACTTTACTAATTTTGTATCTACAAACTTGTATATGGTAACTGTCCATATAAGTTAAATTTATGAAAAAAAATGTACATGCTGTAAAAATTACAGCAATACAATTTTCATTTTGTCCTATCGAAACATAATGATTTATGGTACTGTGAATTTTGATGGTAATATTTTTTAGTAAGAAAACGCTGAAAATTCATCAAAATTTAAAGAACCCTAAGTGGTTAGATTATGTTCGTAAAAGAATGAAATTCTTTGTGTTTTACTCCTTAAGGCATTCTGAATGTTTTTACAATATTTTATTTAAGTTATGGGTATCAGAATGGTTTGAAATTAAGGAACAAATGCAATTACTGTTATTTATTTTATTATACATAACTTTTAAGAATATCGTAGAGTTGGTCCAATGACAAATATGTTAAAGTTACGGTCGTACGAGTCGTAGGATACATGAGAAAGTAAAATTTTTAATTCATTTATCTGGAAACAGTTTTAACAGCGGTTTCACCAAAATTACTTTTGAACAAGTTAGCGGATTTAGATTTGTATTATTATTATTTTTTTATATAAAGGAAAATAAATTCTCTACAAACTATCCTGAAACGCAAACAAAAAAAGTTCTTTTCAAGTTACAACAAAAAATTAAATTAATTGATATAGATTTTGAAATTTTTACTGGAATTTTTTATATTTTTTTTATAATTTCCCGTTCGATTTTAAGTACAATCAAGATGAAGTATAAAGAAAAAATGACGACAGGTAAGATATGGAACATGGACATAACACTAGAACGACCATAGCGACCATAGCATTTTGACCGGTAACAAATCAATATATTTCGATTCGAATCAGAAATTTCTTCATGAAATAACTTAATTACATACCACACAAAAATAAGATAAATAAATACGTTAAATAGTTTCAAATAAATATTTTGGTATAAAACATTTTTTATAGAACTCCATTAAATCCGGCTCAGCAGCGTGTTTGGTAGCAGAGGCAAACACCACGGTGAGTGGTCGGGTTCAAATCCTGGTAAGGCATGGATGTCATTCTGTGTGTCTCTTTAGTGCTGTCTACTTCCTGGTGTCTATCACGTCCTTGTCAAGAAGAAGATTTATGTAATTTGTCAACGTCTTGTATGTATTTCTGGGATAAAAAAAAATATTGATATTCGAGACAAACAGCCCAGTAGCTTATAGGTCTCAAAGCAACTCTCCTTCAAATGTTAAAAACAAACTTCATTAAAATTTCAAGGTGTTCCCGTGTTCAACATCGTGGGAATACTAGTTTTGCAAGATAATATTGACGTAAAATATTACAACTTTTATTATTGTTTTTACAACTTCACAATTAATTTTCTTATGTAAAAAACATAAATAAATGAATTCAAATAGAAGTAGTAATCTAAATCAGTAGTTTCCAACGTTCTTTTGTCCGTGCACCACCTAACCATATCTAAAATTATGATATATCGCACTCGTAAAATATATATTTTATTATTTAAAAAAGAACTCTTAACACGTTTAGTGGCGGGTTAAAATTACCGGAATTTTATTTTACAGTAGAGACCCGCTATTTCAAACCCCACTATTCTGAAAATCCGCCTATTCCGAACAGAGTTCAGAAAAAAATACCGATTTTTTTAACTTAAAAACAGGAAAAATTAAAAAGATTTTCGTGAAAACGTACATTTATTGCTATACAAAGAAGTTAAATAGAGACATGCATAAAGCCTAAGCTTGATGAAAACGCCTGAAACCAAATTGGAATGAAAGTTGATTACTTACAGTACATGTCGGCTCCATTTATGCAATTCTGTAGAATCATTTTTAATCACTGCTAAATACAAAAAATAACTAATTTACAAACACTGAAAAAGTAACGTCAGTGATTTGTTTTCTGACGAAGAGCACTGAATCGACTTGAGGATGCAATGTTCCGCCATCGCTCCATGAACATAACATCATTTGGTGTTGATGAAGCGTGTTGTTCGACGTTGCGTAAGGCGAGGTCAAAAGCATTTGCCGCGTCTGTGTGTGATATGAGTTTAGTTTGAGCGTTCACCTTCTCCTCGTTTTCCTCCCAGTCGATCTAAGCTGATGAGTCATGCACTATTGCTACGATGTCTTTGTCTCCGTACTCCTGGTGACCATTCTAGTCAACAGCAGTTCACTCCTCAACACAGCTTTCTTCTGCGTCTTTACAGTCAGGGATTTTCTTGACTAGTGCAAGAAAGAGAAAATCTTTCACTGGTGTAAAAATTGTTTCAACAAATTCCAATGTAGGCCAGACATTTTTCCATGATTTTTGTATTGCGTCTTTGGTGGTATTATCCCATGTTTCAGCCACCCAGTAAATCACATATTTTACTGTAATTTTTCTTAAGTTTTTGCAGGATTGTGAATTCATTTTCATCCTCTTCAAGTAAGGTGTGAAGCAGCATTTTTTTTTTTTTGTATTTTTGTTTAATGGCCTGCAACACACCCTGGTCCATAGGCTGAAGAATTGAAGTAACATTTGGTGGCAGAAAAACTGATTTAATGTCTTCACAAAAAAAGTTCCGTTTCTTCTGGGTGGGACAGAACATTGTCTATAATGAGCAGCGCACAATTATGCAATCCATTTTCTTTATTAAACGCAGTCATTTTAGGGACAAATTGTTGCTCGAACCATCCCTTAAACAAGTCGCGTTCCATGCAAGCTTTTTTTAAATTCTTATAATACACAGGAAGTGTTTTTGAACGCTAATGTTTTTGAACTCTCGTGGTTTTGCCGATTTGCCTATTACCATCTGCAGAAGTTTGTTGCCGAGACGTTGCTGCAAACTAAGACAGTTAGACATTGTTTGTCCATTTCAAATCCTGTTCACCACAAACCGATCAACGCTGTATAGAGCTGACACTAGAAGATGTCCCCACACTTAATATACGCCTTAACAAGTCAATACGTTGATTATTATTAATGAAATCCACCTATTCCGAATTCCCGCTAAACAGAACAGTGTTCGGTCCCAATTAGTTCGGAATAGCGGGACTCTACACTGTAAAAAATGACCAATGTTTCTTATTTTATGAAAATATGCTATAACCACGAACGAAAATATAATAAAATGTTCTGAGTTATCCGAAATTTCAAATAGCATGTTACATTGTCTTTTGAATCCCCAGAAACGAATACATTTTCAAAATTTAAAGAATAATTTATAAAAACAAATTATTTTTAGCTGCCCGAATTTTTCAGAAACGTTTCCGAAGGGTTTTTATAGTGTATTAATTAGTGTCCTCCGGCTGGAATACCTGTTTTTCGAATGTTATCCATTCTCAAGTACACGTTTTCAGCCGCATAAGTTAATTTATACATGAAAGAGTAAAGAAATAATCTTAATTTTAATGTTATTGTTAACGCTGTTAATTTTTCATGTTTTTCTGTTAAACATTTTTTTAGCATGAAAATGTTTACTTCAGAATTGATAGCATTCGAAAAACAGGTATTCCATGCTGAGGACACTAATTAATGCACTATAAAAACCCTTCGGAAACGTTTCTGAAAAATTCGGGCAGCTAAAAGTAATTTGTTTTTATAAATTATTCTTCAAATTTTAAAAATGTATTCGTTTCTGGGGATTCAAAAGACAATGTAACATGCTATTTGAAATTTCAGATAACTCAGAAGATTTTATTATATTTTCGTTCGTGGTTATAGCATATTTTCATAAAATAAGAAACATTGGTCATTTTTTACAGTGTACTATATTTAGAAAGTTCGAATTCAAATCGGAAAATACGAATAGCAATATTTCGTTTATTTAATTACAAACATTTCGTGATTACATAAAATAAAAATTCTTCTTTCGAAATTTCCGGTACGAGTTCGTAGTTTTGGATTGAAAAACAAAGAGTATACTCGTGGTTGGCAGCGAATGGGTTAACAATGACAAGTACAGTCGTAGCAGTTATTTCGAAGTTTTTAACTATCAAACAGATAAAAGTTTCATCAAAGAAATGTTTTTGACATTATTCTATAAACATAGCGTGGCTATATATCTTCGCCTTTGCATCAACAAAAGTTCTGTTGTTCCTTTCTTAATTTACCTCAGTGTGAAACAAAAATTTCAGATTGTCAACATTTTTATCATCGCAATTTTTTTAAAGTACGTTCACAGCAAACATTAGCTCTGATAGCATTCATACATTTTATATTATATTTTTGTACCTCATTAAAACATGTGGAATATTTTTACACAATAAGATCTTTCTTCGAATAATGTAATTAAAAAGCATTTCGGGATTTTCGTCTGTATCAGTTTTAAAGTAACCATTTTGGTAGTACATATCATCTTTTCTTCTTTGTTAGAAAGCTTCCTCTCCCCATTAATGCTATTTGTTTGCTGTGTATATTACAACTTTTAATTTTAAAATGTATGCGTCAAAATGTATATTTATAAATTTTGTATGAGGCTCACAGCAGAGTCATAAGAAATTAACTACTAACGAGTATCTCTCTGCGATCCCCGTTTTGGGATTTATTAATTTTCTAATGTTGCTAGAACTTAGTTTTTAAATTTCAAAAATTGTTATGGTAAATGTTTTGAAACAGTCAGTTATACTATATTTGAGTAGTTTCATTAAAAAAAAAAGTTCCTTCATGTGAGGTATTAAAAAGTGAATAAAAACGCAAATCTAACTAAAACTCCCCATACTAGACGGATCCTATAGACCCGACAGGTACATTCAAAATGAGTATTCGAACTAGAATTTGTTTCAAAAAATAAGTTAAATATAATCCACATTGAAGTAAAGTTAATAAATAAGCTAAATATTTTTTTAACTAGTAAATCTGCAGTTCAGGAGCCTCAACGTCAGCTCTAAAGGTTATTGTTTTTTAATCTCACTTTCATATTATTTAGTGCAATCCGGACAATACAATCCGGAATGTATTTTTTTATATTACATACAAATTTATAGGCATATAAAATACTTCGATTGTTTCAGAAATTAGAAGCGTTAAAATAAACACGATTTATGCAATGATATTCTCATGAACTTCTTATTCTTGTAATTTTTTCGATAAAAAAATGCATTTCTTATTTTAATATTCTTTGAAATAGGGTTGCTAAGCAACTAATAAAATAAAGAGGAAAAAAAAAAGAAATGCATTTTAAAATTTTTAAAAATAAGGAAAATAAAATGTTTTATATTTCTCGAACTGTTGCAAAAATTTTTACAATAATTTAAACAATTAATTTCTAAATTCTAATAGATGTATCGGCCAATTTTCAAAGCTATTGCATATATTTAAGACCTCTATATCGAAAATTTAGTATTCGTAATTTTACGTTTAAATCCATTATTCAAAAAATGCGACTTTCATTTCAGTTAAAAATGAAATTTGAAAATCTTCTGCATTCCCATGGGAAAGCGTTATTACCTAAAAAGAAATGTTCTATATTTTTTGAACGAATGAACCAAATTTAACCAAAAACTATACAGCTAAGTCCGGGTATCTCGCCAACACACCTACCAAAAATCAACCTAATCGGACGTTTTTTACGGCAGTTATCGCGGAACAGATAGACAAACAGACAAACAAACAGACGGAAACCAAAAACTTTTCGTGTCTCCACAGTAAACCTCAACTGATGTTTCGGAAATAAAATTCTAGTGTGATATATTTTTGTCAAGGATGAATAAAATTTTCGGTAAATATAGGATTAAATAAACAAACGAAAAAGTTGTATAATACTCTAAAACACGCTACTCACCAAAAAAGTTATCTAAAATATTTAATTAAAACTTAATTTGAGTCGGACTTGATACACGAAGAAACTCTAATCAATTGTTCCCTATGAAACATGTTTCCTAACACATGGGCTGATAAGTTCCCGGTCTAATAAAGAAAACACAACTTTTTAACAAAGCTTTATAACTTTATGACTTTATAACTTTAAAACTTTAATAAATAACATAACTTTAATAATAAATTATAATAATTTAATAATAATAATTTAAAAATAATAATTTTATAATAATAATTTAATAATAATAATTTTAAAAATAATTTTATTATAATAATTTAATAATAATAATTTAATAATAATAATTTTAAAAATAATTTAATAATAATAATTTTAAAAATAATTTAATAATAATAATTTTATAATAATAATTTAATAAATGATTAATAATAATAATTTTATAATAAATAACATAATTTTATAACGAAAAAACTCCAAACAGTGCTCAGAAGTCGTTGTTGTTTTTGGTTAAAAGTCAACACGCGCGGCAGCCACTTTGACAACAGCTTTTTCATAGACAAATGTTCATTCAAAATAAAACCTACACGTTCCTTGGATATCTTCAGAGTCTGAGCTATCTCCATCAACTTCACTTTACGGTTCTCCAAAACGATTTTGTGGACTTTTTTTTAATGTTTTCCAGAGTAACCACCTCTTTCGCGTGGTGCATCACTGGTGTCCGTACGACCACGTTTAAATTCAGCAAACAAGTCAATAATGGTTGATTTACCTGGTGCAGTGTCCGTATAACGCTTATCTAGCCAAGCTTTTGTTTGAACGGTATTTTTCCCCATCAAATAACAATTCTTGAAATTCTTGTTATCCATTTTTTGTTTATCAACAAAGTCGTTCAACTAAAACCACTCTAACGTTTTATTCACACGGCGAATCGTCATGGCATTTTTCTACTACCTTTTAAAGGTTAGTATTTAATAAAAAAAAATCGGTTCGGCGATTGCAACGCCATCTGTGTGCCAGACCGGGAACTTATCAGCCCTTGTGTTGAAAGGGAAAATTTTTCCTTGTAAATTGATAGCATTCCACAAATATATATTTCGGACTGAGAAAACTGATTAATGCACTATAAAAACCACTAGGAAACGTTTCCAAAAATCAGTGTCAAAGAAATTTTTTTTTTATAAAAGGATTTTGAAATCTCAAAAATATATTGTTTTTTGAGGTTTCTAAATAGTAAGAGTGATTTTCGGAATCATGGGTAGCTTCGCAGAGGTTTTTGTATATTTTCACTCGTGTATGGTATAATATTTGTTACTCGATTAAGAAGAAACATGTGTCTTTTTTACAGTGTATAATGAAGATAAATGTATCGAGAATATAAAAGAACAAATGTGAAAGCATATAAGAATATTTTACAATTAACATTCATTTTTCTGGTATGGATTATTAAATTGGGAAAGTCAAGTAGGAATTTAAATCATCGAAATTCAACAAATGATAAAGGCATCCTGAAAACAAATTCTAATAATCGATTTATCTCAAACAGAGTCATGTGACGTTTTGGTTGACGCAAATGCACACAAAGGAATTATTTAAAAAAAATGGTTTTATTGATTTCGATGTGCAATCGATTTGACAAATAAAAAATCAATTTCTGAATCTAAAATTGGACATTTTCAGGCAATGAAACACAAATACCACAGTTTTGCTCTTTGATATTTACCTTTGTTTTTGTAAATTTGTAATATATTAATTTATATTTAATAATATATTGTTTTTCTGCATATTAACAATGATATTTATTAAGAATCTTTTGTGTCAATCTTCAATATATGAAGATATTTTTTGGAGAAAAAGGGAATTGTGCGAGGAAAATGGTATTAATCTACAAATTGTAGTTATTTGGTTTGTCTGCGAACCATGTCAAATAGTTTGAATAACGTAGAAAAATCTAAACAAGATTAAGTAATTAAATAGCAGGTATAAGCGTCAAACTCTCTGAATGATTTGCACATTATTGTCATGAAAAATATTTTAACATCATCGGCCATATTTATATTCCAAATCAAACACTTTCTATGAAATTGTGGTTGTGGTTGTAAAGCTTACATTTAAAGATTTGTAAAAACGTTGTGAAGTTAAAGAACCAGATTTTTTTACCTGTGTTAATAAACAGATATCACATACTTTGTAATACAGAAAATTTCAGTCTGTTAATATAATTTATTTATAAGGCAGTTACAATTTCAATTTCAATTTTTTATAGCTTTTACTGATTAAATTAACACACATAAGTGCGTGTCTTATACAGAACAACAATACCGTAGTAAATTTATCAATGTAAGCACAAAAACACGGAAAAACGTGTATCTAAAGCAAATTATTTTATTAAATAAAAATATTAGGATACTCTTTTTACAATACAACTGTTTAAATAATATAATCAATGTTTGTGTTTATTACGAGTGTAGCGTATTTCAATAGAACACCTAGCAATGGGCATTGTATAGTTGTCCTAGCATTAAGTGAAAAGCAGTCACTTGCGTCGGTAATTTGTAGACAGGAATTCTCCAGTTGCTATTGTGCGTTTTCTGTTGCCTAATGAAATGAGCTTCTCGGAATGGTAAAAAAAAAACAAGTTGGAAATTGTACGTCAAACGTTACAAACGAGGTGCGTTCGTACGCACGTTTTAGAATTAAATTCATGATATCCCATGCGTAGAACGGGTTTAAACAGCTAGTTAAGTATATATTTTATGACACTGTTCATACAAATATCTTAACTAGTTATATAAATATTCAGATATATATGTATCAGCTAGTTATATAAATATTCAGATCTTGATGATTTTTAATTCCGTGAAATGAATTATATCGTCTGCAGATTAATTTCTGTAATAAAATAAGTATCTCGGTCGCTTTACGATTTAACATCCATCGGAAGCTCCTATAACAAAAAAGCACCGATTTAAAAAAAAAATCAAATTTCTTAATAAATACTTTTATTAACATCTCCTAAAGTTTTGATTCGATTTTAATAAAATTTGAAATATCTCGACAAAATTCTGCAAAGATAATATATTTTAAATTGCAAACCATTTGGTTGGGTAGTTTTTGCGTTGTTATATTCGGACAGACAGACAGACGGACAGACAGACAGACAGACAGACGGACGGACATACGGACGGACATACGGACGGACCAAACGACAACTATAGGTGCTACGTATTTATATAATTACGAACGCACCTAAAAACGAGCTTTTTTCATTACTAGAAGTTTAAAATTATTGATAGTTAACGTTATAGAAAGCGCGGCGTTATGGATTTTCAAGTGTGTTTGAGATTCTTTAGGAACCACTGATTCTTCACAAAGCCAGATTAAAAAACTTGATCGCCAGGTAAAAAAGTCTGGTCGACCTGGCGGCCGCATTTGTTAAGCCCTGAACATACCTATTTATTTATTGTCATATCTTAAATCTAGACAAACATTTTAAAAAAAAGGTACATATGTAGTTAGCTACATAAGTACCTAAGCGTAGTGGGACTTAGTAGTTAGCTACATAAGTATGTTGTGTATAACTTTGCTGTTAACTTATTTTAAAATTTTAAATAGATTGGAAATTAATAACTCAAGTTTAATCAAAACAAAATAAATGAAAGTATTTATATTTAGTACATAAATTACATGTTTAATGTAAACCCATTATATATATATATTAAAATTAAGTATTTAGTGACATAAATGTACTTCCTGGCTTCTAAAGAAATTATTCTGACTAGCCAGTAACTGGCTACTGAAACAAATCAACCTACTGGCCAGTAGCTACTAAGCAAAATTATTTATTTTCAACACAGACAGAAAACTATAGCGAAACTTCTGTGTTAAATAAGTTAAAAGAAAATATGAAAGTAAATAGTTTATAAAACACTTAACACATATAAAAGTACAGTTTTAGCAAAATATTTTAGGAAACTATTTTGCTAAAAGCAATAATTGCCTTAATTGATTGCAGTAGCGATTAAATAATTTGAAGATTAATTTTACGAAAAAGTGGTAACTCTGCTGCCTGTGGGATTCATAGTGAGTATCATTTGTTTAGAGGTTAAATAATACAGCTTTTATTAAATTGTTTTTTCAAAAGATATATGCGAAGTTAATTTAATATAATATGAATAAAGACTATTGTAGTATTGAGTAAAAAATTGAGAAAAGAGTTTTACACAGTTCGCATTAAATTCTATTACTTGCTCAGAAATTAAAAATTAAAATAATGATTTGAAACATGACAAATATGGTCTCATTTCATGTAATCGGTACTTTTTTATTTACTTGTTGGGCCTGAAAATATTAAAATTCTTATAAGACATAATTTCCTTGACAATATAACATGCCTATGGCACATTTGACATACATTTGCCAATATAAAACATCTTAGAAATTTAAAAGAAAGCATAAAATATTCTATATCCTCTTTGTATAAGTTTTCTGATTTTCACTACTTTTGGACATAGATAAACAGAAAATGTAGAATAATTTTTTACAACTTATCCATTTTCAATGGAGAAATATCCCATTATATGAAAGCTGTGATGTAAACATTATTTTAAAAAGAAACACATTTCCAATAATGCTAAATTTTTTAAAAGAGTCTTGCTAGCTGTTTTTGATGTAAAAATCCTTCAAAGTTTGCGATTAAGTTTAAGACAAGACACGTACTGAAGAAACATTTTCATATATTAGCTTTTTTTTCCTAAAACAAAATACTTACTTTTTTTTTTCAAATGGTGTATGGGAAATAAGAAAGCATATTTTAACAAGTTGGAAATTGTACGTCAAACGTGACAAATGAGATGCGTTCGTACTGTAGCTAGTTATATAAATATTCAGATCTTGATGATTTTTAATTCTGTGAAATGAATGATATCGTCTGCAGATTAATTTCTGTAATAGAATAAGTATCTCGGTCGCTTGACGATTAAACTTCGGAAGCTCCTATAACAAAAAAGCATCGATTTAAAAAAAAATCAAATTTCTTAATAAATATTTTTATTAATATCTCCTAAAGTTTTGATTCGATTTTAATAAAATTTGAAATGTCTCGACAAAATTCTGCAAAGATAATATATCTTAAATTTCAAACCATTTGGTTGGGTAGTTTTTGCGTTGCTATATGCGGACGGACGACAGACAGATGGACAGACAGACGGACAGACAGACCGACGAACGGACAGACAGACGGACGTACCAAGTGACGACATTAGGTGCTACGTATTTATATAATTACGAACGCACCTAAAAACGAGCTTTTTTCATTACTAGAAGTTTAAAATTATTGATAGTTAACGTTATAGAAAGCGCGGCGTTATGGATTTTCAAGTGTGTTTGAGATTCTTTAGGAACCACTGATTCTTCACCACTGCTTTATTTATTTATTTTGTTTTTATGCGTTTTACTGATGCTGCATTACCAAATTTCCAAATTGTAAACTCTATCTAAAGCGTACTATGTGTAAAGCGGAAATCAATCTAATGTGGAAATATAGTTTACATTATTTTACTTGAATACAATGGGTACAACAAACTCTATCTAAAGCGCACTTTCTGTAAGGCGGAAATCAGTTTAACATGGAGATATTCTAAAACCAATTGAATAATATCAATTTACATTATTTTACTTGCATACAGTAAACTTTGTGTAAAGCGTACTCTGTGTAAGACGGTAATCTGTTTAACATGGAACTATTTTAAAGGTCGTTGAATAATATTAGTTTACATTATTTTACTCTCGCTTACAGAAAACTCTATATAAAGCGTACTCTGTGTAGGATGGAAATCTGTTTAACGCGGAAATATTTAAAACTCCCTTGAATAGTACTAGTTAACATTATTTTACTTACATACAATAAACAATATGTAAATCGCACTCTGTGTAAGGCGGAAATCAGTCTAACGCAGAAATATTTTTAAATCTATTGAATAATATTATTTTACATTATTTTATTTGCATACGGTAAACTCTATTTAAAACGCACTCTATGTAAGATAAAAACTGAATAACGCGGAAATATTTTAAAGTCCCACAGAACGATTTAAAAATTCTGACAGAATGATTGAGTTACTAATTCGAATGATTTTACAGAACGATACAGCAAACTCTGTCTAAGACGAAATAATATCTATGACTGAAAATTTTGTATGTCCCAATCGATTCCGTCTTAGGCAGAATTCACTGTATTAAAATATTTATGTACGCATGTATTTAAGTGATTGTGTGCATATTTATTTCATATTGCAATATGAAAATCATTAACTCTATTTAAAATTATTCTAAATAAATATTCGTATAACACTTACATTTTATTCGTTTTTATTTAATAAATTAAAGACATGTTTCCTTGTAAAATTTAAACATATTTCACAGTAAAATTATTTTAACATTATGAAGATAATCGCATTATACATATTAATGAAACTTGCGATTATTATTTTGTAATACTTACACTTTTGTGTTCATATTTATGTATTTAATTTAAAGGTCTTTGGACTCTAACACGGGACAGACATGATACGAAAATTCGTCATTCTAAATGAGAATTCATTCAAACATAAAGGCTAACTGGTTATTATATTTTTTTCTGAAAAGACAAATTTATTAGCTGCATTTTCTTCACAAAGTAATGCTAAGTTTCATTTTTCCAAGAACGATTTTAACGAGTAAAATAACTTAATGAATAGCTGTATGAATACAATGACATATGAATTTCAACCTCTAACAGTAAATATGAAGAAAATAACTTTTACTGAATACATGGTAGTTTACATTAAATTACTTTATGTAGGAGTTACTACTATTACTAACCATTCTTTCCTGTCTACTTATTAAAAAAAAATTAAAAGCTTATCTCAAATCAAAGATTTTAAAAACATAAAATAAAATAATATTTAGCTATAAAAATAGATGTTGAAATTTTGTTGAATACGTTAAAATATATATTAAAGAAATTTATCATTCTTGTCTTCAAATATTTGCCATCTTTAGTATCAATTTCTGCGTATTTATGTTCAGGGTCTTTGCAATCTGATGAATGACAGACATGACACGCTAATAGATCATTCTGAAAGAGTATTCATTCATGAAATAAAGGCTGTCAGATTATTACAAGTTGGTCTAAAAAAGACGTTAATTGGTTTACAGTAATGATGTTATTGAATGGAATGTATGTATAACTTTTTTCTATACAGAAAAGATACTATATACGCGAAAGTAATAACTAATTAAAATATATTTCATTAAATAATTGTTGATATACTTCTAAATGATTTTGTTAGTGTAGGTACATTGACAAAGAAATTGTTGCTTTTACGGTATAATACTAGCACTCGAGCTCTGGCAGCATTATACAGTAAAATTAACAGTAAACACTAAAGGTAGCGTATTACTGCATATTTTGCTGTTTATTACTGTTATTTTACGGTATAATACTGGCAACTGGGGTGCTAGTATTATACCGTAAAATCAACCTTTTTTTTGCAGTGTACATTGTAAAAAAAAAAAAAAAAAAAAAAGAAAAAAAAAAAAGAAAAAGAAAAAGAAAAAAAAGACAAATGTTTCTTAATCAAGAGAAATATAATATAACTACAAACAAAAATATACAATAGCCTCGTCCAAGATAGTCACAATTATCAGAAAAGCGTACTTTATCTTTAAAACCATAGGAACTCTTTTTTGAAATTTAAAGAAGCTTTTATAAAAACAAAGTTTATTTTGCTCCCACGGATTTTCGGAAACGCTTACGAGTAGTTTTTATAGGGTTTTATGAGTTTATATTTGAATTAATCAGTTTTCTCAAACTTAAAAATATGTTATGACATGAGTCTATACATGAGTTAGTTACTTTTTTTAAACAGTATTTATTACAGATAACGACTTAAAAGTTTTACTCTAAGTTAAAAAAATCTGTTGAAATTTACAGGATTCTATCTCAATTTTGAAAAATACCTGGCGGAATTCCAGCAGGTATTAAACAACTCTCAATTAATTTAATAAATGCTTTTTCGTTATGATATAGTATTAAAACTAAAAAGGCAAATTTAATTACCTAAAATAGTTTCTTAAAAGCCAATTCGGAAAGAGAAAAGTAAAATATAGATTTCACTTTTAATCTAAAATAAAAAATAGCTTCTACATATATAATTTTATTGAATTTGGGTGATTATTATTTTCTTATGCTCTATCCAAAAGTTTATTACTATAGATCATTTAACGCGCAAAATGACGTAAATGTTATTTTTACAATTGAGGGGGATCGGGGCAAGAAAGTGCGAAGCCACATTTTTGGTGAAATAAATCTAACACTGTAATCTGTTGCTTAATATTGTAAATTATAATATCCAACATATAATTTGTTTCTCATGTCATTTGGTGGCAGCATATATGGCAAGTTTCATTTTTGTCCCAGATGTTTATACCCCCAATGAAGATAGCTAATTTACAAAAAACGTAATAGTAATATCATTAAAGTAATGCCATATTGTTACACAGAATATCGCAAATGTTATTAAGACATTGGCAAAAAAACTTTATTTTATATATCTTGATTGAGTATTTGATCAAATTTTCAAATTGAAATATCTCAGAAGTTCAAAAATGTGGCTTGGAACTCTCTTGCCCTGACTCCCTCAATTGTATGTTTAAAACGTATTTAGACATCGCTAGTATATACTAATACGGAAATATCTTATCATTATAAATATATGAAAAAAGGCGTTTTATCACATCCATTTTCGTTAAAATGTGTCAGAGATCCAAACTTTAAATTAATGTTTCTCTCTTTCTGTTTTTTAAATATCAAAGAACATTTTAATATGTAAGATCAAAATGTATAAATTCCAATTTACACTTTACAAATGACTAGCCATTTTTCATTTTGGGGCTGGGGGGTACGGGTGATCTCTTGAACTGTAAGGTGCATTTCATAAAATTAGAACCGGATATTCAGTAATATAAACAGTTTAAATTTTAAATAAATTTTACGAAAACAGTGGATTTTAGTATACTTTTACATTGCTCATAACATTTGAATTATTTTTTCTTAAAATAATTAACCTTTTTTTCTCCCTGTAAATGCCTGAGTATTATAAATGTGTGAAAAGGGCGTTTTATTACATCGTTTTTTCTTTCAAAGTATCAGAGTTCCAAATATTCAATTTTCTTTTATGTTTCTGTTTTTAATATACAAGTATGATAAAAAAATGTAAATTCCAATACATACATTGAAATTGTCTAGCTATATATATATTTTTTTGGATGATTTTTTTTTCTACGTTGGATTTCTTAAAATTAGGAATCGTATATTCAGTTTTATAAATAGTTTAGTTTATAAGTAAATGTTACGTAAATAAAGGTTTATAGTGTATTTTTACATAACTGATAACATTTTATTTATATTTCATTAAATTAATTAAGTTTTTCACTACCTTTTCTCTACACTTGTAACTTACATATGCAAAAAAAAAAAGGTTTTAAACGTTCGAAATTGTATGAGAAGAAAAGTTTTAAAATTTTCTTTAAAAAAAATTAATAAATAACGTTTCAAATTATACTACAAGAGTGGCCCGTTTTCTCTATTAAACCATTTTCGTTTATAAAACTATTTAATAATATACCAAATAATTAAAAAAATGAAATAAAATACTGCGACAAAACACAGTTGAAAGAAAACCGATTTCCATTAGTTCTACTGCTTTAAAAAACGTCACATAATAATACAGAAAAATGCTGCAATTGAGGATAACGTCTACGAAAGTTTACTTGAAGGTGCGAAATATATTAATAGAAATTTCTTTGAAAAAAAAAATACAAATTACCTTTGCGAACATTCACAAAACCATAGAAAAAAAAATATGTACATTATTTTCCATCTCCTGTAACATTACATTATATTCATAATATTAGATAGTTTTTAAAACATAAATTATTGATACAAGAAAAAAATCGAATCACTAGCTTTAACAGGTTTTGAAAAAGAGTACTAAAAACATAAAGAATTCATTCCAAGAAAAATTGAAGGCAAAGTAAAATACAAGCCATCTTTTGTTCGCATCTGGAGGCTGTGTTTTAGGGGTTTCTATACAGGGTGATTCCAAATTCATGGTACAAAATTTAATGGTTGGTACAGGACACTGTAACAAAAAATTTTTATACAGGAAAGCAAGGTCAGAAATCCATTTATATAGTCAAAAATACAGAGCGTCTCACTCCAATTGGAAGTAGCGTTTTCGTTTGTAACTTTAACAATAGTGAAGCTATTTCAACAAAATTTGCAACAGACTCATCTTTGTATAAATTGTAAGCATACTGTAAATATTTCATTAAAGTATTTTCGACAAAATAAATGTATTTCCGATATTACTTTCCTGTACAAAAATTGCTTGTTATAGTGTGCTGTACCAATCCTTAAAGTTTTACAACAAAATTTACAACAGAATCATCTTTGTATGAATTGTAAGCATACTGCAAATATTTCGTTAAAGTATTTTCGACAAAATAAATGTATTTCCGATCCTACTTTCCTATACAATAATTGTCTGTTATAGTGTCCTGTACCAACCCTTAAAGTTATTCAACAAATTTGCAACAGACTCATCTTTGTATAAATTGTAAGCATACTGTAAATATTTCGTTAAAGTATTTTCGACAAAATAAATGTATTTCCGATCCTACTTTCCTGTACAAAAATTGCTTGTTATAGTTTGCTGTACCAATCCTTAAAGTTTTACAACAAAATTTGCAACAGACTCATATTTGTATGAATTGTAAGCATACTGCAAATATTTCGTTAAAGTATTTTCGACAAAATAAATGTATTTCCGATCCTACTTTCCTATACAATAATTGCTTGTTATAGTGTGCTGTACCAATCCTTAAAGTTATTCAACAAATTTGCAACAGACTCATCTTTGTATAAATTGTAAGCATACTGTAAATATTTCGTTAAAGTATTTTCGACAAAATAAATGTATTTCCGATCCTACTTTCTGATACAAAAATTGTTTGTTACAGTGTCCTGTACCAACCCTTAAGGTTTTTCAACAAAATTTACAACAGACTTATCTTTGTATGAATTGTAAGCATATTGTAATTATTTCGTTGAAGTGCTACTAAAGTTATGAACGAAAACGCGACTTTTGATTGGAGTGAGACGCCCTGTATTTTTGACTATATAAATGAATTTCCGACCCTGCTTTCCTACACAGAAATTGTTTGTTACAGTGTCCTGAACCAACCGTTAAAGTTTGTACCATGAATGTGGAATCGCCATGTATTGAGAAACAACATAAATTAAATATTTTAAAAATTCTTCGTGACTTTTGTTTTTTAAGCTCGCATTTAAAAATTCCGAAATGTTAAGCATTTTTGTGTGTGTGTGTGTTCTTAAATCTACGTTTAATATACTGAATAGAAAATATTAATAAATAAATATTAAAGGAGAAATGTGAATAAATGCAAAATCACTTTAGCTTAACCACTACTTTTTCTGCGTCAAGCAATTAAGTCTATAAGTCATTTAGTAATACCGATCAATAAAATTTAAAGAAGTATTATAATTACTCACACATAAATTAACAGAATCGATTTGTGTCACGGAAAGTCATGTGATAGTTTAGTTGACGTAAATGCACACAAAGGAATTTATTCAAAATATTGACTTATATTGATTTCAACGCGTGATCGATCAGCGAAGTAATAAATCAATTTCTAAATACAATTTTGGACACATCGCAGAAATCGAGCACAAATAACGATAGCTTGCTCATTGATACTTATTTTTCATATAACGATTTTTAATACACTTTACATATCTCATTGATATCCGATAACAGTTTTTACCAGTTTCTAACATAGTTGAAAAGTGTTTATGAATTCGGTTTGTCTGTCTGTCTATATGCCATCTGTCTGTCTGTCCGCGATCTAATTAACGCAAATATTGTCGGATTAGCATGCAATTGATATATCTTATTGAAGTTTACTATGGCATGATCGGTATTGAATGTGATGTTTGTAGCACTTGTACTTCCTTTAAAGGGACACTTAAAAGAATTCCGTTACATTACGGTTTATGTAGGAAAATCGATTGCGGTTTATTTTTAAAATGTTACATTATTTCAAACATATTGAAATTGATATATATCACTGAGGTATATTACAAAAGGCTTACTATAGATTATCGTGTGCACAGTACATATAGTTTCTTAACTCAAAAGAATCCCGTTACTTTACGGCATATGGGGGAAAATCGATTGCATTTTATTTTTAAAATGTTACATTATTTCAAACATATTGAAATTGATATATATCACTGAGGTATATTACAAAAGGCTTACTATAGATTATCGTGTGCACAGTACATATAGTTTCTTAACTCAAAAGAATCCCGTTACTTTACGGCATATGGGGGAAAATCGATTGCGGTTTATTTTTAAAATGTTACATTATTTCAAACATATTGAAATTGATATATATCACTGAGGTATATTACAAAAGGCTTACTATAGATTATCGTGTGCACAGTACATATAGTTTCTTAACTCAAAAGAATCCCGTTACTTTACGGCATATGGAGGAAAATCGATTGCGGTTTATTTTTAAAATGTTACATTATTTCAAACATATTGAAATTGATATATATCACTGAGGTATATTACAAAAGGCTTACTATAGATTATCGTGTGCACAGTACATATAGTTTCTTAACTCAAAAGAATCCCGTTACTTTACGGCATATGGAGGAAAATCGATTGCGGTTTATTTTTAAAATGTTACATTATTTCAAACATATTGAAATTGATATATATCACTGAGGTATATTACAAAAGGCTTACTATAGATTATCGTGTGCACAGTACATATAGTTTCTTAACTCAAAAGAATCCCGTTACTTTACGGCGTATGGGGGAAAATCGATTGCGGTTTATTTTTTAAATGTTACATTATTTCAAACATATTGAAATTGATATATATCACTGAGGTATATTACAAAAGGCTTACTATAGATTATCGTGTGCCCAGTACATATAGTTTCTTAACTCAAAAGAATCCCGTTACTTTACGGCATATGGAGGAAAATCGATTGCGGTTTATTTTTTAAATGTTACATTATTTCAAACATATTGAAATTGATATATATCACTGAGGTATATTACAAAAGGCTTACTATAGATTATCGTGTGCGAAGTACATATAGTTTCTTAACTCAAAAGAATCCCGTTACTTTACGGCATATGGGGGAAAATCGATTGTGGTTTATTTTTTAAATGTTACATTATTTCAAACATATTGAAATTGATATATATCACTGAGGTATATTACAAAAGGCTTACTATAGATTATCGTGTGCCCAGTACATATAGTTTCTTAACTCAAAAGAATCCCGTTACTTTACGGCATATGGAGGAAAATCGATTGTGGTTTATTTTTTAAATGTTACATTATTTCAAACATATTGAAATTGATATATATCACTGAGGTATATTACAAAAGGCTTACTATAGATTATCGTGTGCCCAGTACATATAGTTTCTTAACTCAAAAGAATCCCGTTACTTTACGGCATATGGGGGAAAATTGATTGCGGTTTATTTTTAAAATGTTATTATTTCAAACCTATTGAAATTGATATATATCTTTCAGGTGAACAACAAGAGGCTTACAATGGAATATGGTGTGCATAACACTTATAGTTCCTTTACAGGGGTACTCAAAAGAATTCTCTTACATTAAGGTCTATGGAGAAAAATCGTTCATAGTTTACGCTAATAATGTTACACTAAGTCAAACACATTAAAAATGATATATATCACTCATGTACATTACAAGAGACTTACTATAGAATATTGTGTGCATAACATTCAAAGTTCATTTACATAGACACACAAAATAACTCTGTTAAAGGGTTGGTTAATCGGTCTGTAAACAATAATTGCTGGAAGTGTGGTTTCAGTTGTCGAACGAGAGCAGCTCAAAAGATCTCGAATACAGTCCCGTTTATTGACGGAAATTCCAGAAGATGAATTTTATACTGTGCTGTTCGTTTTCTAACTGAACTAAAATTTAGCATTCTATGCAGTATATATACAAATCTATACATCATATATATTGAATATGTATAGCATTCATCATTCATTTACATAGACACACAAAATAACTCTGTTAAAGGGTTAGTTAATCGGTCTGTTAACAATAATTGCTGGAAGTGTGGTTTCAGTTGTCGAACGAGAGCAGCTCAAAAGATCTCGAATACAGTCCCGTTTATTGACGGAAATTCCAGAAGATGAATTTTAAACTGTGCTGTTCGTTTTCTAACTGAACTAAAATTTAGCATTCTATGTAGTATATATACAAATCTATACATCATATATATTGCATATGTATAGCATTCATCATTCATTTACATAGACACACAAAATAACTCTGTTAAAGGGTTAGTTAATCGGTCTGTTAACAATAATTGCTGGAAGTGTGGTTTCAGTTGTCGAACGAGAGCAGCTCAAAAGATCTCGAATACAGTCCCGTTTATTGATGGAAATTCCACAAGATGAATTTTAAACTGTGCTGTTCGTTTTCTAACTGAACTAAAATTTAGCATTCTATGTAGTATATATACAAATCTATACATCATATATAGGGCTCCAGAAAAGAATTAGGATATTTTTCTGAATACTGCTAGTAATTCCTGAAATTGAGTTTTTGAAAGTGTTATGTTTTTCTTTTTTTTTCAAATTGTTTTCCTCGTTCAATTTATTAAATGGTAAGTATTTGTAAACGTTTTTGAGAAATGTTGGAAAGTGTTTGATAATCTGTGCATGACGCAGGATTTTTCTTTCGTGTTTATTTTTATGAAAAATATCAAGATGAATTTTGAAGAAACATTATTAAAGTGTGGAAAATTGTATTGCTCTATGAAAGCGATTATCGGTGTTATATCAAAATTATAAAGTAAAAATATGTATGTGAGTAACTCTGACGTCATATTTACGATGACAACAAGCAGTCAAATAAATTTCGCTTCTACCGCAATTTTTTAATTTCGAAGAATAGTAAAATTTAAATTTTCACCCAGTCAAATAGAAAAATATATATATATATATTCATATATACATTTGATACGTTGAAATGGAATTTATTTGGAATTTCTACATCAATTTTCTTAGTATTTATATATTTTAAAATAAGTTTCAATCATGAATAAAAATAAATACTATATACAACTAAATTTAGAATATACGAAATACTACATACAAGTTAATTATGGAAGTTTAGCATGATTTCACTTTAAGCAATGTAAATAATTTAGTATTTCTTTGTTCCCGTATGGCACGCCAGTTGAATATTCCGGAAAAGCATTTTTTCATGAAATAAAGATACTGTTCATAAACAAATAAAATATTACAAATTTAAAACTGAAAGCAAATTTTTTGGATGAATTCCCTTCGGGTAATTCGAATGAATATTTTTATTTTCCTTTATATAAACAAAATTAATTTACATGAATAATTAGAATAAATTGAATAAAATATATTTCATTAAATATTTATTATTCCCTAAATTAATTGTCGAATAAAATAAAACTCCACAAATAAATAAACAAATAAATGGATAAAATACGAACGTAACAGATATGTAATGGAACTGTGTGTTTAAATACTGAAATAATCAGAATCACAAATGTTTCTGTAAATAGTGAAATGTTTTGAAACGCGTAATTTACAAAAACGCTTTTTTGTATAGTTGTTGGCCAATCTAAGAAAATATACTAAATGTAAAAAAAATATATATATATATATTTAGGATATTAAATTAAAAACGACTTTTACCTACGTAAAGCGGCCGATTTACCGGGCATCTTTAACCAGGGTAATCTGGTTTGCATAACTTTATAACACTTTCCAACCTAGTTGAAAAGTGTTTATAACTTCGGTTTGTCTGGCCGGATGGCCGTCTGAAGTCTGGCCGTCTGGCCGTCTGTCCGTGCTCTAATTCCCGTAAATATGCTCGGATTGCTCTGCAATTTTTATATGTTATTGTCGTTATCTATAGCATGTTCCCTATTTTAACGGAAGTGTGTAGCACTTATAGTTTTTTTACAGGGACATTCAAAAGAATTCCGTTACATCATTTAAATTTATATATATCACTAAAGTGCATTAGAAGAAGCTTAATATGGAATAGGGTGTGCATAGCACTTATAGTTACTTTACAGGGACAGTCAAAAGTATTCCGTTACATTACGTCTATGGAGAAAAATCGTCTGCGGTTTATTTAAATAATGTTTCACTATTTTAAACGCATTGAAATTTATATATATCACTAAGGTGCATGACAAGAGGCTTACTACAGAATAGTGTGTGTATAGCAGTCATCGTTCATTTACAGGGACACACAAAAGAATTCTCTACTGTCTGTTAACAATAATTCCTGGAAGTGCGTTTTAAGTGACTGAACGCGATTTTAATTTTAACTCGCTTTTGTCTATTACGTGGTGTGTATAAATTCTGTAGATCTTATACAGGGCAGCACAAAAGTTCGCGAACACATTTCCGTTTATGGACAGAAACTCCAGACGGAGAATTTTAAACTGTGCTACGCGTTTCCTAACTGAACTAAAATTTAGCATCCTATGTTAGTATATATACAAATCTATAGATCCTATACAGGGCTGAATAAAAGTATTCGGATATTTTTCCGAATATTGTATATGTTGTAAATTCCTGAAATTGTTTTTAAATATGTTATGTGTTTTCCAAATTGTTTACTTAGATGTTATCTTTCAGTTTATTAAACGGTATGATTTGTAAAATTATTTTGGAAGCTTTGGAAAGTGTTACATAATCTAAGCTTGAAGCATGATTTTTCGTTCTTGTTTTATTATTGTGTTATTATTGTTTTATTAATAACGTGTGTCGGGAATATTTCTTTTTTTCTTTTGCGGCATTATATGACTTTGGTTATTATGATACATACAAAAGTTTATAATTATGGAATATAAGGCAGTTAGTAGTTGAACTGGCTCTGGTTCTTGCAATAATTATCTTTTAAAGTGCATTTTTTACACAGTCATTTAGACAGATTTCTTGAAAATTTGTGTGATTATAGTGAAGAGCACGGTGAACGGTTCCAGCAAGATGTCTGAATAATGGAGTAAAGGAACCAAGGACGTTGGTATTGTCACATGATGGCTGACTGCTGTTCAACCTTTACAAAGAAATTGTCCTGAAGAGTAACATTTTAGAAAATCATACAGGAAATTCTAATAGTAATGTTAAATCTATATATATATATATATATATTTGAAAAACTTATGTCATTTAAAATACAATCTTACAAAATATGTTCAACTGTAGAAAAAAAAGTTTTGACATATTTAATGTTAATTTTTATCTCACAAAGCATGAGCGCTAATGTTCCCGCCGGTTCTGTATGTATATACATATGTACGTGTATGCACGTAACCAGATAACTCTTGATAGAAATATCCGATTTGCTTCAAATTTTGTATATATTTTCATTCTGATAAGACGCTTCCCTGATTAGTTTTGGGGGTTCATTGGTATAAGTATAAACGGGGGAACGGAGTCGCTAACCCCCTCCTTAATTTAGATAAATGGTTTGTTTTATGCAAATTTATCCAATTTGCTTCAAATTTTGTATATCGGTTCATTGTGATAAGGAATGAATGAATGCCCTGAATAGTTTAGGGGTTCATTGGTTAACTATAAAGGCAGAACGGGGGGCGGCTAATCCCACCTTAATTTATATAAATATGTTTTTCATGCAGAATTATCCGATTTACTTCAAATTTTGTATATAGGTTCATTGTGTTAAGCCGCTTCCCTGATTAGTTTGGGGGTTCATTGGTTAAGTATAAAGGGGGGGGTAATCCCCTTTAATTTAGAAAAATAGGTTTTTTATGCAGAAAAATAATATACAATTAGTTTAATTAATATTACAATGCAGAGTATAATATACAATTAGTGTGAATAGCCTGTGAGCTCAATGCCACCAGTTTAACTGGGCAATTTTCTTTTTATTTATAGTGCCATTATCAGAATATTGACTTTATTGCAAAATCAAGAGTCAGAAATTTTGCTATGAGTTTCGCATTTAGCAAACCAAACTTACTTGAAATACGTTGTCCAACCCCATGCCGAAAAATCGCTGTCCTCCGATGTAATATAGTTTTAACGCCTCGAAGTAAAAGCGCACTTCTGACACTATGAAAAAAAAATCATTTCCTATTTTCTTCAATATATCAAATGTTCATATTGAGATGTATGCAAATCGAATGGTGTTTTCTATTTTCCTGTAACTATTTAAATTAAAAATAAATAGGAAATGTTAAAAAAAATGAAAACGTTATCTCAATTTAACTGTAGCGTAAATCATTCAATGCTCAAAAATTTTGATTATTTCTAACAGATATTATTAAGTGAAAATTTTGCCTTAATTAATCAATGGATCTGTGTGTCTAAATATGAAAAAGAAAATTTTTAAAAACCGTTGATTAATGATTAAAATTTCTGTAAAGAATGCTCATGAGGAAGTGGATAATAAATAAAAATTATATATATAATTTCTCTTGTCAACATCTCTTTTTTTATATATTTACATAACGCACAACAAAGAATGATATATTATTCGAAAGGATTTTGAACCGGCTGCTGACATACTATACTCACATTTTGCTAAAACATATTCTTTGATTAAAAATTGCAGTTATTTAAAAATTAAATCAGCATTGATTTCATAAATGGAATGAAAGGTTTTTCTCCAATCAATGTTGGCACAAAAAAAAGTATTATATCGTGCGCAACAATGATCATAAAAAAAAATACATTTATTATTAAACAGATAAATTGGAGTGTCTATGCACGAGATTATTTTATATTTACGATTAAAAAGCAAAATTCAAATTCAAATGTTTAGAAGAAAAAGACACCATCGATAGATCAAAGCAGTGGCATTTCACGTGTAGGAGTCATCATTTAATACAATTAAATTACGATTGTTACGTTTTTTTTTTCCTCGAGCTTGCCTTTTGCTATTTTCGATCAGTTTTTACTGTAACTTTGATGGAATAAATAAGATGATATTCTGGCTTGATTAATGTTGTTTGCAGATATTTTTATTCTTGATATATATATTTTTTAAGTTTAAACCTGCATCTTAAAAATAGTAGATATTGCTAAAAAAAAAATAGAATGCTGTGCGAAGTTTACTGGTATATATTGTAAGTATATGTTGTTATAAGATTAATATTCACATTGCGCGGATTTATTTATGTTATACTAGCGGCCCTCCCCGACTTCGCTCAGATGAACAATGCGTCGATTTTCTTGGAAAAATGTCTTACGCAAAATATCTAATCAAAAATCAGCAATAGTTGTTATATATGTCTAATCTTCCATAATCGGATTCATTGCCGATGTTGGCTACGAAATCGCTAAAATAGCTGAAATACTTGTTTAACTGTTTTTTAGCAAATTGGCTGAGCTGCATTTTATGTATTTCATTTTTGTAATTTCCTTGTTACAATTGCATTGTTATAACTATTGGTGAGACTTTTTGTAAATGTATTGTTGCACGATTCTTTTTTCTTTTACCCCAAAATCCCTCATTTAACCCCATTTAGGGGGTGAATTTCTAAAATAGCTGAAATACGGGGTTAACCAATTTTTTAGTAGATTTGTTTTCCCGAATTTCTCGCTCCTACCTAAAACTGCCGATAAGATATGGCGAAATGAGATAAAACATTCGACCACCCCATTTAACCCCTTTTTCTGGTGGAATTTTCAAAAATCCTTTCTTATTGCTTGCCTAGGTCATAACAACAACATACTGTCCAAATTTAGTGATCATGATTTAGTCGTTTCAGCTAGGCGTTGATGACTCAGTCAGTCAGGCGTTATCTGTTTATATAATAGTATAGATATGAATTAAATTTGCTATTTTAATCTTCAAATACTTCCCCTGTTATCCCTCTCTTATTATGCATTTTTACACAGTTAATTCAAAGGTCTTTGCACTCTTACTAGTGACACATATGACACGCAAATGCATCATCCTTAAAAGGCATTCATTCATAAATAAATTATGACATATTTTTATCAGTTTATCGCAAATGACAAATTTATGGGATGCATTTACTTTAGATTGTTTAAAGGAATGATTATCTTTAATTCATCTAGAAATGATTTTACGGTAACAATCATTTTATGGTATTCGAATACAATAACGTATGAAATTAATTGTATAACGATAAATGAATAAAATATATTTTACTAAACATGTTCGTTTGCATTAACTTGCTTTATTGGTGTAGGTACGAATATTTGCATATTTGTGCGCACTTATTTAACATTGCTAAATGAAAATTTTATCTGAATTCTGGTTTATAAAAAAAATGATTATAATTAAAAGTATAATAACATTTTATTAAATAGATTATGGTATATATATGGTATATACTATTGTTATCTTCGAATACGTGTCATCTTAGGCATATTTTAAGCTAAAGAGCAACATACATGGCACGTCTATTGCATATTCCGAAAAAAACATCAATCCATAAAATAAAGATAATATTCCTAAGCAAATAAAATATTACAAAATTAAAACTAAAAAAAAAATATATATATTTAATTCTTTTCAGGTAATTCGAATGAATATTTTGTCTTCCTTTTATATAAATAAAATTAATTTATATGCGAAAGCATTAATTGAAAAAAATATATTTCATTAAATATTTATTTATCTTCGTACATTTATGTGTATATGATTACATTTCCATAAGTAAGTATATAAAATTTATGTGCATACTTTACGTGCATATGGAGTAACAATATTCCAGTTTTTAAATGAAAATTTCTATAAAATTTCCAAATATGAAATTCGTCGGTTATTTAGTACGATTATTTTGTAATGGAGATAATAGTATAATCATAGCTGCCAACTTTTACACTCTTTTCCTACCACTAAAATTTTATAGTAAATATTAACTTGCTAAACCGTCGAAATGACGTTATTCAGTAAGGCAAAATTTTCTATTAATTTTTAGTGGTATCAAAAAAAAGTAAAAGTTGGCAGCTATGGTATAAACAAATAAATTAAAAAGGGGTATTCATGTAAAAGTGTATTACGTATACTAATCTATAATTATGTGTGTGCCATAAAAATGTACAATTCAAATAGTAATTAGCTATTGAATTTCATCAAGTAATAATACTAGTCCGAAAATAAATTTTAATAATCGATTTATCTGAAATGCAATCACATGATAGTTTGGTTGACGCAAATGAACACAAAGGAATTGCTTAAAAAAAGTTATTTCATTGATTTTAACTAGTCTTTGATTAGAAAGAGAATAAATCAATTTTCAAATAAATTTTGTACAAATTGTAAGAGTGAAACAAAAGAAATGCAGCTTGTCCCTTTCATAACATATCTTCGTTACATATTTAAAATATATATATACAGGGTCATTCATAATTCCCTCCGGAGTTTCGAAACGTTATAGTAAAAAAACGAAGACGAATATGAAAAAAAAAGAAACATATGAAATTATTCCGAAACTATTCAAGTTTTACTTACATACATTACAGGTGTTCTATGTGTGAACCCTTGGTCACATGGCATACATCCATGCGATAGTCCAGTTCCTGCCATACTCCGTTTCTTTAAATCTGAATCAGTGGTGTCAGTTCAACGGGCCTTTCGTAATAAATATCGAAAACAGGGACCAACTGACAAAACAATTCATGTGTGGTACCGGAAATTTAAAGAAACGGAGTATGGCAGGAACTGGACTATCGCATGGATGCATGCCGTGTGACCAAGGGTTCACACATAGAACACCTGTAATGTATGTAAGTAAAACTTGAATAGTTTCGGAATAATTTCATATGTTTCTTTTTTTCATATTCGTCTTCGTTTTTTTACTATAACGTTTCGAAACCCCGGAGGGAATTATGAATGACCCTGTATATATATTCATATTGATATTTAATAAGAGCTTTTCTTTTTTCTTTAAAATATTAACAAAATTTTTGAAGAAGTGCTATAATGTTTATTTTTTTGGAAATTTCCTGTTTAATACATAAAAGTTATATTGAATATTAAATTTATTTTGTATGTGTATCATGTAAAATCTTTGAACATCCTGAAAAAGCAATACTGTAACATATTATTTTGAATCCGGGGTGGAAACTATTTTAGTTACAAATAAAACTTGATAACTTCTTCATAGACTAATAAATTTAATATTTACAACGTATTTACATGTTACTATTTACAAAATAATTCATTTAATTTAATATTACGGCTTAGCTCAGATGCCTTGTCGGCAACAACAACTCTGTAAACATTCTTCTCTTCTGGTAAAGTCTAATTTACTCAGCTTGTCAATTCTTTTGAAAGAAAAAAGGAAAAGGAGAGAAAATATGATGGAGTGCGTATAGTTCGGGCGTTACACTCTTCCCCTCACACTGCATTACTGGTCCCTCAGATGCAGTGTGCATTTCCTGGGTGGATTCCTTCGGGATGCTTTCTGGTGACTAAATACCTCTGTTGTTCTCACGTTTTTTTAACCTTTCGTAAATGTTTGCTGGCTGGGCGTCTGACGTTTCCCGGGTCTGCCTCTTGGACGAATGAAGCCTTTAGAACAAACACCATCATCTTGCTTGTAAGGATACAAATCTGATATATGATAATTTCCTAAGGGAGAAAAAGGGTTTTTCTTTAGTAGTAATGGTATAAGAAGTAGGAGATCTTTGTTTTAAAATAACATAGGGGCCATCGCGACGGGGCACGAATTTAGCTCTTTTGTTATTTTTCCTTTGGCTAATGGGATGCAAAGTAACCCAAACATGATCGCCTGGTTTGTATTGTTCACAAGCTTTTAAATGTTTGTCGGCATAATATTTATGCTTATCTTGGCTTTGTTCTATGCGATCTCTTACCTGCATAGTAATTTTAGCAAAGTTTTTTAAATAAGGGGTTATTTCCGGTATGATATTATCATTCGCAATTACAGGGCGTAAGTCATGAGCAACATCATCGGAGGTACGTAATTCACGACCGAACATTAAATATGCAGCTGTGTGACCTGTGGAACTACATCTTGCAGTATTAAGGGCAAAACGGATTACTGGTAATTTTTCACTCCAAGTTGCATGATCATCTCCAACTAGCATCGCTAAGCGGGGTTTTAGATCTCGGTTTTTTCTTTCAACCGTACTTGCTTGAGGGTGGTACACCGGAGTTAAACTTTGATCTATCTTTAAGAGAAAAAAAACTTGTTGTATCAAAGCACTGATGAATTGCTGACCATTGTCGCTAATGATTTTTCTTGGAAAACCATATCTTAAATACACTTCCTCAATTACGGTAACAGCACATTCCGTGGCTGTTGCGTTATTTAATGCGAAAAGTTCTACCCATTTAGTGCTACAGTCTTCAATTATAAAAAACCGCTTTTTATCATCTGCTGTTTCTGGCAAGGGTCCAAATAAGTCTATTGAGAGGGTCTCAAATCTTTGACTATGGACAGGTGTTTGTCCAGCAGGTTTTTGGTTACTCGCTTTACAACGAATACAGTCTACACAATTTTTAACATAATCTGCGATATCTTTTCTCATTCCAGTCCAGTAATATCTTTGGGATACTCTGTAATAGGTTCCCTCGGCACCATAATGGCCTGCGGTCGGTGAGTCATGGTAATTCTTCAAAACTTCTTTCCGTTCTTGAACAGGAACAACCAATTGGGCTTCTTCTGAATCTCATTCTGGAGAGTAACGATATAGGACTCCTTGGTTTAAGAGGTAACCACGTTCAGTCCAATTAGCAAAATCTGTATTATTTTCTTTAGATTAAAACGCTTCAATGATTTTCTTCAAATCTTCATCCTTTAATTGCTCTTCTCGGATATCTTTAGGAGATCTAATAGGCATTTCAATCGAAATTGTGCAAATTTCACAAGAGGGTTCTTCATGACTGCAAATAGGGCGAGACAACATATCAGCAACAACGTTTGCTTTTCCAGGAATATATTCAATCTTCAGGTTGAAAGATTGTAACTGCAAAGCCCATCGGGCTAGTCTGCCTAACGGTGATTTTAAACTCATCAGCTATTTTAGGGGCTGATGATCGGAGGCAACTGTTACTTCATGTCCTTCAATGTAGCCACGGAATTTATCTAAAGCCCAAATGACAGCAAGTGCTTCGCGCTCGGTGGTAGAATAGTTTCTTTCTGGTGCAGTTAACAAACGACTCGCATATTCTATTGGATGCTCTTCTTCTCCCTGACCCTGGAGGAGGACAGCACCTAGAGCATATCCACTGGCATCTGTACGAAGAAGATAGGGCTTGGTCGGATCATTTTGTTTCAGTACTGGAGGATTGATTAATGAACTTTTCAATGTTTCGAAAGCGCTTTGTTCTGCTTCTTCCCACTTCCAAGTTGCATTTTTCTTCGTAAGATTACTTACAGGTCTAGCTATATCTGAAAATTTGGGAATAAAACGTCTGTATCAGGAGCAGGATTGCAAAAAAGATTGAACTTGTTTAACAGTCTTAGGAGCAGGCATTTGTTGAATTGCAGCGGTTTTTCCAGGATCAACTTCGATTCCAGAGCTTGATATCCAATGTCCTAAATATTTAACACGGGGGTAAGCAAAATTGCATTTTTAACGATTAGCATACAATTTGAATTCCGATAGTTTATTAAAAACTGCTTCTAAGTCAGACAAATGTTTCTCAAAACTTTCCGACAAAATTATAATATCATCTAAATAAGACAATACAAAGATATCTTTGAGGGACTTTCGAAAGTTATCTATTAATCTCTGAAAGGTTTCTGGGGCATTTTTCAATCCGAAAGGCATTCTAATGTACCGAAAAGTTCCGAATGGACCAATAAATGCAGTTTTGTCTCTATCAGCAGCATTTACTTCAATTTGGTGGTATCCAGACTTCAGGTCAATAGTGGTCATATAAGGTGTATGTTTAGCTTCATAGAGCAAATCATCTACCCGCGGTAATGGATAATTATCCGTCTTTGTGATGGCATTTAATTTTCGATAATCGACGCAAAGGCGAATTTTTCCATTTGGTTTTGGGACCAATACTACTGGCGAGGCATAAGGAGATTCGCACTCTTCTATTATACCTTTAGAGAGTAATTCATCTAATTCTTTACGCAAAATTTCCTTTTTTTCAGGTGACATGCGGTAAGGGGATACTGCTACAGGAGGATGTGATCCAGTATCAATATAATGTTTAACTTTAGGTGTAGCCTCTTCCCCTAGTTGGGAGCTACTTGTAAATTTTCCAAGCAGTTCATCCAACCTAACTCGTTGCTCTGAAGTGAGATGTCTACCTTCATCTTCTCTAAGAAAAACAGTGTCTAATCCAACGGTTTTTATTGCTAATTCACTGGGAGGTCTATATGTATCTTCGGCGAATCTATACTTGCACCTGCATCTATCAGCAAAGAACCATTCTTGATTTACTACATCCAAAACAATTTTTGCTTTGCGTAAAAAATCGATTCCCAAAATTGTACGATTATTTTTGGTTTTCGGCAGAGCATAAACTGTTGTTTTAACATCGCGACCTTCAATTTTAACATGAACTTCTGTTTTATAAACTTCGGTAGTGTTTTATAGCCTATCCGCTAAGACTACGATCATTTGAGTTTTTTCAAACTTCACACCTTGGTCTTTTAATAAAGAATACAAAACTTCACCCGCAACGCAATGTGTTGCGCCAGTATCAACACAGGCTGTGCCAGAGAGACCATTTATACTTATTTTTACCAATGATGTTGGTGATGTTTGCATATTACATGTACGAAATTCTAGAGATTGAAAGTGCACCGATTCATTTTTAGGAGAACAAGTTGGACACTTGGATTTAATAACTCCCTGGTTTCCACATCCATAGCAACTTAACATTGGCCGATTTAAATTTGAAGGATAATTAATTTTATTTATCTTGGACTCATTTTGATTGCCAAATTTACCAAACTCATTTCTTTTAAAATCTAAAGGCGTTTTTTCAAAGCGATTAGAATTCCCGACCTCAATGATTTTATTTGATCTCTTTATTTCTACTTTGTGTGACCTCAAATTATCATATAAATCTAACTTTTCAGCTAATTCAACAGGATCTGTTAAATTCTCCCATTGATCTAAATAATGTTCTTTGCAATCAGGGGAAACCTTTTTCTTTAATTGATCAGCAATAAGTAATTCCGATAGTTTTTCAAAGGAATTTATATTTATTTCGGATATCCATTCCTCAAAATAGCTTCTAATTTCGAAGTAATATTCTTTCCAGCTAATATCGGTTCGCTTTGGATGTAGATTAAATAAAATTATAAACCTTCCAGCAGTTAACTTGAACCTCTGCAACAATATATCTTTAATATAAGAATAATCCTCAAATTTTTCTTCCGGTTCACGCGCTATTAATTTACCTATATCATTTGGAAGGACTCCAATTAAATACGTAATCCACAGTTCTTTAGAAACCTTTAAAAATTTCATTTGCCTCTCAAAAGGTATTAAAAATAAATTCATATCATCCTTTTCAGGATTGAAATCGGATAAAACCTTTTTCAAGTCAACGCGGATTGAAGAAGTTTCTAGAGGGTTGCTTGTATTTGCAACAACATCTCTTGTTCCT
Source organism: Maratus michaelseni (assembly GCA_963931845.1). Lineage (NCBI taxonomy): Eukaryota > Metazoa > Arthropoda > Arachnida > Araneae > Salticidae > Maratus > Maratus michaelseni. Next base: position 357,710,134 of record OZ007591.1, on the reverse strand, counting down.
GTTTCTAACCTGAGCTTCTGTAGCTCAAATTCTCTTTCTTCGGCTAAACGCTTTTCTTCCTCAAGAGTCTTTCTTTCTTCTATGATATTTTCTAAAATTCTCAGTACAAAATCTATGTTATCTTTAAATGCCTCACTATTTACAATTTTATCACGTAATTCGAGAACTTTATCATCACTACTTATTTGTACTTGTAACTCTGAAGCCAAAGTGATTAAATCAATTTTCTTACCCTTAGAAAGAAACGCCATCATTTGAATTAATTATGTTTTAGCTAACTTCAAACTTAATCAATTCTGCATATAATAAATAACATAATGCCAAGCACTCATTTATAATAATAACTTCAATAATAATATAGCTCAGTGCAACTATATAAAGCAAACGAAAAGCAAACGTAAAATAAAGCAAACGAGTTTATTTTTCAATAATAATTATTAGATATATTTCTGTTATGAATATCTTCATTTTATTCAGATACTAAAATACTTGAAGCTGCAGACGATTTTTCGTATTTCAAAATAGAATAATTCCAAAATATTTAGATTCTGGACGAATCAAACACAATTTTTCAAAAAATCCTCAGATTCCGGATTAATCAAAAGAAATACTTTTTGTACTATAGTATCTAAATTTTCTTATTAAACAGTTTAACACAATTTAAAAATAATACTTATCTTCATATGTTGCCTATATTCGGGCTCCACGTTGGGGAGGAAATCCTTGTAACATATTATTTTGAATCCGGGGTGGAAACTATTTTAGTTACAAATAAAACTTGATAACTTCTTCATAGACTAATAAATGTAATATTTACAACGTATTTACATGTTACTATTTACAAAATATAATTCATTTAATTTAATATTACGGCTTAGCTCAGATTCCTTGTCGGCAACAACAACTCTGTAAACATTCTTCTCTTCTGGTAATGTCTAATTTACTCAGCTTGTCAATTATTTGAAAGAAAAAAAAAAGAAAAGGAGAGAAAATATGATGGAGTGCGTATAGTTCGGGCGTTACAATACAACTAATCGACAAGCATAAGTATAGTTATATAACACCAATTAGAGTGAATCTCACAAACAAATTATATATTGCTTGGAGGATAAATAACTCTAACAGTATCAGTCATCTGTTTTTGTCAAACTAATCCTCTTTATAGATAATATTATGTTGCAACGGAAGTTTCCCGCCACAGCTAACATCGTTTGCACAAAAAGTTCCTGTTGACGTGTTACTCATATTTTGTCAAACGATTTTTGGCATTTGAAACAAAGTGTTGGGAAAATTGGAAAAAAATATCGTTATCATTAAGTGCAAGGTGTCTGAAATTAAACTATGACGCTACCAGATTAGAACCATCATTTACTTCCAGTTGTGTTGCAAAAAGTAAGATACAAATGTCGCCGAGTCATGTGTACAGCTAGGTACAATTGTTGTATCATATGACACAGTGAAGGTTTGGTACCGAAAGTTCAAAAACAAGGACTATGACATTCAAGAAGCAGAGGCCAGCCTACTGATGTTGATGAGACCCGCCTGAGAGAACTTCTGTGAGAATATCAGTATGCAACCACTCAAGAGCTAGCTAAGGAGTTAGACGTTAGTGCCATATCCATTAGTCGCGCTGTGCATCTCATAAACTTGACGTACAAGTTCAATCGCTAGGTGCCTCATGCGCTTACTCAAGCAGATAAAGACAGAAGTGTTCGGGCATGCACTAAGCTGCTCGAATATCAACGCAAGAACAAAATTATGGACCGCATCGTCACTTGTGACAAAAAGTGGATTTACTTCAACAACACAAACCGAAAAGGGGGTTGATATGCGCAAGGTGAGCCCGTGGGCAGCGTTGCAAAGCGCAATTTGATTAACAAAAAGATAATGCTTTGTATATGGTGGAATTGCCGTGATATTATCTAGAAAAGGGTAAAACCATGAACAGTAAAGTGTGCAGCGATATGCTAGTCCATGTTGACGCTGCTATCAAGTCAAAACGTCAAAATGAGTTCCGACAACAGAAGTTAATGTTTCATCATGATAATGCTGGACCATGTCTGCATTCATGTGTCTGCATTCACTGGCTGGACTCTGTATGGACTCGAATGGAATCTTCTGCCACACCTACCATATAGCCCTGACATCGCTTCCTCGGACTTCTACCTTTTTTCACACCTGCAGCTACATCTTGCTGGTGCTATCTTTAATTCTGCACAGGATGTCCGAAATCAGGTTGATCTGTTTTTGGACGCGCGGCCTCCAAGTTTCTAGCTCGAAGGATTTGAAAAACTACCACAACGTTGGCAGAAAATCATAGATTTGGGTGGTGATTACAGCCCGCAATAAAGGTACTGCTTTCATGTTTTTTTTTAAACTTTATTAAGACCTTTTTTGGCGGAAAACTTTTGTTACAACCTAATATATTTCAACGTGTGTGTATAAGGATTGTATAAGGTATGTTTATGATTCTTTCATTGTGACTCTTTTCCTGGTTTTCTTGTTATAGGCACAAAGTGCGCATACATGCATTTTATAAAAGATACATTATCAAATTTCATGTGTTTGAGATATATATATATGTATATATATATATACAACGATGTTGCTGCATGTAATGATTATTTTGTTTATTTATTTATTAGATTGTTCGGAAAGTCCTTTCCGTTTGCGAAAATTAATTCGTACCGGAAAATTCTGCCCGTTAATTATTAGACGGTTGCCGAACGGTTGATGTCGGTTAAGGAGCTTCCGAGTTGCAATCAAGTTAACGCCCAGTTTATTGTGAGTAGAGTGTCTTGGATTAAATGGAGCCGTTGGGAAAAGTTAAGATGTAGTATTAACTACAAGATAAAGGAACAATTACAATAAAAGAGATAGATGTAAAATTAAGAAATGATCTGATAAAAAAATTGGAATAATAAAGTAAAGCGAAAGAGATTAAAGATAGAGTCTATATATTGAGAAGATAGTGAAATGGTATAGCTGAAGTTATAACTAACTACTAGTAAAGAAGTTGAAAAAGTAAAAAGTAAGGTTCGGAACATGTTCGTCAAACAGATGGTGAAAAGGCGGGCAAAGCTTAAACAAGAAAGTCACTCATAAGAACCACACATTTTTTTTCTGCATAGCTTAGATATTAAGTTTTAATTAAGAAATTAGGTACTTCTAATGTGGAAATAACTACAAGTAAAAAATAAGAGAGAGAGAGAGAAATATGCAGTTATGGATGGACGGAGCTATCGGTTAAGCTATCGGAGATAGGGTTTAATATTTAAATTAAATAATTTAGCGGGACCAATTAATTTTCTCAAACGGAAAGGACTTTTCGAACAACCCAATATTTGTTATTATTTTTTATTTTGCATTTCATGGGCACTGGGCGCACCGTAGTATAACCGATTTTCAAGTACTATTTGAAAGAACTGTTCACCCAGGTTGATGCATTCAGTGATTTTTTAGTTTGTTTTTGTGGATGCAATTTTGTGACAACTGCACCACCCTAATTCTTGTTCTTTTGAGATTCCTATAAAACCAGATTGCTGTATCCAGTGATATTTTCTTTTATGGGAGGCTTCCGTCAGCCTGGAGCTCATATACATGCGTTTTAACCCTTTCAGGGGCAAAGTACTTTCAGTACTAAAATATTTTGTGGCGTTTGGGAATTAAAATTAACTAGTTTCATATACATACCACTGCCCCTGAAAAGGTTAAAACAGTGGGCATTGCTAAATTCCATGCACATGTGAGATTCTTATTCAAGGAAGTTGGTGCATCTGGTGATTACTTTTTGTTTTCATAGGCTCAAAACACAAATTCATGAGATTTACTGTCTTTGATATTACCGAATCCCTGGTACTTTCAAGTTTCCTCTGTAACAATATTGTTGCATGTATTGATATCTTTTGGTGTTTGTTTCAATGGCACGGCGCGCATATACTTGCGTGTACGCGACCGCGTAATTAACGAATTTCTAGTACTTTTTACAATTCTAAACTTAGAGATTAATGCATCCAGTGATTTTGTTATGATACTTTGAATTTTTTTTTTAATTTTCGGACTTTTCGGACCCCTAGGAATTAATTTTTGGATTGAAAGTCTCTTTTGAGCTCAATGGAGAATCCCATTGTGTAATTTTAATTGACGGATAAACAAACAGTTTTCTTCTGTGAATTATGAATAATTTAAATGAAATTCTTATAGACAGAGTCTTACTGAAGTAGTTACATTTATAAATATATATGAGCATAATTGATTCGCAATTTATTAATACTGCAAAAATGAAAAAAGCATATCAATTTTAACATAAAATATAAATAAGAAAATAAATAAATATATTATTAAGTATAAGGTCTTTAAACTATGAGGAGTACCAAACATGTCCAGTAATGTTACAGCTTTGCAGAGGCATCCATATTCATAAACAAATGCTTGCAATCAATTCGTATGTTCGTTTCAAAATACAAGAGAATTTTAGATAATTGCTAGAGTAATTATTTACATTATTGAAAGATAGATTTAACTTTAATTAAACCAGAATATGTTTTAAGTGCAAATAATAAATAACCAAATTTTATTTCCTTGAATAATTTTATTTTACAACAATTTAATTTCATATTTATTTCTACAAGAACATTCGCTACCACGTAATACAAATTTCTGGAGAGATAAATTATTCAAGGTCAAGGTAAAGGTGAAACCGGGCGGGGAGGACTATCTTTCGTCTTAAGCTCAGCTAGCCCCGCCCAAGATAAATTATTCAAACACAAATCTTAATCAGAAAGCAATGCAGGTTCGGGAATGCAATCGAAACGCTATAGAATGCGTGCAATGACCTAAAATGTAATGCCTTAAACTATAAACCCTGACTGCCCTCCATGTAGCCTGAATACACAAGACGCCACCAAGAAGATTCTGATACAATTTTTGTTGAGTAAAATACAGTGTGATTCAAAATGAATATATCTATGAGAAACGGCTATAAACTTTATAAATGTCCTATGTGACTCCCCTTTGTCACAAGGACATCATCTAGGCGGTATTCCATACCATAGGCGTATGCTGTTACCATTTGGAGGTTTTTGATTGTACCGCTGACGAAATCTCCTCTATACTGTGATGACAAAACGACAATTGTGAAATTATAACACACAGAATGGCTTTTGTACACAATCCGTCATTCCACTTATGATACCGCCGCAATGGACAGGATTTCTGAGCGTTGTGTGGTCTGAACTCGCGCCAGTAACGTAGCCAGGGAGGGCATCCAAATGCTCAGGATACCAGAAATATTGTAAAGTTTACTTCTCCTTGATTATCGCGGAAAGTTTTCCGATTAGATAAGACAAAGATAACTTTACAATATTAGTGGTATCCACTACAGTAGAACATCTGGAGCATCCAAATGAGTAGAGCATTTGGAGCACCAGTAGAGCATCTGGATATCCTCAAGATGCTCTGGATGCTCTGGCCACGCCACTTACTCGCGCATGCTCAGGCTTCCCATTCATTGCGCTTGCACCACATCTAACGAAATTTTGAGGTTCTTTCTACATTCTGTGTAAATTGTATCGACAAATCTTTATCGATTAGAGAGTTATAGCCGTTTGTAATTGCTACATTCATTTGGAATCCCCCATTACATTAAAGACCATATACATGAAGGTTGGTGTGTTTAATACATCGGCGGCTGATGCGTTTTCGAGCTTACGCATTGCATTTTCCGGCACTATATTGCTATCTGATTTATATCCGTGTTTGAGTATCCTACCGTTCCTAGATATTTGTACACGCGGTAGTGGAGAATCATCCTGCATATTGATTCAAATGCAGGTATGCATTTGAATGTCTGTATGCATAATTACTTCATATTTCTAAATGAAAAAATTATCTCAATTTTGATTTACTGTAAATTACAATTCGGATAAGATTTCCATTCTCATTTTATTTCTTATTATTTTCTAAGTTGAAGAAATTCCATATTTTGAGATAAAATCATATTCACACTGTGAGGATAATCGCATAATATATCTTAAATGAAATTTAATATTCTTAACCGAAAATACTTGTCATTTTTGGTATCTAAAATTCGGTATATAATTTAAAGGTCTTTGTTTTGTAACGCGTGGCAGACATGACAAGTAAAGTCATGATATAAAATGGATTTCATTTAAATATTAGGCAGACATGATATTATAAATTTGTCTGAAAAGACAAATTTATTAGCTGCATTTTCTTTATGCATTTCAAAGGAATTTATAGCTTTAATTTTTCAGAAAAACTTTTATCGAGTAACAGTAACTTAATAAATGGTGCATAAATACATTATATATAAATTTCAACACTTTTCAACAAATTTTACTGAATACATATTCGCTTACCTTACATTTCTTTATTGATGTGGGTATCTCTGTATATACTATGCAACGTATATACTACGTAATATATGGAAACATTTCTTACTGAAAATGGATAAAATCACGGATAGAAAAAATACTAATAGCAAATTTATTTAGATGTAAAAATATCTTTAAATTTTGTAGAATACCTTAAAATACACGCATATATATATATATATATTGAATAAATTTATCATTATTGTCCTCAAATGTTTGCCATCTTTAGTATCCATTTATACGTATTTAAGTTCCGGGTATTTGCACTCTGTATGTATATATGTATAACGTATTTCTTTAGAGAAAAAAAATAATTTATAGGTGAATGTATTAAATGATTAAAATATATTTCACTGAATAATTGTTCGTCTACTTGTATATGACTTTATTGATGAAAATGCGCTACGAAAAAAAATGTTTCTTAAATAAATTTTTTCAAAATGCCTTATAATATATATTGAATAAATTTTTCCTTAATCTCTTCAAATATTTGCCATATTTACTACCCATTTCTACGTATTTAAGTTCAGGGTCTTTGCACTTTGATGAGTGACAGGCATGACACGCAAATATATCATTCTGGAAGAGTATCCATTCACAAAATACAGGCTGACAGATTATTGCAAGTTGCTTTACGAACGACACGATTATTGGCCTTATATTCTTGAGATTTTTCAAAGGTATGTATGTATCACTTTTTTCTTTACAGAAAAAAAGTATACGTGAAAGTAATAAAGGAATAAAATATATTTCACTGAAAATTGACTGATCTACTTGCATATGATTTTTGTTGTAAGTACGCAGCGAAAAAGTTTCTTAAATAAAATATTTTGCGAAATACCTTATAATATATATATTGAATAAATTTGCCCTTATTCTCTTCAAATATTTGCCGTCTTTAGTATGCATTTCTACGTATTTAAGTTCAGGGTCTTTGCACTCTGATGAGTGACAGTCATGACACGTAAATACATCATTCTGAAAGAGTATTCATTCATAAAATAAAGGGTGGCAGATTATTACACGTTGCTCTACAAACAACACGATTATTGGCATTATATTCTTGATGTTTTTCAAAGGTATGTATGTATAACTTTTTTTCTTTAGAGAAACAATAATTTATACGTGAAATTTTAAATGATTAAAATTTATTTCACTGAATAATTAATTGTTCATCATACTTGTATATGACTTTATTGATGTAAGTACACAGTGAAAAAGAAATGTTTCTTAAATACAATTTTGCAAAACATCTTATAATATATATTGAATACTTTTTTCCTTATTCTCTTCAAATATGTGACGTCTTTGGTATCCATTTCTACGTATTTAAGTTCAGGGTCTTTGCACTCTGATAAGTGACAGGCATGACACGCAAATACATCATTCTGAAAGAGTATCCATTCATAAAATAAAGGCTGAGAGATCGTTGCATGTTTCTCTACAAACGACACTTTTATTGGCCTTTTATGCTGGATGTTTTTCAAAGGTATGTATGTATAACTTACAGAAACAATTAAGTTATACTTGAAAGTATTAAATGATTAAAATACAGTTCAATAAATAGTTGTTCATCTACTTATACATGACTTTATAGATGTAAGTACACAGTGAAAAGAAAAATACAAAAGTTTCTTAATCTAGAAAAATATAACATAATCCTAAAATGAAAATATACAATTACCTCTTCGGAATTCGGAAGATTCTGAAAAGCGTTCTGTATCTTTACAAATCCTAGAAACTAATACATTTCCAAAATTTAATGAAGCATTTAAGAAAATTTTTTTCTTTTGCTACCAGTGATATTCAGAAACTTTTTCCGAGCAGTTTTTGTATTATATTAATCTGTTATCTTAATCTCGAATATATGTTTTTCGGGTACTATTAAATCTCCAATAAACATTCCCATGTTCATCAAGCATGTTACTGACAATATGACAAATTAATAACATTAACGTTAAACCTAATAATAATTTCTTACTCCTGTATGTATAAATGCAGCTGAAAATATTTAATTGAGAATCGATAGCATCTTAACAACCGATGTTTTGTTTTGAGAAAATCGGTCAATACAATAGAAAAACTACTCGAAAACTTTTCTGATAAATCAGTAGCAGTAAAAGAAACTTTTTATGCATGTTTCGATAAATTTCGAAACTATATTGGTTTTTGACGTTTCTAAACATTTAAAACGGATTTTTTAAGAATCTTTGTCACTCTGAAGAGGCGCTTGTATATAGTTATACTTTATTTTCAAGGATAAAAAATATTTGTCACTTTTTATAATATAAGTATATAAATATTTGAGTGCACACTTATTTCAGATTGCAGAATAATAGTATTAATTCAGTTGACACAAAATTAAAAAAAAAACGTATTAATGGAAGTTATATAGACATTTAAGAGCACAAATGACATTCTGCCAGAGTGAACGAAGGAATTTATCATGTTTCCTGAAAGCGTGTACTTTGTTCATAAATTGAAATTCGTCTTAAATCATTTTATTAGTTAAAATAGATATACGATGATGCTTCAGCTAACGCAGACATATCATTTTTCAATCGCATTCGTTAGTCGAAATATTTCATAACCAAAAAGTGTTTTCCTATGAAATGTAAATGTCACGTTACAGCGTTATGTTTGCGTGCCTATCCGTTAGAACTTTCGTTAGCAGTATATATATATATTCTTAAGTCGAGTTAGAAACATGGTAATATTTATATATATACAGTATGCCCACTAAAGTCCCTTGCCACCCTCTTAATTTCGGAACGGCTACTCTTTATTTATAAAAGTGGTGTCTAGGTATAGTAAAGTAGCCATGCTCTACTGAATGAAACCGCCTACGGTGCCACCTGGTGGAAAACTGCGAAATTAGAATTCCTATCTCGAAGATGGAAAGAGATAGGGAAAACAAGTAATTTACAAAGTTGTAGAGAATCAAAAATCACCTTGTGGTACACCTTGTTGTACAAAAATCACCTTGTGGACATTAATGCGAAGAATAGAACGGTTAAAACGCGCATTTGTTTTTTCGTGATTTCCTACACTGTGACGTGACAAAACGATCTTAGAAAGACAGAAACAACCTGTTATGAAACAGCAGGTGTATGCGACCCCTCCATAAACATTGCATGACTTTAAAATACGCATTACGGACGCTTGTGCCAACGTGTCACCATTTATGCTCCAACGTGTACAACGTGAAATTCAAACAAGGATCCAAATATGCATTGCAGCTGACGGTGAGAAGTTTGAACATCTTAAATAAAGGTATATTATTAGAATTGTTTTTTTCTTTCTAAAATCGTATTGTCACGTTACAGTGTAGGAAATCACGAAAAAACAAATACGCGTTTTAACCCTTCTATTCTTCGCATTAATGTCCACAAGGTGTCTTTTCGTACTAAATCGATGATGCTCTACAACTTTGTAAAATACTTTTTTTTTCTCTATCTCTTTCTGTTTTAGAGATAAGAATATTAACTCCGCAGCATTCCACCAGGTGGCGCCGTAGGTGGTTTCATTGAGTAGCGCATGGCTACTTTACTATACCTAGACACTACTTTTATGAATATAGCAGCAGCCGTTCCGAAGTTCAGAGGGTGGCAAGGGACTATAGTGGGCATACTGTATATTGAGAGCATGTAATTTGTACATAGTAGTTAGCAGAGATACTAGTTAGTAAAAGTGTCACTCTGTTTTAATTTACATACTAAGAAGACAATATTTTCCATGTTCATAATTTTTTTTTAATATATATATATATATATATATATATATATATATATATATTGTTATTACACGTCGGTTTGATACATTTTTATAAACAGTATTTATTTTATGTAATATTTCTATGCTTAAATGTATTTAGACATCACCAGTATATTCTGGTACGTAAATAACCGATCATTATAAATACGTGAAAACAGGCGTTTTATGGCATCCATTTTCCTTTCAATATATTAGAGATCCAATCTTTAAACTCCCTTTTCTCTGTTTCTGTTTTTAACACTTTCCAACATAGTTGAAAAGCGTTTATGAACTCAGTTTTTCTGTTTGTTCGTCTGTCTGTCGTCAGTCCGTGCTTTAATTCGCGTAAATATACTCGCATTGCATTGAAATTGATATAGGTTATTGGGGATTACGATGGCATTTTTTTTTATTGAAATGAAATGTGTAGCATTTACGGTTCTTTTACAGGGACACTTAAAAGAATTCCATTACATTACGATCTATGGGGAAAATCGTTTGCAGCTGATTTTAATGATGTTTCATCATTTTAAATATATTCAAATTGATACATATCACTGAGGGGGGCTACAAGGGGCCTACTGTAGAATTTGGTATCCATAGAATGTATCGTTCATTTACAGGACCACCCAAAGAATTTTGTTACAAATGCTAGTAGGCCGTTTACAGTTGTGGTACGCGTTTTTTATGTAACTAATTTTTTGCATATTAATCGGTGCATATAAATTCTATAGTTCCTATACAGGGCTGCTCAAAAGATCTCAGGTACATCTCCGTTTATCGACGGATATTTCTGAAGGGGAATTTTCAGTTGTGCTATGCATTTCCTAATTGCAGTACATTTTATCATACTGTGCAGAATGCATACAAATCTATAGATCATATGCAGGGCTGCACAAAAGAATCCGGATATTTTGTTTGACTACTGGGAAGGAATTGCTGAAAATGGGTTTTATGTGTTAGGTGTTTTCTAAATTGTTCACTTAGTAAGGCTAGTTGAGCTTAAGCCGAAAGGTAGGCCTCTGCGCCCGGTTTGACCTTGTTTACTTAGTAAACTCCGAAGTTTTGTCACAGTATTCTAAATGTGTTGGAAAGTGTTTCATAAGTGTTTCATAAGTGTTTCATAAGAGAATGTAAGTTTTAAAATGTTTGTAAAATAAATAGATAAAGTTTTAACATTTTACTACAAGATTTGTAAGATTTGATAAAATAAATTTTGTTTATAAAGTCATTTAGTTCTATCCCAAAATTGCAAAAACGTTAAGATAAAATACTGAGATAAGAATACAGTTCAAAGAATATTGATTCTCCTTAATTCTGCCACTTTCAAAAAGTACACATATTAATGCAGAGTAATACAGCGATTGCAGATAACTTCTACGAAATTTTACATGAAGGTGATATATATACCATTTACAACTAGTTGAAAGCATTTCTAATTCAAAAAGAAATGTATTAAAAATTAACTTTGGAGACATCCATAAAACCTCAGAAAATAATATATTCCTCTGCATCTCCTGTAACATTACAGATATATCCATAATTTTAGATAGTTAAAAAAATAAAAGTAATAACCGATACAAGAAAAACATTCAAATCCCTAATCTTAACATATTTTGGAAAAAAGTTTAGCTACAACTTAAAACAATCATTGCACGAAAAATTTCAGGCAAAACAAAAAACACAAACCTATGCCAGACATCTTTTGTTCGAAACTGAAGGAGCTGTTTTAGGGTTTTATATACTTAGAAACAACATAAATTGTACATTTTTCAAATTCTTAGTTACTTATTTTTAAAGCTCGCATTTGAAAAGTCCGAAATTTCAAACATTTTATCGGTTTTTTTTTTGTGTGTTCTTAAATATTCAATTAATGTACATTTAATTGAATACAAAATATTAATAAATAAATATCAAAGTAGAAATGTGAATGCATGGAAAAATCACTTTCACTTAACAAATCTTTTTTACTTGATCAAATATTTAAATCTACAAGTATTATCAATTTTAACAAATATTAAAATTAGCTCAAACAATCGATTTATGTCAAGCACTTTCATGCAATGGTTTAGTTGAAACAAATCCACACAAAAGAGTTTATTGAAAATATTGAATTCTATTGATTTCAACGCTTGATCGATCTGCAAGAGAATGAATCAATTTCTAAATCTAATTTTAAACACATTGCAGAAATCAATCACAAAAAACGATTTCTTGTTCTTTGATACTTATTTTCCTTTTAATGCACTTTACATATCCATACTGATATATAATGACAGTATTTTTAATTTTTCATAAAAATTACTAAGATGATTTTTGAACAAACATTATTAAAATAATAGAAAATTGCATTTACCTATTTATATCATATTTACATTGACAATCAGTTGACCAGTAAATTTATCTTTTAGTGCAATTTTTTATTTAATTTCGAAGAACCGCATAGATTTTTCATTTTTACACAGCCGAATGAAAAAATACATCGTACTTTTAAATGCATTTTGTTTTTGAAAATTGTACCTTAATTTTCTGATTTTTTATGGATTGTAAAAACAAGTGTCAAGCACCAATAAAATTTGGATGTAACCTAATAAGGGTAGATTAACACACTTGCAGTTTAAACAATGTAAATAATTCCATTTTGGTTTGTTTCCGCACAACATTACATAAAGAAATTACCAACCTACATTAGAATTTTACACATAAATAGATAAAAGATGAATGTAACAGATATGTAACTCAGCTACGCGCTTAAACACTAAACTAATCTGAATCACAAAACTTACTGTAAATAGTGGATATTTTAAGATTTGTGGCATCAATGTTGATCATACGGAAGTTAAAAAACTGTTTTTGTGTAGTTGTTGGCGAAACTATGAAAATATACTAAATCTAAAAAATCTATTACACTTCTAAATTAAAAAAGATTTTCCTCTATGTACAGCGGGTAGTATACCGGGTACCTTTAATCAAGGCAGCCAGGTTTTTATAGCAACTTAAGAAAAAAAAATGGAGTTAATATCGAAATGTGATGTGGATATTGCTTGTGGATTTCTTATTTCAGGTAAACATCTCAAGCAACCAATCAACATCTCAAGCTATCAAGCAACGTGTTACAATATTTTTATGTTCATTGATGTTCGTATTTATGAGGACACTTAATCGAATGGCACACCTTCTGACACATGTAGAAATGTTTGCCTTTTAGTTGGAAATACCATATTCAGATTATAGAAATTGAACAGTGCTTTCTATTTTTCTGAAACTTTATATGTATATATGTATATATATACTTGTATATGCATATATAATATGCTTATTTCAGGTAAACATCTCAAGCAACCAATCAACATCTCAAGCTATCAAGCAACGTGTTACAATATTTTGATGTTCATTGATGTTCGTATTTTTGAGGCAACTTAATCGAATGGCACACCTTCTGACACATGTAGAAATGTTTGCCTTTTAGTTGGAAATACCATATTCAGATTATAAAAATTGAACAGTGCTTTCTATTTTTCTGAAACTTTATATGTATATATATATATATATATATACTTGTATATGCATATATAAATTATATATTATTTATTATATATTATTTATAAATTCAAAATAAAATGAGAATGTTAATTCTGTGAATGCGAAAATAAGAATGTTAATGCACATTCCAAAATGAAACAAGTCATCTCAATTGCAACTTAGAATTTAACTTTTTGCACTCCACTGACACCTATACGATGACATACTAAGTTTAACCTGGAATAATTGATTGATACCAGAATTTTGGTATGGAAATTTTCCATTTATTAAGTAAGAGTGCATAAAATCTTTCACTAATTTCCAAATAAATTTGTTTTAAAATTCTGGTGTCAATCAATCATTCAGGTTAAACTTAGTATGTCATCGTATAGGTGTGAGTGGAGTGCAAAGGGTTAATCTCTGTGTGACGCGTTAAATAATCAGAATCCTTGATTATTCCTAACTGTAATTTTAAACTGATAATTTTGCATTATATAATCTATGCATTTCCGCGATTATATAAATTAGGAATACATATATTTCGAAATAACGACGTTAAAAGATTTCTGTAAAGTATGCTCCTCGCGATGTGCTTAAGAAAATAAAAATATATTTCACTGTAAAATTATATTCACATTCCACAAAATATTTTATATTATATATGAATTAAATTTACTATTCTAATCTTCAAATACTTCTCATCTTTAATATGAATTTTTACATATTTAAACGAAAGGTCCTTGCACTCTGGTAAGTGACATACATGACACGCAAATGCATCATTCTGAAAAGGCATTCATTCATAAAATAAAGGCTGACATATTATTATACGTTTATCGCAAATGATAAATTTATTGGCTGCATTTTCTTGACATTATTCAAAGGTATGTTTAGCTTAAATTTATCTAGAACAGATTTTACGATAACAATTATTTTATGGTAATGAATGAAATAACGTTTGATATTAATTGTATAACGATAAATGAATAAAATATATTTTACTAAATACATATTTGGTTGCATTAACATACTTTATTGATATAGGTATGTATATTTTCAGTTTTGTGCATACTTATTAAACATTGCTAAATACAAATTTCAACTGAATACTGAATTTAAATCAATATTAATAAAAAATATAAATATACGCAAACTTGTCTTAATTTTTTATTAAATAGATTATAGTATATATTAACGTAATGTACTATTGTTATTTTCAAATACTAGTCATCTTAAGCATATTTTAAGCTAAAGAGTAACATATATGGCACACCTATCGAATAATCCGAATAAGCATTATTCTATAAAATAAAATATTACAAATTTAAAACTAAAAACTAAATATTTTGGCTGAATTCCCTTCAGATAATTTGGATGAATATTTTACTTTCCTTTTAATAAATAAAATTAATTTATTTATGAAAGTAATATTTGAATAAAATATATTTCATTAAATATTCATTCATCTACATACACTGGTGTGCAAAACTTAAGCAACAAACACAAAACGCTAATTTCTGAACACGTGAGTACTCAATGGAAATCCTATAACGAGCAAGTGTAAAAAAGAGGTACTACCCTGACAGCACAGTCAGTCGATGTAAAGTCCCCTTGATGCCACACATGGTTAGAAGTGTCACAATCGCTACAGTGAATCAAAATATGGGATATTTCACTGTCTCATTATTACTCTCAAATGATTGTTAACACTGGAAAGTCACTGTGACTGTCGCTTTGTGTTGGGTCACCAGGTGACATTACAATGAAGTCACCTTGTGATTCTCAAATCACTGTCAGTTGAAGACTGAACTTTGAAGTCATTGTGAACACTGCATTGTGATGAGTCGCCAAATAATGTCACAATGAAGTCGTATGGTCACTTTCTGGTGATCGACATTTTATTGTGAAATCATCACTGCACTCCTTTGTGAAATGTCACCAGATAATTTCATTTTCTGTCACTTGGGAACTCGTCACAGAATGGCTATCATGATGACTTTACAATGGACTGTCAAAATGGCAGTCACATGAGAGTCACGAGATGACTTCATTGTAAAGTGAGCTGGTGACTCGTCAAAAAGCAGCAGTCATGGTGACTGTTCAGTGGAGTGACCAAATGAGAGTAAAAATGAGACGAATGAAAGATATCACATTTCTGTTCATTGTAGTGACTGTGACAATTGTGACCATTTGTGATGTCAAGAAGACTTTACATCGACAGTCTGTACTGTTAGGGTACCTGTAGGATGTGTAGACTGTACCCATTTTCTGCACTTGCTGTTTATAGAATTTCCTTTTGAGTACTCACGTGTTAAGAAATTAGCATTTTGTGTTTGTTGCTTAAGTTTTGCATCCAGTGTATATTTATGTGTATATGACTACATTTCTTTAGGTAGGTGTATAAACTAGTAGTTATTTCATACTGAAACGGAATAACATAATTCCAGTTTTTAAATAAAGATTTCCATAAAATTTTCAAATATAAATTTCGTTTTTCTTTTAATATTATTATTTTGCAATGGAGATAACAATATAAACAAATACATTTAAAAAGGGTATATATGTAAAAGTATCTCACATATAACGGTCTATAATTATGTAAGTACCATAAAAATGTACAATTCAAATAGTAATTAGATACCGAATTTCATCAAATAATAATACTAACCTGAAAATAAACTTTAATAATTGATTTATCTGAAGCAGACTCACATGATGGTTTGGGTGACGCAAATGAACATAAAGGAATTACTTCCAAAAAAAGTTCTATCATTGATTTTAACTTGTGTTTGATCTGAAAGAAAATAAATCAATTTCGAAATCTAATTTTGGACATATTACAATAATTAAACACAAGAAATGCAATTTGTCTCTTTCATAAAATATCTTCTTTAGCTATTGTCATTATAAAATTTATATATTCATAGTAATATTTAATGAGACCTTTCTTTTTTTTTAAATATTAAGAACATTTTTCAAGAGCTAAAATGTTTTCGAGTGATTACCTTTCTAACACATGAAGCTGATATTTAATATTACAATTATTTTGTATGCGTATTATTTAAAAAGCTTGGAACATCCTGAAAATCCATATAAGTATATCGACAAGCATATACAGTTATCTAACACTCATCGTGAGTCTCACAAACAAATTATATATTACTTGGAGGAAAAATAACTCTAAATGTATAAGTAATTTCTTTACGTTCGTTCCATCACAGCCAACGGCAACCAGTTCGAAAGTGTAATCCCTTTCTGTGTAACGAATTTGATGCTGCTTCGTATAATATCCGCACTAGAGTCTGAGTCCGGAGTTGCATTACCTATATAAACAGCACCAGGTTCAGACAACAAAACAATATAACCTTCCACAGCTATAGTGGTATATAAAGAACTTCTCTTCTTTACTTTTTCATTCCTTCCATCGAAGTAGATGGCGTACTAAGACTGTGTTACTTGTGTCGAATTAAGCTGTGATCGTATCTTTCGACGTTCTCTCCTCAGCTTACTGCTGTCAATAACTTTAAATGGAGAATCTTTTGATACAATTCCTATATCATGCAGCACATGGGTTGCAACGATAGCAGCTGACCTATCCGAAAGAAATTAGTATCTCCAAATTAGTAGTTGAAACAAAGACAAGCATCAAACTAAGACAACAGTCGCAATAACGAATCATTTCACACAATAAAATTCACGTGTCTGCTTATGTCATGATAAAATAGTTATCAGATTAGAATACGTGCTGCCATTTATTAGATTTTGGAGTATAAATTTGCTATTTATGTACAAAATGCCATTTCTAGCACTGGCATCTGACAATAACGTTTTAATAAAGCAATTTATTAATGAAAACGTAATTAATTAATATTAATTTGCCAATTAATTAATTGATCAATTAATTTTAATTATACAATTAATATTTTATTATTATTATTATTATTATTATTATTTGATAAAAATGCATTAAAAACTTTAAAAAAAGCCAATGCAAATAATCACTTGAGGTGTAGATCCTCAAGGTGGCAACATTTTGATTTGAAATTTGGAGACAATTTGTTCCAGCCAGTTTCACACCATATAATTACTCAGGCAATGTGAATTTCGAGAAAGAGTTTTTTCGCTTCACCATAGTGAATATTTAAACAAAGGAAATAAAAATTTGGTCAAGGAATAAAGTTTTTGTGTTCAATGGGTAAGGACAATACAAAAGTGCACTTTCCTAATTTTCCTAGAAACATGCGGCTTAGGGTAGAAGGTTAGAATTATTTTCTTAATTTATATTTCCTTTATTTATTAAACGATCTTTTTATTATGGAATAAACTTGGATTATTTAATGCATTTCCATTGTTGCTTTTTTTTAAAATTTTCTTTACCGTCATATTTTCAGACTTATACCAGAAATGTTATGAAATAAAATAACCTAATACATTATAATAAATTGCTACAAATACTTTGTTAAGTAATTTTTCGGGATCAAATTATATATATATTTGACTTTAAAAATCCCAAAAGGGTGGCAGCTATCTAGTACAATTGTTAAAGTCCAGGAACAACTACAGTGTTCCAGGAATTCTTATGAAAAACAATTAATTTGTGAAATAATTCTATAGAACATACAGTATTAAACATAGTTTTGGCGAAATGAATGATGTATTGGTCATTATTATTTTTTTTAATTCTCGTTTATTAATTGTCAAATTAATTTTTTTTATGTTTAAATGTTATTAAATTATGATGCAATATTTAGTATTTAAAGAAAATCTGTTAGGACTGAAATTATGAAAATTAAGATAAATTTAAATGCATATATAGCATAGTTACATTTAGGTACTTTGGGCATCTCGTTTCGATTATAAGTACTGTACTCATTTAGGGTTTTATTATTGTAAATTTGACAAAAATGACCTAAATGTGACAATGATATATATATTTTTTTTGATTAGATAAATAATAATTCAAAGTTTTCAAAACAAACTAATTCTGATTTAAAAGGATAATAATCAATCTTTGTTTGCATATATTTGACATTTTATATTTAGTATAACGCTAAACAAATACATCCTAAATGTACAAACGTAGGAGAAATTTCATCGAATATACACACAATTATATCACGCGTGAATTTATTAGAGACGTTTATGTTATGAATTAATTTATATTTTACCTCTGAATAACGCCTTTGTGACTTGTATGTTCTAACTTTTAATCAAACATAGGGTTAACTAATCACACTATTTAAAGCAAAATTCATCATATAATAATAACAATCCAATGTTCTCTATTAGCTACTATTAGAAAATAAAGGGTTTAATCCTAAATTATATTCTAATAATCGATGCGTCTCAAGCACATTCATGTAAAGGTTTGTTTGACGTAAATGCATACAATGAGATAGTTCCAAAAATTTCATTCCATTGATTTTAAATGTTGATCGATTCGAGAGACAATAAATCAATTTCTGTATCTAATTTTGGAATAGATTACAGGAATCGAACAAACATAACGGAATCCTGACCTCACATACGTGTTCTTTGTTATAGTGACTTCTGAAACGCTTCAGAAAATGTTAGTTTTATGAAAGAGTTCCAAAGTTAATAATACTAATCCGTTATATGTTATGCCTGTAGATTTCAGATCTGACGTATAATTACAGTATATGGTGAGCATGTGTTTTCTGAGATTTTAAATACAGCGGAAATACATATTCATGTACTTCTTTCTAAAACTAACATCGTCTACCTTCTACTGACGCATATCACATTCGAAAAAGTATTTTGTATAGTTAGTTTATAGAAGTTTCAAGAAAAATTTTAAATCTATGCCATTTTTTTCCGCATATTGAAAAAGTAATTAATATCATTTTTAAT
This sequence comes from Maratus michaelseni, assembly GCA_963931845.1. Classification (NCBI taxonomy): domain Eukaryota; kingdom Metazoa; phylum Arthropoda; class Arachnida; order Araneae; family Salticidae; genus Maratus; species Maratus michaelseni. The sequence continues at coordinate 357,690,593 of OZ007591.1, read as the reverse complement.
TAGTAAATATATTAGAAAAAATAAGTGAAAAGATCTCTACTAAAATAAACAGTCAAATCAAATAGCATTTATATAGTATAATCGTAACAATGCAAAGATTTTCTGTTAGCTTCTATCAGAAAATAAATGCTTTAATCCTAAGATATGTTCTAGTAATCGATGTGTCTCAAGCAGAGTTATGTAAAGGTTTGTTTGACGTAAATGTATGCATTTAAGTAGCTCTAAAAGTTTCATTTCATTGATTTCAACTGATCGATTCCAGAGACAATAAATCAATTTATGTTTCTAATTTTGGAATAGATTTCAGGAAGCAAACACACATAGCGGTATCCTGCTCTTTCATATCTTATCTGTGTTACAGTGATTTTTAAACGCTTCAGAAAATGTTAGTTTTATGAAAGAGTACCGAAGTAAATAATACTAAACCATTATATGTCTTACCTGTAGTTTTCAGATCTGAGGTACTTACAGGACGTGGTGAACATATCTTTCATGAGATTTTAAACGCAGCGGAAATACAAATTCCTTTACTTTTTTCTAAAAATATCAATGTCTAGGTCTACAGTCTACTGACGCACACCGGATTAAAAGAAGTATTTTTTTTAAGTTAGTTTATAGAATTTTCTTGAAGAGTTTTAAATATATGACCTTTTTCTTTTTGCATATTGGAAAAGTAATTAATATAATTCTTATTTCGTAAGTGTATTACATAACAAAAAAGTGAAAAATCGCTACTAAAATAAACAGTTTAAAATTACATATCTTTATAATATCTTTATAAAAAATAATGGTTTTACATATATCTCATACACGTTTTCACGAGATAAATAAAATAAAATCTGTAATATTTAAAACATAAATATCTGGATATTTTTAATAAGCACAGATTCAGTATTAAACAATGTCTTAAATTATAAGAGGCACGAGATTTGAGGAATTTTAAAAATGCGCTTTCATAATGTTAAATACTCCGTCCGACTAAGTAAAAAAAAGTATCTTAAAAATAGAAATTATATTTAAAGAACGCAAGTATAATCAAACAGTCTAAACTTTTATATGCTATATGATATCTGTATACAAAATACAGCTTTTGAGTGAATTTCATGTTATTTATAGTGTAGTAAATGAGTTATGAGGCATATTAATTAAAAAGTTTGCTTTAGATACATAAAATGTGCAAAAATTAAATACTAAATAAGGCTAAATAATGCACCAGACACAAATTCTGATAAATGCGCTGTGATAGTATTAAAACTGTATACTAGTCAAAACTCATGTACTGGACACATATGAGTCAAAAGTTGCTAAAATCAAAATAGTGCTATCAATATATAAATGAAATGTAGAAGAATTCAAAATATATAAATTACTCGCACTTAACACTCCTTTTCACCTGAATATGAGAAACGTAAAACAGAACTAAAACTGATTTGAAATATTTAAGCTAACTCTAATTTTGTTTTATCAATGGAAATTTTGCTCAAAATATCATATAATCGCAAAACTGAGAGACATAGTTTAACATCCGATTTAACACAAGTTACGTTATGTTATGTCATGAATGTTTTATTTTAACGTATGATCGATATAGAAAGAATGAACCAACGTCTTAATTTTCATATTTTTCTATTTTTAGAAATAAACACACAAAATGATCTGATGTTGTTTGATAAACTATTTCTGTAAAAGCTATATCAAAATTTATTAGACAATATTTATTATTTTTTTAAATATATGTAATCTTTTGTCTTAATTCAGTTTTTGAATAATATAGACACATATTTTTCTGTCCAAATCTTAATCTGTATGATAATATTAAAATTACCATTTTTGTTTCCGTAATAGATATATATCTGAAATTAAAATGATGAAATTTGAATTATAGTCAGAAAAATGTCATTACATAATTTAATTAAATCATACATATTGAAACAATTTAAAAATTTTCCATTTTCCTATATGAAATATATTTATTTTAATATTTCATTAATTTCTACCCTCTTTTATCGAAAAACGTCATGCATAATATTTAGGGCACATTTCAATTGGTTAATGTACTGATCGAATTTGGCATTATATAGACCAGTAGCTTGCAACTGTTTACTGCTAAGCAATCAATAGATTTTTGCTTTATTTTTAAAAGTTAATGATATCGGTAGGACTTGATTAAACATATTAAGCAAAAAATACAACTGTTCTAACTAAACAAAAAAATATATTCAATATCTTCTAGAAATAAAATGAAGAATATCTGGGCAGAGATATTGTTTATTACTACTAAGCATATACTTTTCAAAAGAATCACTACTTTTTTAGACGATGCATGGTTAAAATGCATTTTATAAAAATAAGGAATATGATTTTCAGTAATATAAGTAGTACTAGCTTACCCTCCCGGCGTTGCCTGTGCCAACAACCTTAAATGTACCTGAAATCAGTGTTGAACATTTTTTTTTATTTTTAAACAAATCTAATGTTGGGGGCCCCACTACCCGCATAGCATGCACAGTCACAGTGACGTCATTGTGACGTCAATGTGAGTCACGTACGTCACGTCACATCTGTGACCAAAATGCCACCACTTTTTAACGTCACACTGTGACCAAAATGTGAACGTCTTGGAGATCTAAAGAAAACTTAAAATAAACTTTATAACATCTTATAACATAAAGAAAATTACTTTTTGACAGCTTTAAAAAGGTTTGTGACGTTGCAATGACGTCACTGCAAGTCACATAAGTCACGTAAAACCTATGACCAAAATGCCAACACTCTGTGACTTCACGGTGTGATCGGAGAGTGAATTTGGTAAAAAAAACTCATAAAATATAGATTTTAATTATGTCATGTACCTAAATCATTAATAAAAATTCTGTCACACACTATTTAAATATATTGAGTATTTCCAAAATAAAATAATAAATAAATATCTGTCTACATATATGAGGCAGATATTTTTTTACAATTTTCATTACCATTTTCATGAAATTTAACAAAATATACTACATAATACACAGGTAAAAATCCTTAAATAGAAATTTAGTTATTTATCGAGTTATAAGCAATTCGTGTCACGTGACGACCAGTTTTTCTCCTGTCTTTCATTGTCACGTCGGATATTCAAATCAAAACGCTGACTTTGACATTCTTTTTTGAAAGATCTTCTGCTTTTAACAAAAAATGGAAAAGGTTTTTCAATAACATAGTTTCTGAACAAAACACGAGCCAATTTCGTGTATTTCCGAGCAAAAATGAATTAAAAACATGTTATAAAGTATATGTCATTCCTATAGCAATTTACCCAAAACTGGCTAGTGATTAGTAAGATGTCACCTCTATTAAATAAATTGCTCTTTTCGATAGAGTGTAAAAAATGAAAAAAATTGTACTTAGGAAATTTGATTGCAATTTAAATTTATATCGAAATTACTTTATAAAGCCTATTAAATCAATTATTATTTAAAATTTATCTTTACTTTTGACGTCTAAAGCAAATGCAATGGATTAAAAAATATATAAAAATGTAAATTTTCACAGCTTATTTCTAAGAATACAAAACTCTCTCATATAAAAAAAGAATATTATAGCATCATTATTTTTCAGCCATATAAATTATAAAGGTTTTGAAATGTCTTTATTTAAATTATTTTCTTCCTATATCATTTGCGGTAAAGTTGGAAACATCTGCTAGCTGTTAGTTTGTTGTGTTTAAACAATACTGCGCGCGAATATTGAAGGCAGACGATTTTTTCTCATTCGAAGTTAGGATAGGATTAGCGTGTGTTGCGTTCTTTTAAGTTTGTAGATTTATACTGTGTAAGTAAATTAACGTTTTAAAGTGAACAATCTCCATTTTAAAGTAAACCACCCTTTTTAACATCTCCCTGTGTCTAGCCGGGTGCGTTCATAAGGCCTAGATGATATTTGATTTCTCAGATCTATGAACACACCTCTTCTGCTGGAATAAGTTGAAAATTATTGTAGTGGATGTACAGTCGTGGAACAAAAAAACGGAACACCCACCACTAACTCTGCAACAAATTATAGTAGAAGGACGTGACTGGTACCAAACGATTGGAAATAAAGTCTACTTTTAAGTGATGTATCTAAAATTTGCTTAAGGGGCCATCTACATATTAAAACCAGCCTAAACTTTAATTTTTTCAATGGCAACAGCCACTTTTGACATGATATTTTAAATATTCGGTTCAAACTATGCCTAGATACAAAATGTTAAATCATTTGGATGATAAGTTTCTGAGTTATAAACATTCAAATTTTAGAGCTTCTAATGTTAAATTACATTTTCATATTTTTATTAATATCTCCTGAAATTATAATCCTAATGTGCTAACGTTTTGTTTGGTTATAAAACTCAAAAACCCAAACATAACTACGTCAAATTTGTAATTTTTAAAATTTTATAATATGAATTATGATTTATGAAATTAATATTCGAAAAAATTATGAATTGCAACCTACAATTTTTTTGATGGATTTATGTTTATTATGTCCTGCTTTATGTGTATTCAAAATTTCAATTTTTTTTCCAAGTAGTTTTCAAATTATGCTTAAAAAACGACAAAATGCTGCTTTAAGCTTATGCTGCTTTTTCTATGATGTGCATTAAAGCATAGTTTGAATAGGAATGGGAGCGCTCCGACTCTAAATCCCGATTGACACCACTAAATTTTAATAGTATTTGTTACCTTATTAAAGGATAAAATTTCTGAAATTCTTTACGTTGGAGAAGACTATTAAAATTTAGTGGTCGATATTCGGGTTGGAGAGCTCTCATTCCTCTTTGAGAAAATATTATACTCATAGGCTGGGATTATAGTGACTTGATAAACTTAGAGATTAAGTCTGTTTTACACTATAAACAATGCGTAAACCGTATTTCAATGCTTCGTGATCTTACGTTAAACAACTCTGACAACGACCTGCGATTGTAGTAAGATATAAGATAGTGAGGCACCAGAACCCCAGCCTTTATTAGTATATATATATATATATATATTTCTTTTACTTTTTCAATGTCTGCTTTAAAATTTTTCATTAAAATTACGTAAAACGTATTTGCATGAGATATATGTTTTCATTTATGGAAAATAGTTTCGATTTTATTTTTAAATTAATAAAGCTCATTTTTGAAAAATATGATCAGTTCTACCTTAGAAAAAACTTAATCATTTTTGTTACCTTTAAATGGATTTATAGCTTCTTTTCCAGTCTAATAAAGCTATATTGTTTTTTCTGCAGTATATATGTTTGAAGTGAAGTTTATTATAAATGCATATGTGTAGAGTATTTGCTGAAGCAAAATGGCCCCACAATTAACTGAAGCAACGAAAGGCCAAATGATTGGCATGTGGCAAGCTGGAAGAAGTTTTCGTTATATAGCTGGGAATTTTCAAGTGTCTCTTCAAACTGTTTCAACATGGATTAATAGGTAAGGTTTATATTGGTAGTTTATTGCGAAGAAAAAATTACAATATTTCTTCTATAACTTTCGTATTTAAATCTATTCGATTAAACAGGCTAATTGAAAAAAAATTACAAGTTATTTTTATGGTTTTCTGATAGGCAAGATTATTTCCCAATCGCTAGCAGTGTGCAAAAAAATCTAATAATAATAATAATAATAATAAATAATAAATGTCATATGGCAAGTTTTCTTGCCAGGAGGCATTAATGAGTTAATTGAAAAATTTCAAATGATCTACCAGAATAGGTTTAATCATAGAATTATTACCCTATTCCGAAGGAGAATAACGGATGTAAAGTTATTCAGATGTCTTTATAACATATATTTAGTTTTAGGTCTTCAAATAAATCGGAATGTAAATTCTGCGAACATATCTCAAAACAAGACACCCCCCCCCCTCTCGCTACTAAAAAAGAAGCAATGTCTCGATTTATTTTCAGACTAAAAAACAATTTATCTGCGGGTTTTTTTTTTTGTTATTTTTACTTTGTTTCATTACGCTGCTTTATACTATTTTTTTTAATTCTAAATTTTGTATCTGTCAATATTATTCACGTTTCTGCCAATAAACTAAAGAAAAGGCGAGTTAAATAGATGCAAAATCTGAGAAAAAGCATAAAAGCACCTGTAAAATTCCAATAACATTTACATATTCTAAGACTATTTTAATTACAAATAATCTTATGGTTTTTTAATCCCTTCGTGACGAGAGTCTATTACAGAATTTTTAATAATTTGCCACCGGTTTTTCAAAACAGAAATTTTCGTCTAATTGAATTGTGGAAATGTTAAGATATAATAAGGCAAAGCTTGCAATAAAAAATAACTGGTGGGAAAAATCGAGGATTCTGAGCATCTTATGCGTCACGCATACGTGCCGCTCGTCCTCAAGGGGTTAAAATCGGATAATTCAACACTTGTAAACATTATCTTACAGCATATAACAATAACCGAAACTTATTAAGTCAGTAAAATGGTCATATCGGTAAAACATTATACATTAAAAGGTGTTATTCTGCAGCATTTCAACAATCGAGTACCGAACTTCAATTTGGATACAGCCCCTTAAATATGCTCATTATAAAGTAATTAATTTCTCAGAAACTAATCGTAGGAATTTAATGAAATTTGGTATCTAGGCATAGTTTGAACTGCAGATTTCAAATATGTTGTCAAATTTGGGTCTTGCTATTGAAAACAACAAAGTTTGGGTGTGTTTTTATATGTATATGGCGCCCTAAGCAAATTTTATATACATCACTTAAAAGTAGACTTTATTTCCAATCGTTTGGTACCAGTCACTTCCTTCTACTATAATTTGTTGCAGTGTTAGTGGGGGGGTGTTCCGTTTTTTTTTTCCACGACTGTACAGTCTAATTTTTCAATGAAAGGGAATCAGATAAGGAGCATTCAATAGTAACACCTTTACCAATAGATCAGCAGGTAACTTTTAATGTCTTCGCAGTTTTGTTAATAGTGCATGTTTAGTACTAGTACATTTAATATTGCATTATTTAAAAGTTAAGATGTTTAAATTTTCTTTTAAAAAACACTTGTATTAAATTTTATCTTTAATGTTTTAATTTTTTTTTAATAGACTGTTTGGAATAAAGCTTAAAGTATTTACCGTAATTTCCGGCGTATAATCCGCAGCTCAAAGAGCCGTTTTTCGACCCAGAAATATTATTTTATAAAATGTAACTTAAAAAATCGCTGTAAATATTTAACTACAATTATTGAATAAATTTTCTGGGTCGAAAAACGACTCTTTGAGCTGCGGATTATACGCCGGAAATTACGGTACTAACAATATGTTTTCTAAATGTAAAGTGTTATGTAAAAGGAGGAATTTATTTAATGTTTTGCGTTTCTTAGTTCAATTTTCATAGTTACTCATTATAATTAAAAACATTGCAATTTTTAAAACTATTAATATTTGATTTGCAATTTAATAATTTCGTTGCTAGTGTAGGTTTCCAGAAATAATTTTCCGGTATATTTGAAAAAAAAAATGTGATATTTTAATGCATTGAATAATTTATTTGTCGAGATATGTCAATGTTAGATGCACAAAAATAATAAATATTGATGAAACAATAAAATAACTGTTTAGTTAAGGTAATTTTTTCAGCTGTGTTATCGAATGTTTTTACTGTAAAAATTTATATTTAAGTTCTGCATTTAGTATTCTATCAAAAACTATAAATAAAATAATTTGTAAAGAAAAAAATATATATAATTTTTTTGGCATTTATGAGCTTAAATTCTATATTTCATTTACAACGAAAACTGTTTTACTGCTTGATACAATGTTTATTATTTAATAATATCGCACAATAGGTATATCTATTATTTAAATTGATTCCTAATATAATTTTTTCAGAATGCTTATTTGAAAATGTATACTTATATTTTCTTTAAAGTTGTTCTCAAATCCAAAATAGCTAATTTCTGGCATATTTCTGAATTCATTTTTATTCAGAAATAGATGAAATTGGCAGGTGTTCTTATTCAGAAAAGGGTAGATGTGCCAGTAATGGACGGCCTTCCAGTAATGGGACACCTTCAATGTTTTTGGTTTATAAAAAAATAACCAATAAAAATTCAGCTTTATTCATTTCATTAATATGCTATCTTTAAATTCTAGTTTTAAATGCAATCATAATATCAATTATCTATTACTTTTTGTGAGGTGTCCATTACTGGAATTTAGGGTGTTTTGATTTATTTCTGTTATTTACAATTAAATTTAGATTCACATTGGGAAATGTGACTATGAGCATGGTTAAATATTGTTGGTAGAGTAATATAATATTAAAAAATGTTGAATATAACAATTATAACTATTAATTAAAAAATAATTGTTAAAGAAATTCCTTAAGGGTGTCCATTACTGGCACATCTACCCTATATATAATCGAATGGCGTTATCCATTTTTTGGTAACGGCAGATGATCTTTCAGAAAACACTATCAAAGTCGGTGTTTTGAACCAAATTTCCGACGCGCAGCGTCAGAAACGGGTAAAACGTGACCGACATTGATCTTAAGTATTACATTTATCTAAAAATGGAAAACGCTATTCATTCAAAATAGCTTTAATAATCAAGCATGCAAGTGCCATGCATTTAAAAGTTTGTTCATAAATGTGTCAGAAAGTTTCGAAAAGAAATCGTCAGAAATCATGTTCAAGAAGTATATAACCGGATTCGTGTATGACTCTAGATCCGAGCCGACATCAGAAATTGTATCGTAACTCAATTTCTGATAAAATCTGGTTACTCGGTCGTATGCAAGATTCTATTCCAAACAAGACTTACAGTAAAAACATTATACCCGACTCGGGTCAGATCGGGTTCACGAAAATCAGGTCACACGACAACTAATCCAAATCTATTCTGTAGCCAAACAAATCCAAAAAGATCGATCCGAAGTTTCTGGATTGGATTCGGATAAAATCTGGTCACCCAAACCGGTGCAGTGTCGTCACAGACGTCACAAACTTGAACCATAAAAAAATTTTGATCCGAAAAATCCGTATAGGATTCCGGTAAAATCTGTTCACCCTATCCGATGCAGATTCGTCACATTTTTCACATTTAAGTCGCACGGTGACTTCACAAAGTAGTCACATTGTGAGGTTACAGAAAGCCTTGAAAACGGCCATAACGACCTCGCATTTACGTCACAATGACTTCACATCGACGTCACTTGACGTCACGACGACGGTCACAAAGTCACAGTGTGACTTCACAGTGACGTCGCCGTGACGTCACCATGCCTTACGGGTACCTTAGACAGCAAACACTGGGCGTGCCATACACACTCCCATATATTACCGTAAGTCGAGTCGAAAGAGCCATACCCCTTCATGATCCAGCCCATAGAACCAGAGATAGAAAAGCACCCCTGGTGGTGAAAATCAAAAAGCTCTATCTATGTAGAGTCGAATGAGCCATACCCCGCCGTGATCCAGCCCATAGAACCAGATATAGGAAAGCACCCTTTGTGGTGAAAATCCGAACTAAAATCAGTCAGCTCTATCGATGTCAAGTGGAAAGAGCCATACCCCATTGTGATCCAGCCCATAGAAACTGAGATAAGAAAGCACCCCTTGGTGGTGAAATTCAGAACTAAATAGGTAAGCTCTATTGATGTTGTGTCGAATGAGCCAAACCGTGTCGTGATGTGACCCATAGAACCCGAGTTAGCTGCAAAATCCATTAGTTACACCTTCCACCGCCAGGGGGCACAATATGTTCTATACGAACATAACTGAATTCATTAAGGTAATCGATGTCGAGTCGAATGAGGCATACCCCGTCATGATCCAGCCCATAGAACCAAAGATACGAAAGCGCCCCCCTGTGGTGAAAATCTGAACTAAAATCAGTAAGCTCTATTGATGTCGGGTGGAAAGAGCCATACCCCGTCGTGATCCAGTCCATATAAACAGAGATAGCAAAGCACCTCCTGGTGGTGAGAGGAAGTTGATGTAGAATAAATGCGATATTTAATAAAAAATCGTTCCCCCCACCCCCTTTATCTCGCCATTTTCGCTAATTATTACAAATATACTAATGTTTAATTACATCTAATGTCCCGATCCGATAACGGGGTTTCCCTATCTACCTATCCTAATCCGCTTTTCCCTATCATAATAGAAAAAAGCATATTTTATCAAAGAATCGCTGGCAAACGCGAATTTCGTCAAAGGTTCGCAAGAAAAACACGAATTTTATCAAATAATCGCTGAAAAAACATGAATTTTGTAAAAGGATCGCTAAAAAAACATGAATCTCGTCAAAAGGCAGCAGAGAAAACACGAATATTGTCAAACGATCATTAAAAAAGCAAATTTCATCAAAGGATCACGGAAAAATGCGGATTTCATCAAAGGATCGCGGGGAAAACGCAAATTTCGCCAAAGGATCACAGGAAAAATGTGAATTTCTTCAAAGGATCGCTGAAAAAAAAAACACGAATTACGTCGTAGGATCACTGAAAAAACATGAATCTCGACAAAAGTATGTGGAAAAACACGAATTTCATTAAAGGATCACAAAAAAAGCAAATTTTGTCAAATGATTGCAGGAAAAACTTGAATTTCATCGAAGGATCGCAGAAAAAATACGAAATTCGTCAAAGGATTGTGGAAAAAATGCAGATTTTGTGAAAGGTTCATAGAAAAAATCTTTCGTGAAAGGGTCGTGGAAAAAATGCAACTGCCTTTATTAAAAACAGCACACACACAAACAAACCTATTCTGTCTTCCTGCCTGAGGAAAGCACCGTAATTATAACACCTACGCCTGATTTTTTTAAATTTCAATTTAGATTTTTTTTTACTATTAAAACATTCATACGGAATTCTGGATTCGAGGCTATTCCATGATCTCCGCCAATCCACAGCAATAAAGCAGACAGCCAATGAGAGCAGGTGTGAATATGGGATGATCCAGGATCCAGCGACCGCAGTTCATGTTCACAGCTGAAAGCGGCTAGCCACAGATTTCATTGTTTTGTTTATGTTTGAGTTTTATTTTAAAGAAAAGGTATATATTTTTGGCTAATTGAGGTTCACATAAGTTAGTTTCAATTGTATTCATTCTTTGTATGCGTAGTTTCCCCCATATATTATGTGTTTGGTAAGAATGTATTTTGCACTTTACTGAATGTTTTCGTAGCGTTAGACATATCAGCTCATGTTGTTAAATGAAACAAACTGTTTTCAATAACAAATCTTAATGAATCAAATTAATCTTACTCTTTACTATAAAATTTACAGTTCTACAATTTATCGCATTTTACAACGTTCTTGGGAACTAAAAATATAGTCCAATAACAGTAGCAGAAAGAAAAATTGTAAATAACAATAAATAAATAATCATAAATTTCACATCATTGAATTAACAAACTCATATATAAGATACAACTTTAAACTGATATGCCTCATCAACTGTTGTCGAAATCAATATAATGTAAATAATTCTTAAATATTATGAGTTTGCTAAGAAATTAAAACATTCAGTGCAGTGTAGGATGTATTTTTTCCTCAAAACAATTTAATTTGTAAATATGAAGTTAAAAAAAAGAAAAATCCCCGTTTTCTCACATATTATGAGTTTTATCAGCAAGTTAAAACATTACGTAAATATGAATGATTTGCGGAGCTGTTTCTATCAAAAATTCAATAACATCGCCCAAAAACCCTCAACAAAAATAATTATAAAGAGTGTGATGACAACATAAATTTTATACCACATTGCATGTCCGTTCTTGGACGATTCTTATAAAACTCAAAATTTGTCACAAAATGGTGATTTTTTTACAATATGCTTACAAATTAAAAAGGTTTATAATTATTTTTAAAAAAACTCGGCCAGAAATAACATTGACTTTACATTTTTAAAGACTTATTCTTTATAATTATTTTGAAACAGCTCTGCAAATCATTCATATTTATTTATTGTTTTATTTTCTGATGAAACTCATTATGTGAGAAAACGGTGATTTTTTTTTTTTTACCTCATACTTACAATCCTCAAAACAAATTAATTATTAAATCAGCAAGTTAAACATTAAGTAAATATGAATCTTTTGCGGACCTCTTTCTATCAAAAATTCAATAACATCGCCCAAAAACCCTCAACAAAAATAATTATAAAGAGTGCGATGACAACATTAATTTGCATGTCCGCATTGCATGTCCGTTCTTGGGCGATTCTTATAAAACACAAAATTTGTCGCAAAATGGTGATTTTTTTAGAACATGCTTACAAATTAAAATGGTTTATAATTATTTAAAAAAAAACTCGGCCAGAAATAACATTGATTTTACATTTTTAAAGACTTATTCTTTATAATTATTTTGAAACAGCTCTGCAAATCATTCATATTTATTTATTGTTTTACTTTCTGATGAAACTCATTATGTGAGAAAACAGTGATTTTTTTAACCTCATACTTACAATCCTCAAAACAATTTAATTTGTAAATATGAAGTAAAACAAAAGAAAAAAAAATCACCGTTTTCTCACATATTATGAGTTTTATCAGCAAGTTAAGCAAGAAGTAAATATGAATGATTTGCGGAGCTGTTTCTATCAAAAATTCAATCACATCGCCCAAAAACCCTCAACAAAAATAATTATAAAGAGTTCGATGACAACATAAATTTGCATGTCCGCATTGCATGTCCGTTCTTGGGCGATTCTTATAAAACACAAAATTTGTCACAAAATGGTGATTTTTTTACAACATGCTTAAAAATTAAAATGGTTTATAAATATTTTAAAAACCTCGACCAGAAATAACATTGATTTTACATTTTTAAAGACTTATTCTTTATAATTATTTTGAAACAGCTCCGCAAATCATTCATATTTATTTATTGTTTTACTTTCTGATGAAACTCATAATGTGAAACGGTGATTTTTTTTTTTTTTTTACCTCATACTTACAAATCAAATTGTTTTGATGAAAAAATACATCCTACACTTCACTGAATGTTTCAAATTCTTAAACAAAAACATAATATTTAAGAAATATTTACATTACATTGATTTCGACAACAGTTGATGAGACATATCAGTTTAAAGTTATATCTTATATATATGAGTTTGTTAATTTACAAACTTTCTGTTACAGCTTTTGACTACATTTTTAGTTCCCGAAAACGTTGTAACATGCCATAAATTGTAGAACTGTACATTTTATAGTAAAGTGTAAGATTAATTTGATTCATTAAGATTTGTTATTGAAAACAGTTTGTTTCATTTCAGAACATCAGCAGATATGTGAACGCTTTGAAACCATTCAGTAAAATGCAAGTTATATTCTTACCTAAAACATAATATATGGGGGCAACTAAACATACAAAGAATGAATACAATCAAAACTAACCTACTTTAATCTCAATCATTGAAAAATATATTCATTTTCTTTAAAATAAATCTAAAAAGTAAACACTGTGCTGCGACCATAAACTGTCGTCGCTGGTCGCTAGATCCTGGATCATGCACCTGCTCTCATTGGCTGGCTGCTTCGTTGCCGTGGATGGCGTGTTGCCGAGGCTATTTCATGGGAGGAGCTTGAAATAGCCTCGAACCCAAAATTAGATATACACGTTTTAATTTTTTTTAAAAATCTAAATTAAAATTTAAAAATCCGGCGGTGAGGTACACTTTCCGGTGATAGTGTCTACACATGACAAAAATTTCAGGGTCCTAGGTGTTATAATTACAGTGAAATCCTCGGGCAGGCAGACAGACACTTGCTCTTTTATAGAGATAAAGATTTTTTTTCTAATGTAGTAATGTTAAGTAAATAGTCATTCATACAGTTTAGATAAACCACGCAATATGAAGAGCATGAAAAAAGATATATTAAAATTTTTTGAAGAAATAGAGTTTTCAAATATACCTAAATTAAAAATTAAATAAAAATCAAATTTTCATATTTTAAAACAAACATTTATGTTTTTTCTTCATTAAATCATTTTTCTACATAAAATCACTCAAAATAACGATACAAATCTCTTATAAAACACTGTAATAAAAAGAAATCTTCAAAGGCTGTAGCGAGTCCTCATAAAGCATTTGCGACTCTAAATTCATCCTATTGTCTCCCCCGGGATACGTCCTGTCCTGAATCACCCTTGTAGTGGCTGTTGTTGCCTTTCACGTGATTGAGTGAAATGCCACATGAGTCAGAATTAAATTTATTATAAAATATAAACAAGAATGAAAAATCATGCTTCAAACATTGATTAAAAACCGTTTCGTTCACCTTTTCAACTAAAGGTGAAAATAAGCACTCGCCAATCGCCACTCGTCGATTAAACTTGAAAAACTGGCGATTAAAAATATGGACTGAATCAGCCAAATGCAGGATTTTCCAATTTCCTTTTTTCTCTAAAATTCGCGATTTTTCGTCACCCGTTCGTTAAAATTCGTGATTTTTCCTCACCCGTTCACCGAAATTTATGATTTTTCCTCGGCCGTTTGGAAATATTCATGATTTTCTCCCACCTGAACGACGATATTCGTGATTTTTCCGTGTCCTTTCGACAATATTCATGATTTTTCCACACCCTTTCGACGATATTCATGATTCTTACGCGCCCTTTCAACGATTATCATGATTTGTACGCTTCCCTTTCGTCGAAATTCATGATTTTTACCCACGCGACCGACGATATTCATGATTTTTCTGCTGACTTTCGACGGCATTCAGGATTTCCCACCACCCGATTGACAATATTCATGAATTTCCTGCTCTCTTTCGACGTTATTCATAAGTTTTTTTTCAACCCTTTTGACGATATTCATGATTTTTCGCACCTTCAACGATATTTATGATTTTTACGCGTCCGATCGACGAAATTAATTATTTTTATGCGCCCTTTCGACGATATTCAGGATTTTTACGCTCCCTTTCGGAAAAATTCATGACTTTTATGAACCCGACAGACGAAATTCGTGATTTTTACGCATCTGACCGACAATATTCATGATTTTTATGCTCTCTTTCGACAATATTCAGGATTTTACGCGCTCTTTCGATGATATTAATGATTTTTCCGCTTTCTTTCGACGATATTCATAATTTTTCTACATCATTTCGACGATATTCATCATTCTTACGCTCCCTTTCGACGATATTCATATTTTTTCCACACCCTTTCGACGATATTCATGATTTTTACGCTCCCTTTCAACGAAATTGATGATCTTAACGCACGCGACCGACGATATTCATGATTTTCCTGCTACCTTTCGTCGACATTCATGATTTCCCACCACCCGATCGACGATTTTCGTTATTTTTACGCTCTGTTTTGGCGATATTCATGAGTTTTACGCGCCCTTTCGGCGATATTCATGATTTTTATGCTCCTTTTCGACGAAATTCATGACTTTTATGCATCCGTCCGGCGGAATTCGTGATTTTTACGCATCTGACCGACGATATTCATGATTTTCTGCTTTCTTTCGACGATATTCAGGATTTTTACGTGCCTTTTTGACGATATTCATTATTTTTATGCACCCTTTCATCGACATTCATAATTTTTACGCATCCGATCGACGAAATTAATTTTTTTATGCGCTCAATCGACGAAATTCAAGACTTTTATGCACCCAATTGACGAAATTCATGATTTTTACGCACCTGACAGACGATATTCCGGATTTTTCTGCTCCCTTTCGGCGATATTCTTGATTTTCCGCTCTCTTTCAACGATATTCATGATTTTACGCGCCCTTTCGACGAAATTCATGATTTTTACGTGTGCTTCCGACGACATTCATTATTTTTACGCACCTTTTCAACGATATTCATGATTTTTACGCTTTCGATTGACGAAATTAATTTTTATACGTGCACATTCGACGAAATTCATGACTTTTATGCACCCGACCGACGATATTCATATCTGCTCCCTTTCGACGATATTCATGATTCCCCACCACGCGATCGACGATATTCATGATTTTTCCGCTCAATTTTGACGATTTTTCGATTTTTACGGGCCTTTCAACGATATTCATTATTTTTACGCACCCTTTCAACGATATTCATGATGTTTACGCGTCCGATCGACGAAATTAATTTTTTTACGCACACAATCGACGAAATTCATCACTTTTATGCACCCGACCGAAGCTATTAATGATTTTACGACATTTAATAAGAATGATGATTATATTTGATATGATTATATACATTTGATAATGATGATACGACATTTATGACTTTTATGCACCCGATCGACAAAATTCATGATTTTTACACACCTGACCGACGATATTCATGATTTTTCCCCAGCCGATCGGCGATATTCATGATTTTTCCGCACCCTTTTGACGGTATTCATGATTTTTTTCGAGCCCTTTCGACGAAATTCATATTTTTTACGCACACGAGCGACGATATTAATCATTTTTCCGCACCCGTACGAGGAAATTCATAATTTTTACGCGCCCGATCGACGAAATACTTAATTATTCCGTGCCTGTTCGACGAAATTCATGACTTTTACGCACCCGAATGACGAAATTTGCAATTTTTCCCCGAAACTAATTGGTGAAATACACAATTCCTGAATTTCTGGAGATTTTGGCCACTTTTGGCCCTCAGATCATAGGTTGTGCAGCATGTGTAATGTATATCATGTTGTGGATTAGTATTTAGTGTATAAACATACCCAGGGCTTTACAAATTTGAAAAAATTTGGTAGCCGACAAAAATGTATAGTTGCCAGTAAAAAAATATTGACCTTCACCCCCCCCCCCCCTCTCCCACTATTGTTTTCCAAACGACACAAAAGTTTTCCATGAATTAAAAAATATTTTAAAAAATAATAACTAGCAGAGGATAGAATTATTAGTTACATAGTTTAGAACGGTACATAATTATACGAACATATAAACTAATAGCACACTAACGTTTAACACATATAAACCAAGTTTTTTAATGAAACTTAACAAAATTATATATCTCTGAAAAATAATACTTTAAAGGCTGAGTTAACCAGCATGGTTTGGTAAATGCTGATTGCCGAATGCTTCAAATGTCTGGATAGTTGAGTACTTTAAAATCTATATCTGATGAGGGGGCATTGATGAAATAGTAAAACAGGAAAACAATTTTTTGCTTATTTTCCGGTCGAAATCAGTCAAATAATTCTGATTTTATTATTTTAAAGTGTTTTGATGTACATTTGATGAACTTATTTCGGCCAAATTCGAAATAAAAAGTTACAAATGTTTTTTTGCTTGAATATAATTTCTAAGTTTATTTCTTAAAGTTTTGGAACTTCTGATGGGAATTCCAAGTTGAGATTGTGATAAAGATGAGTAACAGATGCTGCTCTTGATAGAAATTGTAAGCAACTATAATTGTAAAAAAATAAGCTTTTTTATTTACACAAACCGGCTTGAATAATAACAAACTTTACGTGCTTATAAAATAAATCCATACATGAGAAGTAATTAAGTTTGCAAAATAACTCAAAAGTTATTATGTAAAATATGCATTGATAAAATAAACCATTCACGCTCGCATTACGTAATCGAAATTATCCGGTGGGGGAGGAGGAAGGTTTATTTGGATCCCACAATCTATTATAAAAAATGGAGGATAAATAAGATAAAAAATAAATAAATAAAAACTTACCCTTCTGAAGTGCAATGAATGATTTGTTCTTGTTCATTTGGTTTTGATTGTTTGCCACCATTTTGTTCCGTATTAACACATTTATGAATTTTAGATGACTTTTTTTTTAAAGAAATAATATATTTTGTTTTTAGTTTTTTACTCTTCATAATAAAAAATACTTCTCCAGACAGCAGTATTATAACATAAAAAAACGAAGATTCAAATGTAAAAAGATTCTAGGGTTCCATGGGGCTGACCCAAGGCAGCACAAAAGATTTCGTTAGCGAAATAAATTGTTACCCAACAAAAGAAAAAAAGCTACATATTTGTTTAATTATTATTTTTCTTTTTTAAAAGCAGCCAGTCTCTGCAAACACATAGCACCTTCAATCTTTTACGTCATATAGACCGGACAATTGTCTACACACCAGGGTGGGTGACGCCTACGTATTGTGAAATGTGTGCGGTGTGCAGATAATAAAAGTGTCATGCATTTTACGAGAAGGAGAAATATTAAAAAAATATATATAATATTTAATTTTAATAAAATTAGTTATTCTTCAAATTTTAATTAAGTTTTATAGATTTACTTCAAATGAATTACTTACAATCACTTAATTTAGATGTTATTATTCTTTAAAATGAATGTGATAGATTAATTAGTTTTAATTCTGAAATACAAAAATCTGATTTGAAACAAAAAAAGACCTTGAACATTTTATAGCATTGTATCCAATTTTTGATGCCGTCACAGTGGATAGATTATCACGATTTCTTACTTTTTTATTGAAACCTGACCCCCCCCCCCTCCTCACTTTTCCCACATTCTAACCACGTGGCATGCTATAACGGAAAAGATTAACGTTTTCTGTGCATGAGAGGGGAAATAAAAATTTAACTTTGCTCTTCTATTAAAAGTACGATAGAAGAGAAAAATCACTGCTTTTCGCGGACGAGTAAGGGTGGTGATGGAACCGTTTATGTCCATTTCTTAGGTCAATTTTTGTAAAAAAATATATATATAAATAAATAAAATAAATAAAAAATAAAATAAAAAGCCAGATTAAAAAACTTGATCGCCAGGTAAAAAAGTCTGGTCGACCTGGCGACCGCATTTGTTAAGCCCTGAACATACCTATTTATTTATTGTCATATCTTAATTCTAGACAAACATTTTAAAAAAAAGGTACATACATATGTAGTTAGCTACATAAGTACCTAAGCGTAGTGGGACTTAGTAGTTAGCTACATAAGTATGTTGTGTATAACTTTGCTGTTAACTTATTTTAAAATTTTAAATAGATTGGAAATTAATAACTCAAGTTTAATCAAAACAAAATAAATGAAAGTATTTATATTTAGTACATAAATTACATGTTTAATGTAAACCCATTATATATATATATATTAAAATTAAGTATTTAGTGACATAAATGTACTTCCTGGCTTCTAAAGAAATTATTCTGACTAGCCAGTAACTGGCTACTGAAACAAATCAACCTACTGGCCAGTAGCTACTAAGCAAAATTATTTATTTTCAACACAGACAGAAAACTATAGCGAAACTTCTGTGTTAAATAAGTTAAAAGAAAATATGAAAGTAAATAGTTTATAAAACACTTAACACATATAAAAGTACAGTTTTAGCAAAATATTTTAGGAAACTATTTTGCTAAAAGCAATAATTGCCTTAATTGATTGCAGTAGCGATTAAATAATTTGAAGATTAATTTTACGAAAAAGTGGTAACTCTGCGACCTGTGGGATTCATAGTGAGTATCATTTGTTTAGAGGTTAAATAATACAGCTTTTATTAAATTGTTTTTTCAAAAGATATATGCGAAGTTAATTTAATATAATATGAATAAAGACTATTGTAGTATTGAGTAAAAAATTGAGAAAAGAGTTTTACACAGTTCGCATTAAATTCTATTACTTGCTCAGAAATTAAAAATTAAAATAATGATTTGAAACATGACAAATATGGTCTCATTTCATGTAATCGGTACTTTTTTATTTACTTGTTGGGCCTGAAAATATTAAAATTCTTATAAGACATAATTTCCTTGACAATATAACATGCCTATGGCACATTTGACATACATTTGCCAATATAAAACATCTTAGAAATTTAAAAGAAAGCATAAAATATTCTATATCCTCTTTGTATAAGTTTTCTAATTTTCACTACTTTTGGACATAGATAAACAGAAAATGTAGAATAATTTTTTACAACTTATCCATTTTCAATGGAGAAATATCCCATTATATGAAAGCTGTGATGTAAACATTATTTTAAAAAGAAACACATTTCCAATAATGCTAAATTTTTTAAAAGAGTCTTGCTAGCTGTTTTTGATGTAAAAATCCTTCAAAGTTTGCGATTAAGTTTAAGACAAGACACGTACTGAAGAAACATTTTCATATATTAGCTTTTTTTTCCTAAAACAAAATACTTACTTTTTTTTTTCAAATGGTGTATGGGAAATAAGAAAGCATATTTTAACAAGTTGGAAATTGTACGTCAAACGTGACAAATGAGATGCGTTCGTACTGTAGCTAGTTATATAAATATTCAGATCTTGATGATTTTTAATTCTGTGAAATGAATGATATCGTCTGCAGATCAATTTCTGTAATAGAATAAGTATCTCGGTCGCTTGACGATTAAACTTCGGAAGCTCCTATAACAAAAAAGCATCGATTTAAAAAAAAAATCAAATTTCTTAATAAATATTTTTATTAATATCTCCTAAAGTTTTGATTCGATTTTAATAAAATTTGAAATGTCTCGACAAAATTCTGCAAAGATAATATATCTTAAATTTCAAACCATTTGGTTGGGTAGTTTTTGCGTTGCTATATGCGGACGGACGACAGACAGACGGACAGACAGACCGACGAACGGACAGACAGACGGACGGACCAAGTGACGACATTAGGTGCTACGTATTTATATAATTACGAACGCACCTAATAAGAGTATTTTACAAATCGTACACAAATTCAACTTAATTGCAATGTGTCAGCAACTTGATGTTAAAAACTTTTTTATGTGTTAAAATTATTTGGAAAAAAATTAGCATTTCAAGAGTTTACACAAAAATAACAAAACATGCATTAACATAAAATATATTTCTACATATAAAAATATGTATAAATGTTTTATATATTTAAATAATATTGTAAAAATGTATTGGCAAACGAAAAACAAAATATTTCTAATTTTTAGTACAGCCATTCGAACAATGCTAATGTAGCTAGCATTATGATATAAAAAAATATATTTACAAAAATAATACTGTAACATACTATCGGGAAACGAAAAACAATGTTTAAACCTGATAAAAATTTCCAGTTTGCAAAAAAAAAAAAAGAAAAAAAAAAAAAAAAAAAAATCCCTGACGGCTCGATCTACAGGCACAGGTAGATTTCGAAGACGCAGACCGTGGGGAGCCTGTTTAGTGGGAATTGCAGAAGAAATGACCTTTTTACAATGATGTGGCTGTTGGAACCGCCCTCTTCGAAATCTACCTGTGTCAAGTAGGCGGAGCCGGTAGAATTTTATTTTATTTTTATTTTTATTTTATTTTTTTGGTGTAAGGGTTGGTCCTATAAAAAAATTGTCAATATAAAAATTGTAGATAATATTAAGAGGATTTATAATAAATTTAACCAGATTTTATATCTTGTGAATTGACAAAGTTATAATTTTTTTTTTCTTTGAGTCCATTTTTAATTATATCAAAAATCTGTCATACGTAAATTTTCGGCCTTTTTCCTAGAAGTAATAATAACTTTAAACGAATTCGATACGTATCATAATTAAGACGTTATGGGGATTTTTCTGTTTTCACAAAAAGCCCCACCATTCACCCCCCTCCCCTCCCCCCCCCCGCCTTTGTTCAATTTTACTCATTAACGAACTTGACCGAGATTTTATGCCCTTGATTTTTTGTATTAGTTTGGAGGCGATTTGAACAGATTTTTTGAAGTTATCGTGTCCATAAAAAAGTGACATAGATAGATAAAGTTTTGAAACGGGGGTGGTTTGGGCTTCTGGGAGTCATAATCGTTGTAGATCTGCAAAAAATTTTCAGAAATTCCAACATAGGGGAGAATGCAATAGGTAATATTTCTTACGAAATCTACTTACAATTATGTTTATAAAGTGTTTTACTTGACTTTATAACTTAGAATACGTTATTTTGTGGCCGTCTACAGCTCACATATTACTTAAATACATTAAAACATTACTAGTAAATATGATTCTATTTAGGTGCTAATCATTGTTGAAGTTCTCACAACAAATAACCGCGTCAACAATGCTAACAATAAAACATTTCTTCTGAAGTTAAAAGAAAATATACAAAATATTTAGTAACAGAAATATACAAAATATTCTATAATGCTATTTCATCCTTTATACGTAAATAAACAAAATTTACTAACCATGTTTGGATTGATCCTTAACTTCTATGAGTCATCATCCATTGAAGAATTACATGTACTTCACATACCCCCCCCCCCTTTTTTTTTTTAACTTTCGAAAAAAATCTAAATTATGAAAAAGAATGGATACAAATAAACATATTTTCATTTTATTTTCAAGTTTTACAGGGGAAATTTTTTTTAATCTGATGAGAGTACATTTGTTTACCGTAGTATATACTATACTAAAATTTGACTGTATGTTTGTAATTCACAAATTCTTCTAGAATATGGAACGCAGTGCGATGATGTTAACACCAGTTATCCGAAGATATAATATAACCTCTTAGAAATTTAAAATTTGAATTCGTTTCCAAATATTTATTCCTTTGTAACCTTTAAAAAAAGTTTCTCTAAATTATAGTAACTAATTATAGCAACAAAATTATAGTAACTAAATGATAGCAACTAAAGTACTTGATTATTGTAAATAAAAGGAAAAGAAATGGGTAAATAATGTGATATAATCTGCTATCGGAAATGGTCAACAAATACCTATATATTTATTTTGTTCGAGTAAATCGATTTAAGTTTACAATCTCTTTAAAAATATACTATAAAGACTATTCATATGATTTACTTTCACATTTACTAAAATTATTATCAAAAAGTAAAATATTTTCCCTTTATTGATTAATCCATGCAAAATAATATTTTACGAATTTGTTTAACATGTACATGTTTGATAGAACATATAATTTTGAGCACATGGAGTCTGTTACATACGCTCAGATTTTTTTTTTTTCAGAACCATAGGAAACTAGGCTACAGAACTTGGCAACAATTAGCCTGGCCGAATTCGCTTAAATGAGTTAGACAAGTCAACAAACATTAGTTTTTTAATAATGAGGAACGGTCTAATTTTTTATCAAAAATTCTTTCGACCAATGGAATTTTATTACCCGTTTGTCGTCATTTTCTTATAAAGGCTTTGTAGTACTATAACAGCATCATGAAATTTCAAATAACTTAAAAGTTTAGTTTTGATAATTTTTATCGTAAATCCAGATGATTTAATTAATAAAAGTAGTAAAACAGATGAAATTACAGAGACGAAATGTGTTTTAATGCAGAAATAGCCTAACAGTTAAGAAAGAAATATTTGTTTACTTCTCTCTTAAAAATTCAAACGAATAAATTACTTTACTAATTGATCTGTCAGGCTGTTCTTTACAGTCCGAATTTTGTCATAATATAATATCTACTTTTAGCTTGGTTGGACACTTTTCTTATAAATATCTGGAAACCTTAAATTTTGAAGCTATACTGTTTCTGAAATAAACTTTTCATTTTAATTAGAATAACATTGGTATAGGTTCCAATGACTGAAGGTGGAAAGAAAATTTTAATTTACAACTTGCGTTTCAACCTTTAACAATACGACGAAACAACTGACCGTGTAGTAAAGTCAGATCCATAAAATCAAAGACTGACAGGCCAGAATTTTTTACGAAAAATTAACAATTCGCCGTGAATAGCTGATTCGTATCAAGAACTGGAAATATGAGCATATTTGAGTTTACATTATCTCGTAAAGTTTATTTATATATTAAAATTAATTACATAAATTTTCTGGGTATTATTTTTTATTTATTTTCTATTTCCATATGAAAACGACTAAAAAAAAGCATTTTGTGTTTTATTGGTTGTATATTGTTTTCAGTTTACTATGTGCATAAATTAATTTATTGAAATTTCTAGTGAAACAATAGTTCGGAGGATGATATCGTGTGCAGGTTGGAATGGGTACTATTGCAGATTGTGTCTTCGTTGACGAATACTTAGCTTCTATCTACAAACGCAAATTTTATTTCTAAGTAAAATCTTTTCTAGTTCAATATCATGTTTGATTAAATATAACGATTGATTCAAAGTAGAGGTGATAACGCTTATCTCTTAAACAGCTGAAAAACATACCCAAATATAAATAGTATATAAATGAAGTATGAATTTCAGGTATGGCATTTGTTTTAAAAGGGTAATTGTTAAAATAAGAATTATTTTAAAGATAAGATATATATAAGATAACTTTTTATATGGAGCTTATTTGTTCTATAACTTATGTTAAAAATATATATATATATGTTGTCTAAGAAAGTCATTTTAGAAAATCCACTGCACTTTGACCTAATCTTACCAAGTTGTGATACTTTGAATTTTACGATTTTCAATGTGTTGACACTGAAAACAAAAAGAGACATTTTTAGTGTCGGAAAACACTGAAAATTCATAAAAAAATAAATTTTGGTGGTAAAAGAATATGTTTTTTTCCAGGTTCCTCTTAGACAAAGGGCAACCTTTTTTCTAAATATGTATTATAGAAAAAAACGGTACCTTATTAAAAATGAATTTCCGTTATTTATCATATATTCAGCCCAATGTAACAGAAATGTGATATCTGAAAGCTATACTTATTTAAAAACATTTTGTAATCGGAAAAATGTTTCTATAATCAACTGTAAGAATAAGAGATATTCACCATTAACTTCATTTTGAAACATATGATATATTGTAGTTTATTACATGATTTTGTGTTATATACGACACTTTTTAGGTGCGTTCGTAATTATATAAATAGGTAGCAACTATTGTCGTCGTCTGGTCCGTCCGTCTGTCTGTCTGTCCGTCCGTCCGCATATAACAACGCAAAAACTACCCAACCGAATGGTTTAAAATTTAAGATATATTATCTTTGCAGAATTTTGTCGAGACATTTCAAATTTTTTAAAAATCGAATCAAAACTTTACAAAATATTAATAAAAACATTTATTAAGAAATTTGATTTTTTTTTTTTTAAATCGGAGCTTTCTTTTTATAGGAGCTTTCGAAGTTTAATCGTCAAGCAACCGAGATACTTATTTTATTACAGAAATAAAACTGCAGACGATATAATTCCTTTCACAGAATTAAAAATCATCAAGATCTGAATATTTATAGAACTAGCTATAGTACGAACGCACCTCGTTTGTAACGTTTGACGTACAATTTCCAACTTTTTTATACTTACAGGCGTTAAGGACGAAAAAAAAAACGAAACGTTGGATATAATGTTAGTTCAAGTTAATATAAAAATACATTGATATATAAAAGTATCATTATATGTCATAGACTGTCTTTTAAAATAGAGCTGACCATCTACACATGCTCAAACGGAAACAGACTTTTAAAAGTACAATAGTAACTCCATTAATGTTATGACATAATTATATCCAACATATCAAAACACATTTAAATACAAATTTTCAAAAATCTGTTCATGAGACAGCAGTTATTGAAGTATAAACCAACAATGTTAAACAAAAATGTTGATCTATTTCTATAATAACCTATCTAAAACAATAAAACTTTCAGTTTTTACAACAAAAACTTACTGAGTTTTCATTAGGGATGCACCGGATATCCGTCTCTTGCCGGATATTCTGCTTATTCGGCACTCAAACCGGATATCCGGTCCGGCCGAATACTTCAATATCCGGTTGCCGAATAGTGACTCATTCTCAAAAGTTAATTTGAAAATTAATTTGTTTCTTAACCAACATTATCCCGTTAAAACAATGTTAGTAGGAATAAATATTCATATTTTTGCAAAAATGAAATTATAGGATTTATATATAAATGAAAATATAATATTTAAAATATGACAATTATTTATAATTAAAGATAAGTTATGGTGCTCAGCATTTTCAGGCTCTGTTACGTTTTTATCACAAATATTTTCCCCCTTCTGAGAATAAGCGTTCACTCCTCTGGTTGTCTCGTTTTCTTGTGTTTTCAACAATTCTAAAGTAAAAATGATTTTATTGAATCTTTTGTCACTACTTTGTCTATGGATGGAAGACCAGCTGTGGTAAAATAATAATGATCATGAAAATAATTGTGCCACTTTCTTGAATAGTTCACTATCCCCTTTCTACTACAAAACAAGATACTTGCACTGAGGAACTTCTCTATTTAAATTCTGTTAGAAAACATTCGTCATAGGAAAAGTAAGTAATAATCAGTATGTAAGAAAAGGAAAAGGCGCTTCAATAGGATGTTTAGTATTTATAAATAACGAAGATTTATAAGTATGAAAAACAGAAATTACTTAATTGTTTATTTTTTTAAATTCAATGGCCCTGAATAAAAGAAAGAAAACTGCTAATATGTATATTCGAATAGGCAAAAGACAAAAAATGAATAAATTTAATACTTAATTAGTAAAAAGCATTTGTTATATAAGCAACTTTAACTTAATAAATGAGTTGATCTATTATTAACATTTGAATGACATAAAATTATAATAATTTAAAGTTTTCCTTCTTCAAAGCAAGCATAAAATAGAAATATTGCTATTGAAATTAAAAACAAAAAAGTATTCGGCCGGATACCGGATATTCGGTAAAATTTTGTACCGGATATTCGGTATCCGGCAAAAATTCACATCCGGTGCATCCCTAGTTTTCATAATGTGAAATTTATAAATTTAAGGCGCTTGCTGTCTCCAAAAAGCGTTTTTCCATATTTAGTACCACAAAACGTCGAAAGTTCACAAAATTACAAGTAACAAAACTGAGTAAGTCTGTTCCTGGAAAAATGAAATATTTCATATTTATTAGCCATAGCATGGAAATTAGTACCCTAAATATGATTTATAGAACCAGGACTAATGGAACAATTTTGGCTTTTGCGTATTGAACAGAATAAGGTTCTCGATAACAAAACAATTTGAAAGAATGATTTTTTAGACTATTAGGAAAAGAAAAATGGTAAATTTGCAAATATTAAAAGAAATAAAAGAGATTTAAATACGGGAATAAATAGGAAATACTTAATATAATAAATAATGTAAGAAAGTAGGGTTTTTTAAAGAAGATATGGACAGTAATGGAATAAATTTAAGAAAAGAAATATTTTAATAAACTAGGGTTGTAAATGGAGTATTAATAAAAGGTATTTTCTATAGAATAAATTTAATAGGGTATGAAATTTTAAATTTTGTAATATATATATACATATATTAAAACTCGAGATTAAATAGCAAAATAACTTTAGAGTATATGGTATATTTCCTATATAATAATCAATAATTAGAAACTTTGGTTCAAATCAAAGAAAACATAAAAAAAGTATTTATTCTTCACAAGGACCAATTTATGTTGTCTTCTTACAAAATAAATTTATTTTTAGACATACAAGGTTTGAAATCCGATAGCAATTTAAAATTGTGTTCATAAATAATACAGTATTGATGAAACTGTCATGCATACAAAGAAGTTCTCGCGGAAGTTTAATCCGAAATGAAACTCTTGTCATCTGCAGTTTACATATTTATGACTTAAAATCATAACCATAGAATGAGCTTCTTTCTATTCCCTCAGTGCTTATTTTATTGACATAAATGCTGGACGTGCGAATTATCACTGATATCCTCATGTAACAATGCTAATACTATAAATCACATTTCTACAAAAGTTAACAGAAACATATTTGAAAAGAGAGAAATTATAATTATTTTTTTGTTCATAAATATTACAGTATTGACGAAACTGTCATGCATACAAATAAGTTCATGCGGATGTTTAATTTGAAATGAAACTCTTGTCACCTGCAGAAAACATATTTATGACTTGTGATAACTTTAGGATGTGTTTCTTTTTATTCACGCAGTGTTTATTTTATTGACATAAACGCTGGACGTGCAAGTTTGCACTGATATCCTCTTGTATATAGAGTGATAAAATGCTCTATATACAAGAAACTACAAATGCTATTACTATAGTTCACATTTCTGGAAAAGTTAACAAAAACCTTCTTGGAAAGAAAGATATTAAGAAATAGTTTGTTTAAATTTTATTATCAGGACAAAATGCTGACAAAATCTTTCAGAATATTTTGTGTTGTACTTGCTTAAGTGGATTGCATCACACTTTTGGTGCATTGCATAAATAAACAGAAAACACTAAATATTTGTTTTATAATTTATCAGATATCGATGTCAAAATATGCCATATAAGAAATCTGTGAAATAAATACACTTTTTAAATGACGCACGTTCGGAATTTTAAAAAGGTTTAAGATTGATATTTTTTTATGAAAAAGAACCACAGTATTGTCAAATATGTGAAAAGTGTGACCTGGAACGAATTTATTTTTCATGCAAGAATAATTTTGGGATAAAATAAACCAACAACATTTTCTTCTATTTGGTTTTTCAAAATATGCATGATTTTTTTTTTCATTATCTTAAAATAATTGAAATAAATTCAAAAAGTTTTATTGTATTTTACTCTGCTTACTTTAAATTCGTTACTTACGTATAAAAAAAAAAAAAAAATGTGTTATGACAATAATTAAAATTAATATATAGAAATAAACTCTGCATCTGATGGCAATATCTACTTTTGTTTATTATAGTGTAATATGTTGGAAAACCGTTAAACTTAATCTAATAAATCATTTTTCTCGAATATTTAAATTAGGAAAAAATTATTTCCTTGTCATTTGAGCACACAAAATAATCATTTTAAAAATAAGTAATGTAGTTTTTAATCATGCTTGTGTTATTTCATTTACATAACTTTCGAACGTAAAAACATTATTAAAAGTCATACAACAAATAACGTCTTTGACTACTCTAACTATATAATATGTTTACAGAAATTTTAAAGAGGCATCTACAACCGCTAAATCTTTAAAATATAAAAATTTTCGAAAACAAAATGTTTATATGAAATAGTTATATTTTCGAGGAATTTTAAAATAAACCACATAAAATTTTCCAAATATATACATTTGTCAACATTGGCACTTTTTATCAACACAAATTATAATTTTATTAAATTATATTCAAAAATTTATGAAATATACACAATGCAATTTATGCATTGACACTTACTATAGCATGATCCCTATTGAAAACGACGTGTGTGCCATTTATAGTTTATATACAGGAGCAGTCAAAATTATTCAGTTACATTAATTTCAATGAAAAAAAAGATTCAAGTGCATTTGGATGATTTTAATCCATTCAAAATATGACTAAAAAGCATGTGCAATGATTAAAAAGACACTTTAAAGCCATTTATATCAAAGCATTTCAAAAGTATTTTTTTAAAGATACGCGAAAGATTTATCTTGAATTACTTAATATTTTTGCTTGATATCTTCAAGTTTTTATCTATTATATCTATATTGTAAAACTGAACATAAAGCTGTGTGTTTAGCAATTTTTAACATTTTCCAACATAGTTGAAAAATGTTTATGACTTCGGTTTGTCTGCAGTCTGGCCGTCTCTCCGTGCTCTACCTCTAGTAAATATTGCCCTGAAATTTTTGTATGTGATTAGCACTTATTATAGCATGATCCCTATTGAAAATGAAGTGTGTAGCGTTTATAATTTATGTGTAGCGACAGTCAAAAGTATTCAGTTACATAATGATCAATCGAAAAAAAAATCGTTTGAAGTGCATTTTGATGATGTTATGCCATTCAAAACATGATGAAATTTATATACAATTATATAGCGCGCTAAAGCATGCTTCTTCTAAAATATGGTGTACACAGCAATTGTTATTCATTTAAAGAGTACAAAAAATAATTCTGTCATACAATGTTCTACGGAGAAAAATCGCTTGCAATGTAGTTTAATGATGTTTTACTATTTAAAACATAATGAAATTTATATATAAGACTGAGATGCACTATAAATTGCTCACCGAATAGTATAGTGTGTATTGCATTTATCGTTCATTTACACGGACACACAAAAAATAATTCGTTTACAGTCTTTGGTCGATAATTACAGTCTGTGTGTGATATGTGCGTTTTCAACTTTGTTTCGAGTATATTTAATTGTGTTACGCATTTTCCTGCTGAACTATATTTAGTAGATTAATATAAGTTTGTGGAATAAAAATAAATTCATATACACGGCTACGCATAGAACAAGATTACTTTTTTGACTATGAAAAGTAAATGCTAAAACTTGAATTTTAAATGTATTAAATGTTTCTTAAACTGCTTACTACATCATCACCTCATCATCTTTCACCTCATTTAACGGTGATGTTTCGTTCAAATCGTTGAAAGTGAATTTTAATGCGGTATGCATTTTAAAGCTTAACCAAATTTCAGTACATACGTGATGTGTATAAATTTTAAACTCATAAACAGGGTCGTGCAAATTTTTTTCATCACTGCTGATTATTATCTGAATTACTTAGAGTTGTTTTTTTAATTGTGTTTTACATATTAAAATATTCATTCACAGGGCCACGTAGAAAACTGAGTATATTGCCATATATGGATGATAATTATTGGTGAGATTTTAGTTGTGTTATGCTTTTCCAAACCGAATTAATTTCAGCTAAATAAATGGCATGAATAAAAATCTGTAGATCATGTACAAACTATTTCTAGATACCACATCTTTTAAATGTGTTTTGAGTTATGCAGTTAAATTAAATTTCAGCAAACCATTTGGAGTCTAACACATCTGTAGATCACATACAAAAGAAATTGAATAAATAATCTTATCGACTGTAAGCGTTCAGTTCTGAAATTGAGTATGTATCTTTGTTATGCGTTTTCGAAATTGTTTACATACATATGTTCTTTTCTCTTATTAAATAGTAACGTTTTGTTAGCGTATTTTTGAATTGTGGGAAAGTGGTTCTTAATATATGCGCGGTGTGTGATTCTTGTTACCACTAGAACGTCCGCTTGTGTCATTTCGACACCAAACCGAATTTAGCCTTACCTCTCTATCACATTTTTTCACCTATATTCTTCAAATTGTATGACTTTTAATCTTTTTACGTAATAAGCACACTATCGAAATTTTTATTATGTGATTCAATTTTATAAAAAAATGCAGCCAAATTCACTTAGAACGTCTGTTGGTGTTATTTCGACACCAAGCAGAATTTACAATAAATCATCATTCTTTTGTGAAAATGTAACAATATAAGCTTAATAAAAGTACAAAGACGCAATATAGTGTTAAATTAGAACTTATAGCGTCATTTTTGCACAAATAAATTAGCGGTGTCGAAATGACACCGGCGGCTGTTTTAGGATGTCGAAGTTGTCGGCCGTTCTAGTTTTAAAGTATAATTTTAAAGTATGAAGAGGATTAATCTAACAGTCAAAATGTAAAATTAAAAACATTTTTCACTTCTGTCTTTATTTTCTCAAATACCTTTTTACTCAAATGTCACTGCTATTATACTGTAACTACTTACATATAAATTAAAGAACCTTTATTTGAAAATAAAGATATACGAAACGAACTGAACAAACTGAGGATGTTGCGTATACTGTCAAATCAGTCAATCAGTCAATTGTTTGGATTGTAGGCGATGATTTAGTTTTTAATTTTCCCATAAGAAAAAGCAAAGACTTTTAATATTAAGTAGTAACTAATTTGTTACTACTTAATATTAAATTAAATTCCTAAAATCTTGTTGTTTTAAATTCTTGTAATATCTGAAACGAACAAAACATATCGAGGTTGATATAGTCCGTACACGATAACGTGTCCAATGAATAACTAAATTTTAATGAATTCACTCTTTAAGTTGTCAAACGCCTACCATCTAATAGAAGAATATAGGATTTAATCAAATAATCAATTTTCCGCGTCACTTATGTCTGTTAGAAAATTTCTTTTCCCCGTAACGGTCGGAATTCTTTCAACACCATAGGTCAATTTTCTCGTGCTATTCCTGTATGTATATTGGTAAAATAACACTAGTTTCCAAAAAAAAGAACATTGTTCATGAAATGAAACATATATTATTTATGTAGGCTATGGACGGTAGTTTTTTTTTTTTTTTTGTAGCACGTCACAATTCTGAGATATGAAGGTCTTTGTTTTTTATCTATCCGCAATTGTTTAAATACGTTTATCGTTTGATTTTGTAAGCAACTGTGTAATTCAAAAGTCTTATTTTTATATAAAAATGTCATCTAGATTGTGTAAACTACATCCAAACCGATTTTGTTATGTTTGTGGCAAAAATTGTTCAGTTAAATCGTGGTTTTCCTATAACAAAACCATTGCAAGAAGCCTATTTACATTATTTTGGATTTCCGGTGTCAAATCAAGATAAAAATAGCGTTCCTCATGTGACTTGCACAAATTGTAGATTGGTCCTCAGCTCTTGGTATTCAGGTAAAAATAGATCACTGAAATTTTCTAAACCAATGATATGGAGAGAGCCAACTAACCACGTAACCGATTGTTACTTTTGTTTATCAAAAACTTTTGGTTTTAACTCAAAAAATAAAGATAGCGTAAAATATGCAGACTTTCCATCAGTGACTAAGCCGGTTCTTCATTCAGAGGCTGTACCAGTTCCCGCACCACCTGGCAGAAGTGACCAAACTCACACAGATACAGCAAGTAGTATTACAATGCACGAGCATAGTGACAGTGAACAATCAAGCTCAGATAACTTTGCCGATGATGAGGGCAGTCCATATTTAATAACTCAATCTAAACTGCACGATCTTATAAGATATTTACAGTTGTCTAATTCAAAAGCGGAATTACTTGGTTCTAGGCTGCAACAGTGGAAATCGCTTGCTCCTAGTACAAAAGTTATTATTTATAAAGAGATTGTTGAAAATTTATTGCAAAATTACGAGCGTATGGGTATAAATATGTCACTAAAAATTCATTTTTTTGCATTCTCATTTTTAGATTTTTTTACCAAAAAATCTTGGTGGTATCAGTGATGAACACGGTGATCGATTTCACCAAGGTTTAAAATCATTTGAGAAAAATTATCAAGATTTTTGGGACCAAAATATGCTAGGTGACTATTGTTGGTCTGTTGTGAGAGATACAAATGAAAATATTTATAAAAAAAAGAGCAAAAATTACCCTTTTTAACTGTCTATTGTTTATTTAGATGTAGTTTTTTGTAAAAATCTTCTTAATAAATATTTCAAAAAACAGACGTGCTGGATTTAAAAAAAATATTTTTTCGTAGATGTAGAAACACAAAGTATTTTATATAACGTATATGTATGTAATAATGTATATATATGTAACCGTATATATTTCATTTCATGAACAAAAGTCATGTAAATTAGTGTAATCAACCATTAAAATTTTGGATGTTAAAATATTTTAATTAGGAATTTTGGAACCAGAAATATTTAAGAAAAATAAATCTTATTATAAATTGGAAACTTTTCTGATTTTGAAAGTCTGGTTAATCACAATATGCTGAATGCTGCCAGAATTAATCTGCAATAGTTGGAGTATTTTTGGTGCTCATAACGTTGTTTGATATATCGATATTGTACTGGACCAAGTATCATCTCAATTTGTTAAGGCTTTTACCAATTTAAACAAGTTGGAAATTGTACGTTAAACGGGCGCATTCGTTTTATAACTAGTTTTACTATGTTGAAAAATCCTCCTTATTATTTCAATGAAATGAATTATATCGTCTGCTATGAGCGAAATGAGAATGCCTTTTAGGTAGCTTTCAATACAAAAAAGTATAAAGATACCTATTGCAGCCGTTAGGAGGAAAGCAGTTCCGGAAAATTTCGATATATTTTCACCGATCATGATCCCCAGACCCCAAAACCACCCTCCGTTCAAATATTGATTTATATATATATATATATATATATCTGACCTATGTCATACGATAACGTCCGTATTTATGAATCGATTTTGATGAAACTAATTGTGTGTATTAAGGTCACTAATGTCTCGACTGAGTTCGTTGGCCAGCTTGGTCCGCCATTTTGTTTCAAGATGGCGGCCATTTAAGAAATTTAAAACTAAAATAAATATACAAAAAAAATAAAAATTCAAATTTATTTTTTAATTACGTGTTAGGCCTTGATACGAGGATTCCAGAGCATTATTTGGTTTACCTCTATCTTAAAAAATGGCTGAGATAGAGCAGTTTGAAATTCTAGGGTGGCTGACATTTTGAAACAAAACAGCACATTAACGCGATTACTCGCAAATTATTTTCTTTCATTGTTGTAATAATTTTCCCAATCATACGCATAAAACTATATATTCATATCCGTTAGCGCCAAATTCTCGCCAAAATTGGCGACATTTGGCGAAATATGCCAAATTTGGCGAAATTCCGCCAAATTTGGCGACCAAAATAAGTCTTCATAAATGAAGCCAATTTGGCTATTGCTCAATAATTTGGCGAATTTCTTATTCAAATTCAGTATTAACGAATCTTTTGTAAAAGTTTCTTTGCATTTTACCTTGCTGTTTTCGTGTAACTTTAGCTAAAATTTTAAAACGAAGATATAGGAAAGCTACCTTTTCCTCCCGGTACAGGCCGGAAGGACTTTTTTCATTACTACGTATGTCACGTTTACAAATGCGATTTTTTTTTCTACACCAGGCAATAACCAGACGTGATCTCCAGGTTGCGAAATTCAACCTGGAAATCTTGCTAAGCGAATGATTACCTCTATGGTTTAATATTTCTATGACTAACGATGAATGAATATACTTTATTTTATTTACTTTTTTTTAATTTACTTTAGTGGACTGAGATATTTGGCTGTTAACCTAATTTTCACTGAATTTATCTCAGAATCTATACATTTTTTTTTTAATGTAACTCCCCTCACAAGCAAGCATTTTTTTTTTTTTTTTGAACGATATTTCTAAAAATGTAACTTTTGTGCTATTTTATTTGAATGCCTAAGAGGGACTGCTCAGACTGGGAACCAGATCTGTAGAGCATAGATGTCCCTCCCGGTCCCTTTATTAAGGTCTTAAAAAAAAAAAAAAAAAAAAAAAAAAAAAAAAAAAAAAAAAAAAAAAAAAAATACATATTTTAGCTGGAGTTGAACCCGCCAGAAAACGCGACAGGGGGCGGGGTGGAAATAGTACATTACAGGTAGTTCACTGCCAGAGACATACCTCCAACGCGACACTGGGCAGTGAAGATGGTTTAAGATTGAATGATGTTCTCAGGAGCGGGTCAAGTTAGAAAGATCCATCAAGAACTTAAAGATGTTTTTTAGTTTATTTAAAAGTGCTGGGCGGGAAAGAATATTATCAAGCCAACCACTAGGGGGAGAAGAGGGGCGACGGATGTGCCAGCGAGCTGTAAGGGGGCAGTTAAAATAGAAGTGTGAGGCTGACGCCTCTGCGCCGCACTCACAGGTGGGAGTTCGGGCCCTTTTAAACCTGTTTAGATATGACCCGAAAGGGCCGTGTCCCGTTAGGAAGGCAGTGGTTGAGGGAGTTAAAGTAATGAGATTGCAAGATACCGCCGGGACTATGTCATAGGTATATCTTCCTTTCTCTGAGTAGTCCCAGTGGTCTTGCCACTGCTGCAACATGCGCATTTTAAGGGATCTTTTGATATAGGAGTGGGGCGCAGGTAGCGAGATGTCTATGGATGTTTTTGTCGTTGCTTCCTTTGCTAGCATGTCCGCAGATTCATTGCCGAAGATCCCCTTGTGTGCTGTCACATGACCTTGTGCTATTTTATTGTAAAAAAAAAGTTTTGAATGAAAAGGGCCGCCAAGCATATGAAAGAAGTGGTTTGCTCGTATTTGTTTTCCTCAGTCACATGACTTGCGCTTTTATTATATATATATTGCGTACGATAGTTTTAATAAAATAAAGAAAACTTTTATTAATATCTTTTTATGTTTTGATTCGAATTTCATAAAATTTGAAATGAGTCGACAAAATTCTGCAACGATAATAAAAATTAAATTTTGAACGATTCGGTTGGATAATGTTATATGCTGTTATATGCAGACGGACGGACCAGACGACGACTATAGGCGCTAAGTATTTATATAATTACGAAAGCCCCTAAAAATTGTACAGTTACGAAAACAGATGTTTTACCAAATAAAACATTATCAGAAATTGTAATTTTTGGTGTTAAAAAACTTATATATCTATTATTTATATTTAAACAATCAATCTCGGCTATTTCTTTTAAATGTATATTGATTTCGTATTTTCTTTCAGAATTATCACTTTAAATTATATGTTATACCATTATATTGTTGAACATTTACATGTTCACTCACAATTATACACGTAAAGAGAAGCTTAATAAGAGATGTTGAACAGGATAAGTGCACCATTACGAAATTTTCTTATAGAATTCTGTAAACAAATTACACAGAAAAAAATTCGTGAAATTTTATACAGTTATAGCTGCTTTTTTTTTGTCAACTACTTCTATAGAATTTTCTAATTTTTTTTTATAGAATTTATATAGAATTAGAATTTATATAGTATTAGAATTTATATAGAATATCATATAGAATTCTATACAATATTTTATATAATTCAATAAAATAGTTCATAAAATGTGTTATAGAATTCTATAGGATATTTTACAGAATTGAATCCAACAGCTCATAAAATGTTTCACAAAATTCTATAGAATATTATTGCATATTTTATAGAAAGCGTAATAAAATTCTACAGCTATCTATTTAGATATATGGGTCAAACCACACATATACAAAATAAGAATTTTAAAGAAAGACCAGCCAAAATTCTTATAGAATTCTACAGCTTATGTTAGAATAAAAATCAAAATTTTGTGAAATATCATGATGATAAAGATGATTTTTTACAGAAATCTACAGAAAATATTTTCTATACAGAAAATTTATTAAAAATGTCGCTAGAATCATTTAGAATACTTATATAATTCTAGATTATTCTATCAACTATCTATTGCATAACTATTTGAAATAATCCAAAAACAATTGCTATTTTTATATTTGTACTTTATCCTATTCAAAACTTTTTTAAGCAACTCTTCAAATTTCCCATAAAATTATTGCCAATACTCTTGACATTGCTGCAAATGAACCTGTATTTAACTGGTACCTAAAAAAATTAAGGGGTAATGAATAACTAGTCGGATATGCCAATCCCAAAACTTTCTTCTATCTCTTACATACTCTAATACCTCAAAAGTCGATATCACACCACCAAAAAAATCAATATTTTTCGTCATTCCATTGTACGTCAGCTGCTTGCCAATCGTCGGATTACTTGGATGCGATCAGCCAATGTATTATACTAAACTACAAAAAGTGCTTCTGACCTGTACCGGCAGGAAAAGATTGCCCTATTGCTTGGATTCTCCCTATTGCTTGGTTTTAAGATTTTAGCTATCTTTACTGAAAAACACGAAGCTAAAATGCGTGGAAACCGATTACAGAAAAGTCATTCCCAGTTCTCTTCAATATTGAATTTGAATGAGGATATCGCCAAAGTAACAGACATAGCCAAGTTGGCTTCATATATGGCAACGCATTTTTATCACCAAATTTGGCGATATTTCGCCAAATGTTGCCATACTTGGCGAGAATTTGACATTGGCGAACATAAATATATAGTGTTAAGCATGTAAGAGTTGAAACAATGATTACAACAATGAAAGATTATGTGCTGAAAGCATGTTCACTAAAACTCGTAAATTAAACCCGTTTATGGAGGAATCGTGCTGTATTGTTTCAAAATGTCAGCCACCCTAATATTTAAAATTGCTATATCTCACCCATTTTTTGAGAGAGAGGCAAAACAAAAAATGGTCTGGAATCCTTGAATCAATGCTAAACATGTAATGAAAAACATTTTTAGGATTTCCAATTATTTTTACATATTTTTGAACTTGAAATATTTAAATGACTATCACAGCGTTCCCTACAAGCACAATATCCCCAAATTCAACTGGGACTTGCAGGCAATAGTCAAAAACATATAAAAATAGTTTGATTTAATTATCGGCATAACTTCATAAACTTTTCGATGATACAATAGTGAAAATGGAACAAAAATCGCTATCGCAGCTCCCCCTTTCGTCAGAATATCCCAAAATTCAAGTGGAACCTGCTGACCATAGCCAAAAACATAGAAAAAAAATTGGTTAAATTTTAAGCATAAATTCATATACTTTTTGATGATACAATGAGGACAGACAGACGGACAGAGAGATATTTTGTAAAAACATGGTTTTCGTAATTTCTGACCCCTAAAACGTGTAAATCCATCAATAACTGGGAGTCGATAAAAATTTCGGTTACAATACTTTCTTCTGTCATAAGTAGAAGAAAGTAAAAATGAAAATGCCAAGTTTTTATTACGGTTGAAAGGAGATCTTCACAAACATTCCTATTAATAGCTTACAGGAGGCACTTTTGAAAACAGTAGAGCTGGTTTTGGACGTTATGGATTTTAACTCTAACTTGTTTAATAAAGTATGTCGATTTTGCTTTTCAACAATTATGTTTAAACAGGGTCTAAAATTTACTGTCAAATTAATATTAATTAAATGAATATTAGTTATTCACCCACAGTTGCCAACCTATTTTTATTTTATTATGAGTTTTAGTACAATATTAATACAGCTGATGTTCGCTTTTTAGCTTACAGGCACATAGACGATTTGCTTGTTTTAAAGTTTATTGGTGACTTTGAAGAAATTTTCTTATGAAATTTATCCCGAATATCTTATTTTGAAGAAAACTAATGATGATAATTTGGCGGCTGATTATCTTGATATTACAATTTAAATTGGAAATACAGTACAGATATCGGTTTATGATAAACGTAATACTTTTCCATTTAATGTTAATCAACTTGTTCACTGGCCTTCTAACGTCTATATAATTCATAAATGGTCTTCATAAGCATCTACATATAAATATCATTATCTGTCATATGTACAATTTTCTTAGAATTTGTAGAGGTAAAAAGATGGTACATAAGGAATTATTTTATTTTATACGTAAACTATATTACAAAAACAATATTCCTCTTGATTTTATAAAAGAATATTCAGATTTTGAAGACAGTCTCCATTACTAATTAATTGCCAGTGATCGACAGTAAATGACTTGTATTTCCTAAAACCTATATAAGGACGGTATTATGGTGTTGGCTGCGTTTATTAGCAACTGACTTGCAACGAATTGGTTGATGGAAAATGGATTTCGATTTGGTTATTCTGTTATTGTTTTTCGTAATGTGGCAGTGAGGCAGAGTTCGTGGGGTGTGGTTATTCAACGGACATTCATTACATCTACAGCTTACTAACTATTGTGTCGTGGTAAGGCATTCATTTAATATTGTAGCGTAGGATCCGGTGGAGAAACGTCTGTTATGTAGCCTTCAAATATGTTTTTGTATATTTTGATTTTGCTACGCAGAGTTCTGGCCGTTAACCACTGCCACAAATACATGCTTGCTTTGTGTGCTTGGCTGCTTTTTTTTTTTAACCCACTGCCGACGAGGCCGCAGCTTCTCTTTTGGTTGGTTTTCAGTGGTTTTAATGTTGTATTTTTTTATGTTTTATTTTTGTGTTTTCTGGTTTGGTGAAGAGGGGTGCTAGTTCAGGACAAATATATTATTTTGCTAGATTATACACAGACACAAATATATATATACATATATAAAGTAAGCTCCCTAAAATACGTGACCCTAAAATCCACAAACGTCTAAAATCGACCCATCGTTTCAGATTTGAATATTGAAACTAACATTTAAGATGCAAGTTTAAAATTCAATTTTTTAAATATATATATATATATGTATGTATGTATGTATAATTCTATACACATTTTAATATGGAATTCTGGTTAGTATGATTAAACTCATGTTTTCTCATGATGGAAGTATAAATTATTTTCTGAAAAATTTCAAGATATCGCTGATATCAGTGGCATTCGTGATATTTTTACCAAATACATTTATGTATTAATCAAGCTTTTATTTGGTTATTAAGTATGGCTAAACATGAAATAAAACTTTGTAATTTAAAGATTTTGATGTGAATTATATGTGTACATTTATAAGGAAAGTTTTTCTGAATAATTCAAGAAAAAATTATCTCATTATCATTATGCATTATTAATTCTTGACCTTTACTTTTAATATTGTAATTTACTTAATTATTATTATTTTACTTTTTTGTAAGCATTCATTATAATTTCGAGTACATTGTTAAATTTAAATTACTGTTTAAAAATGTAAACAAAACAGTGATCAGAAATCTGCAAAATTCTAAAATCCGCACAATCTTTGTATATGTATCTATGCATGCATGTATGTATGCATGTATGTATCTAAACATAATAATAAACTTAAAAATAATAGAGATATATAAATGGATAAATATTGTACAGAAAAAGATTAATATTTTCATTACATAATACAAAGTAGATGAACGCATGATAAAGCTAAATGTAGGATTATTTTTTCCCTTTAATTTGAATTAAAATATTATACATGGACTAATAATCCATACATAATTTTGAGTTTACATTCATATTAAATTGTGCCTATTAAGCTTTTTAATCATTGCAGAAATGTTAAAAAAGCTATTCACAGAATTTCATTCTTTAATTTTTACTGTGCAAAACTGTCACATTTCATATATTGCGATAATATTTTGTGATTTTGTGTATACATAATGCGTGCGGACGCTAATATTATGATTTGAATGCATGTCACGTTTTTCGGAGAAGGTATGAAATAATAAAACACCGTTTTTATGTTAAGCTTATTTTATAGGCGTATTATGACTAATATCACATATATACACATAAATCTAAATAAAAATATTATGTCCCTTTCTGTGAAAAGCATTTTTATGATAGACGTGGTAAAAATAAAAATTAATTTCTAGTAGCTAGCTAATAACATTTTTTAGTATTTAATCAATAAGTATATCTTATTACTAAATATTTGTGTGTCAAAAGTCCCGATGATTTAAGTATTAAACTTATTCATCATTAAAATTCAAAGAAAAACTGTTGGAATTTTTAAAAATATTTTCTACGATAGATATAATAGCGTAACTTCACTGATTTGAACTATATGATAAATCTCCAACTATTCGAATGTGTTCTGAACATACTTTGGATATTTAGAAAGACGGATAATTGTGTCAATTATAGCAAAATTTTTTATTGTGAAATAAAAGTGCCACTAAAATCACATTTGTTTAATGAAAAGGTAAACATAAAACATCCAACTTACATTAAGCCTATTTTTAATATTATCACCTTTACCACATAGAAGTTATAAAAAATAAAGATTCTGACATAAATTTACATGTGTTAGTTGAACATGCCATTCAAGATTATTCTTTGGGCGTGTATTTTATAATAAAAACTAAATAAACGAAAGCTTTGCCGTGAGATTGCCGATGTGATGTGGTTGCATTATTCCATAGCTGTTACGGGATATAACGGTAATTAGTAGCAAACTGTAAACTAAAGTGTAATTATTGCTTAAAGTGATAAAAAACGTAACAAAAAAGGTTTAAAAATACGTTTTAATATAGATTACATATGTTTCCTTCGCTCAGACAGCGACAACTTCAAATCAAAATGATAAATAAAATATTCTCGCCAAGTTTTTAAAAATGAAAAACATAAATCACGAGATCACATATCCAATGCAAGCAGGTGCTTAAAATGGTAAAATTGTAAACATGAAAATTATTATTTTATTTTTAATTTTATTTCTTTTTCAATGTGTAAGCATCGCATGCCAAATTTTAAGTAATTCAAAAGAAGACGATTCGTTGCAAATGTTATCGTTTCGCAAATATATTTCTATTCACGGTAATGGATGGGAAATAAACTTTGTGCTGCAGAACTAACTTGTGTTCCTTTGTTTGTTTGCACTTTTTACGCCTTAGATTAAAGATGAAAGTCTGTAATCGATTTTCCACCTACATCCTGATATACTTGAGTTATAAAGATTATAAAGATTGGTGTGTTTCCGATAAAAATAGGACATTTTAATATTTTTAGAACTTAATTATAAATTATAAATTTAATTTGAAGGCATTTTTCCGCAGGGGAAAAATCGGTAAAGAATTTTTATGGTTACGAATGTTTACGAGTTACAAAAACAATGCAGTTAATTATGTGCCAAACCACTCTCGCCAAAAATGCCAAATTTTTGTGAAACTGCAACAACAAAATATTTTAAACAGTAAAAAGTAGAAAAATATATAAAATTAAAGCACGTAATATATATATATAATACATATTTATCATTTAGTAGTTTAATATTGCTTAAATTATGATTTTGTGTTAAGAAAACAATTTAGAATAGCTTCTTTTGTCTTTCCTGTTGCCGTATCTTAAATAAATAAATAAATAAATAAATACTTTTTTGGCCAATTTACTTCTTTCCACTTTCTATAAAGCGCAAATCAGAGGGGTGAATTTTCAATAATCGGTGTACCACAAGAAATTAATGTATTATAATGGAATTTTTTGCAAGTACATGAATTGCGGTCATATGAAAATAAGCGTTATTTGGTTAGATATTCATTGAATGCCTATAAAATTATGCTTTTTTAAAACTATTTTTATTTTTATTAAGTTAAACATTGAATGTTTTTAATTAAAA
Source organism: Maratus michaelseni (assembly GCA_963931845.1). Classification (NCBI taxonomy): domain Eukaryota; kingdom Metazoa; phylum Arthropoda; class Arachnida; order Araneae; family Salticidae; genus Maratus; species Maratus michaelseni. The sequence goes on along the minus strand of OZ007591.1, from coordinate 357,648,045 downwards.
TGTTTTTTTAAGCTATTTGTACTTGTATACTTCTTACAATGTTAAATTCAAATTGTTAACAATCTTAAGTTTATGTTGTTTACAATGTTATGTTTATAATGGTTTCAGTCTTAAGTTTAAATATTTACAATGAAAATTTAAATGTTTTAATGTTAAATTTAAATCATATTTTTGTATAAATCCCTTATGTCTTTCCAATCTATTGTCCTCTTAATTAAGCAAAATCAGCAAAAGTATTTATTGAAAGAACATATTTTGCAACAGTTGAATAAAATGTGGATTCTACAAATTTGTGAATTACTTGCACAATTTTTATTATAGTATATAATTATTTTTCTAGACTTCTTCGTAAATGCACTTAGCTACACCTAAATTATTATACTTTAGTAAATGTACCAAATTTGCCTATTTAACTCGCTTATGACTATTTTACCAATCATTCGTGATTAAGGATTTAGGTAATTTCTCATAAATTAAAACGTTGAATGTTGCTTATTTAGTAGAGGCAATTAATAAGAATTGTTCATCTGAAAAAAAGGAAAAAAAGGCTTTCAAAAATTCTAGAAGTTAAATTTGGTTAATATATGAAATTGAATTTAATATAAAGCATCTGAGCGTCCTCTAATTTTTTAGACGATGAGGTGTGAAAATTGAACAAGTGGTTTTAATTTACATATTACAAAAAAATAATTTGGATAAACTGTTGATTGTGCAAAAAAGAAAAAAAAAAATATTTCGAATAATTAAACAAAGATATTAAAAATATCTGGACAAAAGATATTTTAACATAGCAAAATACTTCTCACTTAGTAAAAACAAATACATCTGATGCTGAAAAATTTAATGAAAGTTATAGTTTACCATTTTCCCATACATTCATTTAACAGATTTAATTTTTAAAAAATCCTCCGCCATCTAAATGCTGAATTATTTACCGCATTATATCTTCCTTTAAAAAAATAATTAAGAAACCTTTTTCATTGGCAGAATAATTAGTATTATGAAATTCTTATAGCGAAAGAAAAGAAATATAAAACGATCTAAGATAACGCGTGTAAGTAATACAGCTTGAAATGATTCTTGTAATAAAAAATCTGAAATCTAATGTTGGTACTAGTTTTAAATAATTGTCTAGAAATTATGTATTGAAACAATAATACAGAAATTCATTTAAATATATCAACGTTTAGCCAATTATGCGTGAATCGAAACAAAAATATTCAATGACTCCTCCGTTTGTATGAATTCTTGTGTACTTGTCTAATTTTTTTAATGAATTTTTATAGATTTCATAAACAATGAAAAAAGTAGTTGTATTCGAAAGCTGGATCTACAAGTTTGAAAGTAAATGTGTAATCACTGTGTCATTAACATATTACAGATTGATGACATCACCTCAATATTTGTCAATTATACTCCATCATATTTCTTTCGTGTTTTTCACAATCGAAACAACAGTCGAAAAATGGTTTAAAATAGATCAAATACCTAATCCGTCGGCCTATTTTTTATAGTGTTCTTGCGACGGTGCTCTGTAACAAATTCTAAAAATGGTAACCCAAACGGAAGTATCGTTTGGCAATTACCGTGTTCACTCACAAATACAGGGTGGTTCAGAACTATATGTCAAAAATGTAAAGGTAGGTAGAGGGTACCTAAATAAACAGATTTCGTATAGGAATGTGGGTGCGGATATGCCGCGATGAGGCAGTAGAGGGCACTGTTGCGTTCGGCGGATGAAAGGGTTTCGCTGGCTTGAATCGCCATTCCCCGGACGAATTTCCAGCAACATGCATCGTTACACCAATGCGGAGCTTACTGACATGCATTTTATATATGTGTCTGCTCAAACAATGCGCACGTTCATCGGCTCTCGACCTTGTCGACGGAATATCCATTACTGTGCGTAATACATTTTCTACTAACTGCAGGAATCGAATCTTTCCCACGTCTGAAAACATAAAACGATCCACTTGTGTACAACTCCGGATGAAGACGCTCAAATGTTCGGCGATCCAGCAGCCTACCCGAGAAACGTATGTACATCCTTTGAGCAGCAGGTCCTTTTCCTTGTGCAGTCCCATACATGAAATACATGTCGGCATGTTCCGCATTGGTGTAACGATGCATGTTGCTCGAAATCCGTGCGTAGAATAGCGATGCAAACCAGCGATGCAAACCAGCGAAACGCTTTCATCTGCCGAACTCAACAGCGCCCTCAACTGCCTCAACGCTGCATTTCCGCACGCACATTCCTATACGAAATCTGCTTATTTAGGTCCCCTATACCTGCTTTTACATTTTTGACATATAGTTCTGAACCACCTTGTATACTCACAAATCACAATTACGATACATTCCTTACACAATGTTTTCAAAAAGTAAAAATTGATAAATAAATCTAATACAAATTAGCTTAGGATTTCGATGCAATTAACACTATTAGAAACTGGGTAATAAATATTCCATAAATGTTGGCATTAATTTCATATAAGCCTCTCTAATTTGATTATTGGAACAGTACTGGAGAACTTTCCGCCGTAGAACATAATTTTTTAATATTAAGCCAAAATCACACACACACACAAGATTTTTTTTTCAGTATTTCTTATTGATATTGAAAGATTTGTATGTATTTGAAATGTGAAATGTATTCTTAAATAGCATGGATAAAATACTTAACCATAACATATTGCTTTCGAAATGGAAATTTTCATGTTTTATTCATAAATCTTTAATGCATTCTGCAGGTTTCTGAAATGTTAAATGCAGTTTGATGTCTAGAACTTTTAAAATTTTAAAAGTTTTCTCTGACATTTTATTCATGATTGAGTTAACTGAATACTTGTAAGTAATTTTTTTTTCGTTATTTTAATCAATTTACGCTTACGTTTTTTTGCCGCGCTTTGTGCTTCTTATTTTTTCAGTGTTTTATGCAAATAAGTTAATCTTTAACCCTATTTTTGTCTGCATCATTTCAATATGTCACGAACCTTTGGCGTATGCAAAATTTATTAAAAGGCTGTTTTTTGACGCGTGTGTATAAAAAAGATACACGTGAAACAAATTTTGAATAGGGTGAAACACCCATAAACTGACACTTTATGTGTTCTTTCTTGTTCAAATCACTATTATAAAAATTTAAATATATTTTATACTTACCTTTATTTTGGAGATGATAGCAGAGATATATTAATAAATTACTGTTGGAAATTTTTTTTGAAAAATAATACATTTTATTTTTAAAAATTAATTTTATTCATGAATATGGTCAAAAACTCCAGTAACTGACACCATCCCTATTTTGAAACACCAATAACTGACACAAAATGAACCAGTGACTGACACTTAATTTAAAAAAAAATAAAATGCTTTAAAAATCTTTCTTATTTATTATAAAAACAAAATACATTAATATTTTTTTTATATATATATAAAGTGGGATTTAGTAAGCTGTACTTCATTATTAGTAATGCAGAGTATATAATCAGAGTATATAGCAGTAATATTTAGTACTGCATTATTAGTAATGCAGATATCCAATAACTGACATTATTGAACCCGTAACTGTCATCTGGTGTTAGACACCGCTAAAACAATTTAAATTTTAATGGTGTTTACTACAAGAAAAATTTAATTTATTATTATTCATTTTTAAACAATTCAAATAATAGATTTGAATTTTCGGTAACATAACCAATAAGTAACACCTGTGTCAGTTTTTCAAATATTTTTCACACACGTTTTTTCAAATATTTTTTACCCCGTCATACATGATGGGGGTTTTCAAACATAAATCAAGTATAAAAAAATCTGAATTTATCGTCCAAAATCGCACTTTATATTTTTCTCTTTCTTATTGATACTAAATATATTTATTTATTTCAAATGTGAAAAGTATTAAATGTTAATTATTATAATTATAGTTAGTTAGTACATGCACGTATATAATAGTTACCTTAACGACAAGTATTACAAAAATCTGATTTTTTGTCAAAAATATTTTTAAAAAATGTTACTGGTATTAATATATATATATATATATATATATATATATATATATACAAAGGGCGTTCTGTAAAAACTGAGAGTAAAATCATAAAAAATTCAGAAATATATTTACAGCAAAAAATAAGTCATTCTTTTTCAAAATACTCTTCCCTCAAATTATATGCAAATTATATAAAAATTATATGCATAGTTCAACCCACTTTTCAAAACAAGCAGAAAAATCTTTTTCTGGAAGTCGCTTTAAAGAACCCTGCACTGCTGAAATAACATCAGAATCTGTAGTAAATTTTCTGCCATGGAGCTTCTCCTTTAACGTCGGAAAAAGCAAGAAATCGCATGGTGCGAGATCTGGACTGTAAGGGGGATGTGGCATAATTTTAATATTGCATTTATTATGATACTGCTGAACAGAAATAGCGACATGCAGGTGAGTATTATCGTGATGTAATGTCCAATTCCATACCAGTTAATGACTCGTTCTCGATATGTGTTTCATCATGTCAGTTATGTAAATTTTCCAAATTGAAACATAATAGTCACCATTCACAGTAGTTTTTTGTATCACAGAAAGCTGATAGATTACACTTTTATGATCAAAGAAAATAATCATCATGACATTTTTCAGCAGATTTGGTTTGTCGGATTTTTTTCGTAGGTGGATAATTTGTGTTTTTCCATATACTTGTTGCGGACTTTGTAAGGGGTTCATAATGATGCAGACAAGTTTCATCACCTGTTATTACAGTCTTCAGGAAATTCGTATCATTTTGATGAATCTGTTTCCACTCACAGCATTGGTGAATTCTTGTTTGCATTTGTTCTTTAGTAAGGTGATGAGGGACCCATCTGGGACAAACATGGCGAAGCTGTAAATTGTTGCGTAGAGTGCTAAATGTAGACGTTTTTGAAATGATAGTTGATGCCGCTATTTCTTCACATGTCATTCGCCTATTTTCTTGCAAGATTGTCCACATAGTGTTAGCATTTCGAACATTCACAGCACTTCCTGGTCGGCCAGGCTTCGGAGCCAGTTCTGCAGACAAACATCCTTCTTTGAAATCACCATGCTATCTAAAAATCGTAGACTCACCAAAACATTTGTCTGTGTAAGCTTCTTTCATTAACGTATCCGTTTCTGGAGCGGTTTTGCCCAAACGATAGAAAAAATTATAGCTCAACGCATTTCGTTTTTTAACTTTGATTCACTCACCTCCATTTCTGTAGGGCAAATAAAAACAGTTCTTTAAACAAGCACGAAACTAGTAAAATAAAATCGTCTGTTCCGTTTAGAATACTGATAAACGTACAGTTAACATCTTGAAAAGATCGCCTACAGTTTTATTTTTTAGTTTCGCGGTGTTGCTACTACGTAAAAAATAACTTTTCATTTTTTATAGAATACCCTTTGAATATAACTGCCTTTTAAAAAATTCTGAGTTTTTTTTTTCAAGTTAAAAAATCACATTTTGACAAAGAAAATTTATCTAATAAAAATATTTAAAGGTATTTGTTGGTATATAGTATATATTGGATTTCATTTATTAAATAAAATTTCTGGTTCACTGTAGATCTATTTCATTTTAAAAAATCATTCGATAGGCTGGCAGATACGAGTATGTATTTGAAATAGGAAAAGTCAGCTTAACGCGTAAACATAAAATGCTTAACTATAACATCTTAAATTTGAAAAGTAAATTTACATGTTTATTCATAGATCTTTGATTCTTACTGCAATCTGTTTAGGGACTTTCAGGGCTGTTCACATGAAATAATGCCATGATGAGAATTTATCGATAAAAACAACAGTTTATTAAATCACCTAGAAAGAGAAAGTGCAGGGCAGTAAAAAGTCTGCTTTTAAAGGTAAAAAGACTCCTTGCCAACAGGTTAATATTCAATACCTACACTAAAGTTACTGATGGATGTAAAACAATTTTATTTCTTAGAACATAATCCTTATTTAACACTTCGTGACTCTACAACTCTGATTTGAAAAATATTTAGTCAGGTCTTAGAATACATCATTTTAAAAAATAATTTAAAAAATGTAGAACATAAAAATGAAAATTTATTGACTAAAATGTATTCTTTTCATATTTGCCATAAAAAGAAAATCGCATACTTCTCCTAAATATTGTCCATTTTCTAATACAAAATTGAAAAGTATACAAAATTACCTTTGCAAAAAAACTATTTTTAGGCAGCTCCAGTTTTTTTTTTTTTTTTTTTTTTTTTTTTTTTACATAATAGTATAATTGCTTTGTTTTGTGATAACAGCAATAACAAAAATTGTCCTTTAAAGCCCACTGTATGCGTAACATTGACTTTTGTGTATGTTGCAAATATGCAACGCGGTGATTCAAAGGGTTAACATTAGACAGCTATGTAGGCTCCGCGAACTTTAAATAATAATATTATTCTGAGTGGATGAAATCTCTTTTCTTCCTAACACACACACTGCGTTACAGACACCACAGAGTCCACATGTCAAGCGAGACCTGCAGTCTAATGTAATAATGATAAAGTAATAATAAAGTAATAATGATCGAAATATTTCAATTAAAAGAAGTCACCGTGACATATTACACATACAAATATGGAATATGAATAGTCATTGAAAAATCGGCGCAAGAATTGAATAATTTGGCGAGCATATCAGCTCCGTGCTGTGATCTGAGTTGCTGGTGATATTATTCAACTAGACTCTAAAAAATTGCTGCAGTAAAATTACTGCAGCAGAGATTCCAGGCAATGTGAATAAGAAAACGGGTTTTGTCCCTAGATAAACGAGCTTTGTTTTTACATAAACGGTTTTCACCCGTAAAAATGCGGAATTTACGGAAATTGACCGTTTACCTTGAAAATGGGGTATTTCATGTAAAATTACGGCGCAATTCACGGAGAATGCCCGTGAATTTACAATTTTTTTACAGTGATAGCAGTAAAAATCTACGTCTACAATGTACACAAGCATTTTAAAATTCTGCAAATGGATGATCTAGTGACGACTAATTAGTTGAAGGTGACATAATTGCATAATTAAAAGTGAATTTCGAATAATAACTATATAATTTAATATTAGTTATTTTTTATAAAACAATACATTTTTTCCAAATAACTGCATTTTTATTATCTGTCAAGATGTGTGGTACTAATATCACGTGTCATTGTGGATGGGCGAAAAAAAAAAGAACTTACTTACACTTTTCTTTTAAAATTAAAACTTTTAAAAGAAAATTTTTAAAGAAATAAAAAAGAGAGAAAAAAATTAAATTTAAAAGAAGAAAAATTCTTAAATTTAGTCTAATATAATGCAGGGATGTGATAGTGCATGTAAAAAAAATTGAGAAGCATAAATAATCATCATGAGCCATGATGATATTATATTTATATTTATTTATTTCTTCACTTTTATTCTTTTTTCTTTTGTCCTTTTTTTTTTTTTTTTTTTTTTTTTTTTTTTTTTTTTGGAAATTGTTATAAATTTTGATTGATTATCCTTATTTTAAACTAGTTAAAACTTATGAACAAAATAAATATTCTTTAACGCATGTAGTCGTCCCCTTTAAAAATGTCCCATTTTTCTTAATCTTGAAAATAATACTCAAAAGAATACTTTAAAGAGAAATTTAAATATGTCATTCTTGAATAATTTATGAAATAATAATTAATATTTGGAATGCACGAATAGCTTTAAATATTTTCTAAATCATGATATTAGGAAACATTTCTTTAAGGGGAAAACATAAACTTCATTTTATGTTTATAAATTACCTATAACATTTAGGAATTCAACTGACTTTTTCATTAGGGTAAGGAATTTTTAAGAGCATTGCAAATATTTATAAAATATATTCTGACATCGATAACCTTTGAAATTGTTAAAATACATTTTCATAATTTTTTTTAAAGTAAAATATAATAATGAGAAGTCAAATGTCAAATTTTTATTTAAATATTTTTAAAGTTACTATACTTGGCATTTCACAGAAAATATCTGTGGGATTTCTTATAGATATTATTTTCGTCACAATAATTAGTGTTGTAATTAGACATAAGAGAGCAGTCATATGTATTATTATTTTGAAATATATGAGGTTACTGAAGCACTTTACAGTATTACTTAACTAGTGTTAGAAAATTTCGGACCAAAGGTAAAACGCGATTAAAAAAAGGTGTACGTGTCGGATATATTTCCCTTTTCCATATTAATATTCAACGTGTTTTTGGGATTGTGTATGGCATGAAAACATACTGGATGTTTAGACACTATCGCAGAAACTTTATAGAACGAGAATCCTCCCTCAGAGTATGTTAAAAGTGCCCAATGATCTCTAAATAGCATTATTTGTAAGAGTAAAAAACGAAAGAAAAAATTATGACCACACCCAGAGACCCGAAATTAAGCTTTATTGAACCTCATGGAAGTGCAAACCAGATGAGAAAAAGATAAAATACAAATAATAATAACTTAGAATTGACGCAATTCTGTTCTCAGAAAGTGAGATTCGTTTTCAAATAATATAAACAGCTACGAAAACAAACCTGATGAACTTAAACTTGACGCAATTCTGTTCTCAGAAAGTGAGATTCGTTGTCAAATAATATAAACAGCTACGAAAACAAACCTGATGAGCTTAAACTTGACGCAATTATGTTCTCAGAAAGTGAGATTCGTTGTCAAATAATATAAACAGCTACGAAAACAAACCTGATGAACTTAATGCTTGATCCTTTATGTATTCCAGAAATCCGAAATTAAGCTTTATTGAACCTCATAGAAGTGCAAACCAGATGAGAAATAGATAAAATACAAATAAAAGTTTCGTAAAAGATAAAAATGGTACCCTATTGGTTTGCGAAAGAGGAAAATTTTAGGGAAAAGAGATTGACGGTAGGCATGTGACAGTACTTTTACACCTTAAACTTTTACATCTTACTTTTACATCTTGGCGTTTTTTTTTTTTTTTTTTTTTTTTCAACTTAAACTTGACGCAATTATGTTCTCAGAAAGTGAGATTCGTTGTCAAATGATATAAAAAGCTACGAAAACAAACCTGATGAACTTAAATGCTTGGTCCCTTATGTATTTAATATATACAAGGTGCATCAGAAAAATGTATACGTACACTTTTTAACTGGTAATAACTTTCTAATTTTTCTTTCTTTTCAAAGTGTAATTAGTTGGAAATAATGCGTGGGCCAAGATAAACTTTTGAGAAAAAAAAAAGTATGTAGGAAAATGTAGCAAAAGTAGAAAAACAATATTGCAGGTAGTATCAGGCAGATCCACAACCGCAATTGAGCAAGAATGCGTTACAACACCAAATGAAATGTTTGTTGCTGTTTGTGAATCAATATCTCACCGTTATAAGGAGTATCTTGGCCAGAACAGTAATAATTTTGAACATCCGTGGAAAGAGGAAAAGTTATACAATTTATGTAGATACCTTTTCAATTTAAATATTAATTACATGTGAATAAAAATTGGAGTTATAATCATTCAAAGTTTGTATGCATTTTCTGACGCACGCGGTATATACAAATTTTATATATATATATATATATATATATATATATACATATATATATATATATATTATTTTTATTTTCTATGCAGTATACGTCGGTTTGTATATAAAATGTATAAATGTCTATAATTAAATAAATTTTATACATATAGAAAACTTGCTTGTGTAAATGAATCAGTGATTAGATTGCCAGAAAATATGTTGTCAAATTTCCTTCTCTCAGGAAGGTATTCTCTATCTTTCTGGCTTTCTCTTTCTCTTTCTCTATCTTGCCAAAGACTCTATATTGAAAAAGTACCAATGTGTCTAACATGTAAATGAACAGTCGCTGTTTGGTATGCTTTATAAAGCGATAGTTTGAAACTATGGGCAATTCTTTGCATAGTGATAATGTATTCCATTCGTGAGTATTGTGATATGTACAGTCGTGGAAAAAAAACTGGACACCCCCCACTAACTCTGCAACAAATTACAGTAGATGGAAGTGACTGGTACCAAACGATTGGAAATAAAGTCTACTTTTAAATTATGTATCTAAAATTTGCTTAAGGGGCCATCTACATATTAAAACCAGCCTAAACTTTATTTTTTTCAATAGCAACACCCACTTTTGACATGATATTTTAAATCTTTGGTTCAAACTATGCCTAGATACAAAATTTTAAGTCATTTGAATGATAAGTTTTCGAGTTATAAACATTCAAATTTTAGAGCTTCTAATGTTAAATTACATTTTCATATTTTTATTAATATCTCCTGAAATTATAATCCTAATGTGCTAACGTTTTGTTTGGTTATAAAACTCAAAAACCCAAACATAACTAAGTTAAATTTGTATTTTTTAAAATTTTATAATATGAATTATGAATTATGAAATTAATATTCGAAAAAATTATGAATTGCAACCTACAATTTTTTTGATGGATTTATATTTATTATGTTCTGCTTTATGTGTATTCAAAATTTCATATTTTTCTTCCAAGTAGTTTTCAAATTATGCTTAAAAAACGGCAAGATGCTGCTTTAAGGGGCAGTCTATGATGTGCATTAAAGCATAGTTTGAACAGGGATGGGAGCGCTCCGACTTGAAATCCCGATTGACACCACTAAATTTTAATAGTATTTGTTACCTTATTCAAGGACAAAATTTCTGAAATTCATTACGTTGGAGAATACTATTAAAAGTTAGTGGTAAGAAACGATATTCGGGTCGGAGCGCTCTCATCCCTGTTTGAGAAAATATTATACTCATAGGCTGGGATTTTAGTGACTTGATAAACTTAGAGATTAAGTCTGTCTTACAATATAAAAAATGCGTAAACCGTATTTCAATGTTTCGCGAACTTACGTTAAATTGAAAGCTAGCTTAAACTGAAGCGTAAGTGAATGATCGCGGGAGCACAACAAACCTGTCAACGACCTGTGATTGTAGTAAGATATAAGATAGCGAAGCACCAGAACCCCAGCCTTTATTAGTATACACACACACACACACACACACATATATATATATATATATATATATATATATATTTCTTTTACTTTTTCAATGTCTGCTTTAAAAATTTTTATTAAAATTTCGTAAAACGTAATTGCATGAGATGTATGTTTACGTCATTTATGGAAAATAGTTTCGCTTTTATTTTTAAATTAATAAAGCTCATTTTTGAAAAATATGATCAGTTCTACCTTAGTTCTATCTCAAAACAAGACCCCCCCCCCCCTCGCTACTAAAAAAAAGCAATGTCTGGATTCAATTTCAAACTAAAAAACAATTTATCTGCGGTTTTTTTTTTTTTTTTTTTTTTTTTTTTTTGTAACTTTGATTCATTAGGCTGTTTTATACTATTTTTTTAATTCTAAATTTTGTATTTGTCAATATTATTCACGTTTCTGCCAATAAACTAAAAAAGAAGACGCGTTAAATAGATGCAAAATCTGAGAAAAAGTATTATAAAAGCACCTGTAAAATTCCAATAACCTTTACATATTCTAAAATTACTTTAATTACAAATAATCTTATGGTTTTTTTAACCCTTCGTGACGAGCGTTTATTACAGAATTTTTAATAATTTACCACCGGTTTTTCAAAACAGAAATTTTCGTCTAATTGAATCGTGGAAATGCTAAGATATAATAAGGCAAAGCTTACAATAAAAAATAACTGGTGGGAAAAATCGAGGATTCTGAGCATCTTATGCGCCACGTATACGTGTCGCTCGTCCCCAAGGGGTTAAAATCGAATAACTCAACACTTGTAAACATTATTTTACCGCATATAACAATAACCGAAACTTATTAAGTGAGTAAAATGGTCATATCGGTAAAACATAATACATTAAAAGAAGTGACATTTTGCAGCATTTCAACAATCGACTACCGAACTTCTATTTGGATACAGCTCCTTAAATATGCTCATTATAAAGTAATTAATTTCTCAGAAACTAATCGTAGGAATTTAATGAAATTTGGTATGTAGGCATAGTTTGAACTGCAGATTTCAAATATGTTGTCAAATTTGGGTCTTGCTATTGAAAAAAAACAAAGTTTGGGTGTGTTTTTATATGTAGATGGCCCCCTAAGCAAATTTTATATACATCATTTAAAAGTAGACTTTATTTTCAATCGTTTGGTACCAGTCACTTCCTTCTACTATAATTTGTTGCAGAGTTAGGGGGGGGGGTGTCCAGTTTTTTTTTCCACGACTGTACTTTACTTTCGGTCAGCTCAATGCTTTACAAACTCGCAAAAAATATGTGTCCTCGACAAATGTTGGTTCTCTGGACAACTTTAATGAACTCATATCAAAGCACTTTGTGATGTCGCATCTGAACACCCTGTATATAAAAATAAGGAAAAAAGAGGGTGTTTCTGGAAACAGAACATCAGAAATAAAAATTTCAAATCCATAGACTTTTCTAAGTATAGTTTTTAGTTTCATATACTCACTGTGTGTGCTACTACGATTCCAACACTGAGTACAACCACAGTGTTACACCTGATCGGACATGAAGCATCACATTAACGGAAAATATTGTTACTTCCAGTTTTAGGACATATTTTTGTTCGTAAAGTGTGAATATTTCCGCTATAAACACGTGATTTTATGTCAACCTGAATCAAAAGTGTAATGGTGTGCTTTCGCTTGATCTTAAATTACCACTATGTAAGTTAAATATCTATTATGTCTTTACAGTATTTCAAACAGCTGCCTATTCTACTGTCAAGATATTTTTTTTCAGGCCGTACAGACTTATCTTTCACAATGAATATTAATACACAAACCGTAAGTCTTTCTCCGATATAGATGTTTTTCTATCGTGTTAAATTAAAAAGACTTTAATGACTTTATTATATAGAAAATAAGAAAAAAAGTTTAGGTTTTAGAATTTGGTTTAACACTAAAACGAACATGATCAGTCATTTTGACCGGTACCAAATGAATATATTTATATTCGAATAATTTGTTTTCCATCAAATAAATTAAATATATACTACACACAAAGATAAATAAATAAGTTAAAAAGTTTCGAATAAAAATTCTGGTGCAAAATATTTATGTAAATTTTGAGTAAAATATTCAGTCGTTCTAATGTTAACATGAGAAAATTTTATATTTCCTGTACTTTTATGTTAGCCAGGCGCCAGTGATGTCTTTGTCTGTATCATCATCATCGTTATATATATATATATATATCTGTGTGTCTCACCATCATCATCATATATGTATATATATTCACTGGCACCCGGCTAACATGAAAGTACCATATTTCCATATAGAAAAATCTACTGAAGTGGAAAAATTACATTAACAGAATAAAAATTAAATTATTAGTTAATAATAAATTAATTATTTAATAAACGGAGTCTATTTTATGCAACGCAAACTTAAAATAATTTGTATGATACATAATAATGTGATGCATTTAAAATAGATATATAATTACCTTTAAAAAGTTTCTAAAGATAATGGTTATTGAAAATAATATATGAATATGAAAATAAAAATAAATATACTAAGAAAAAAATCAAATTATCACAATAAACAAAAATATTATTTTCAAGAAAGTTGAATATTATTTACAGATATAAATTTCTGCTAGAAAATGATATCAACTTAATTAAATTTATTTTTAAAAAATAACGGAGAAAACAGAATTTTCATTCAGAGCTGTTTTATAGTTGTGTATCAAAATTGTGTTATAAAATCCATGATAAACTATATAAAACATAAGCTTTAACTATATGATTCTTTATTTATTTTATAATCAAGTTACTTTTAGAAAAAGTACTTTCATTATAAATTATTTTATTTTTGTTTTTTTATTGTTTATTAGATCCGATAAGATATAGATAAATAGGAATTGATTTTTAGGTACTTTGAACAGGTATCAAGACCTGCGAAATATATTTGCAGGTCTTGATACTTAAAGAATAGAAAATTTGCCGCAATTTGCCGAACAATTATATAGAACATACACCTCATCAAAATTATAATAATGCGCATTGAATCAATTCCTTTAATACTTTTTTTTATATATAAGCATATAAGGTAACTGTGCCAGTATTAGACGTTTTAGGTAAGTATTTCGCTTAATTTTAGTGTAGGGGAACTTCGTGTATTACGGAATACTATTTGCATTTGGGGTAATACAACATCCCGATATTGTTTAAAACCCGAAAACCGAATTCAATTACACACTTCAACTACCTGCGAATAGTTTGTATAGCCAAAAATTATTTTACGAAATGTCATCACCTGCAAACTAATAATAATAATACAAAAAGTATTGTGAGAGTATTGTGAGATAGTCGGGAAATATGGAATAGGGGATTAAATATTATGAAAGCGAGCAGAATTTGGCAAAAAGAGATGTAATGGTATCAAAAGAGCATTACATCATTTCAGAAAAACGAGTAACTTAAAACTGCACGTCTTGATTAATTTTATGAACATAAGTTTATTTCAAATTCAAATGAATCGAAAATATATTAAAAAAAATGAGTTATCTTATAAGGTATCTTATCAAACAGCTTAACAGTTTTCGATATAAAAATATCCAATACAATGAAGCTTTCAATTACTTTTCTTAAAAGAAACGCGTTTCAAATAACATTAGAAAAATTCAAAAAAATAAGTAATACTGTTTATTGATGCAAGAAAACTGAAACGTTTGTCAGTATATTTCATGCATTACATGGAAAAATATATCCTGTAAGATTACCTTTGAAGTAAAAGAAAACTGTATCTTATTTTATATGTTCTTTCAAAGATGTATGAGAAATTATAAATAATACATTTTTTCATGTTACGTATATCATAAAGATTGAAAATTATCAAAGTACTTTTATAATATTTCATAAGTTAACTTTAAATTCACTCATCGGTTTTTAAAATAGCGTTAGGGAATTATTCGAAATGATTATTATTTTCAAATACAAAGCTTAAAGCTTATAAAGACTGCCTGTTTTGTTTATATAGAATAAAGTGTTGCTAAAACATCTATGCAAAACGCTTTAATCGTACATATAATTTATAATAAAACTGATTCCTTGCCATTTACAATGAACAAAATATTTATATAAAACATTCCCATTTATTTTATTTTATTTTTATTTGGTATTGACATAATACTTGGGCGTGCAAATATTATTGAATATCATACAACAAAAACTTTCTGACAATTCTACAGAAAAGTCTATTACAAACACGCAAAATTTTCTGTACCGTGTTTGTATAAAAATTCAGCTGTTTCATTTATTTCTTGCATAAACAAACAGGAAATGCAAAACGCTTTTTGAGTTTCGGCTTATCAGTTTTCGATGCAGAAAAATGCCTTAAAATAAAACTGCTAGATAAACATTGATATGAAAAGAATCATGTTTCCAATAATAAGGGATTTTTAGGATTGTCAAAAAAGTTCGTAACGGCTGTTTGTCATGTAAAAATCCTAAAAGTTTGTGATAAAGAGGTATGGAAATGAGATATTTTTTTTTGTATTTCTTGTTTTGAAAAAATAAAATATATGAGAACATATTTTGCCTTTTGGTTCTTCAAAAACTTTGCGTGCAGTAATACAACATATTACAACATATTAGTAATACAGCATTTACAAATTTTATGTTATAAAGTTTTCTGCTTTTAATGTCTACTATTAAAAACTCATGATGGCTGTTTTTATTTAAAAAAATCTTCCAAATTTGTGATTTGTTTAAGGCAATTCCAAGAATAAATGTTTTTCATATTTCACCTGATGTTCAGTACGTAAATATATTTTATTAGAAGAGTCACAGTGAAATTTTTCATGTGAACTTGTAATAACTCTTAAGAGTGTTCAAAGTAGTTCCTTCTGAGATCAATGCAATTTTTTAGTGAATTTTTCAACGATTAAATGCCTCAAACCATCCACATCTTTGAATAAATGAAAAATATGCTTTTATAACTACATCAATCTCATCATCGGAATGAAAACGACCCCCAGGTAACTTTTTTTAGTTTAAAAAACAGACAAAAGTCACATCTAGCAAGATCAGAAAAATCGGATAATCTATCCCATAAACATTTTTTGAACGAGAAATTCGATTGCAATCCTTGCTGAATGAAAATATACATTGTCATGCTGAAGCATTTTACCTAATAATTTTTGAAGATGATAATGATTAATGGTGTACCAGTTCGCTGCAACTGTCTTATGTCTTTGTAGCTTTAAGGTATTGTCCAGCCTTATTCTCCAAAAGAATACGCATATAAAACGCAACAAGGAATACAAAACGTAACAATGACAAATATTTTCAAAGTATAACTGTAAATATTGGAAGGAATTCGTCTCACCATCATGAACAAATGGGAGGGGGCGGGGATACACTTATAAAATTGCATTTATACACTCGTTTTTTACTCAATTTGTTCTTATACTTAACCATTAATTGAAGATAAAGATATCAGAAGCGAACTAATCGCCACGAATATGTAATAATTCACGCACTATTGCTTGGCTGATGAGTAATGAAATTTGAATGTGTTTATTTGTTAATTAATGTGTCAAACAGTGCGATAGACTAGCAGAAGATAGTTTTTAATTAAATTATGTATTTTCGGCATGATACATTTTCTATTAGTAACTTTCTTTACATGCAGCAGCGCGAACTCTTCTATAGCCAAGATTTCGCGCGCGGCTATACGTATAAAATAATCAACCATTTATTTTTTTGTATATTGAGATACTTTAATTTTGAAGTTTGGCACAAGGAAATATAAAAAAAAAGAAATAATTTTTATTATAAAGTGGTAATTGCTTTTTTTTAAAAATGAAGATGTTTTGATCTTTAGACATGCAATTCTAGTTATAAATGTCGAATAACGACAGTTGAATCTATTTTTATAAATGGACATCGGAAGCGTTATAAATTAGACATTAGTTATGTACCACTGGATATAACTGGAGTATACATGATACTGTAAAAAATGTTTGCGATTTTTTCTATAGATATAATTAAAGTAAAACAAATCAAAATGAAATACAGAATAAGTTTTTTATTTGACCATTCAGATAAGTATCCGTATACTGTATTTCATCTATTGCATTTAGAACATATTAAACCTTTTCTCATATAAGATGACAAAACAATATCGTAATCACCAGAAATGTTTAAAAATGTTTTATTATTTTAAATTAAGAAAATTTGCCTTTTTAAAATATAAAAACAATATTGAAAGCTTTTCAGCTTATGCTAGTTCATTTAGCTCTGTAAATTCGAATTGGTTGTACTCTTTATTTTTCTGTATTTCATTTGATGAAAACCTAATCTCCACTCCGCTTTTCCTCTAATACATAAGCAAAATTCCATTGTTCTTTGCATTGATCACAGAAAGTTGAATGGCATGAATGGCACAGAAACTAGCTTGTAATAGTGAAATATTTCTTGTGCTGATAACGTTCTTTTATTTACCTGTATTGCATAGAGCCGTCTCATAGCATAGTTACGTCTCAATTTTCAAGACAAGGTTAAAAGTTTCGAAAACAGATATTTAACGCGTATATTACTTTCGCATTTTCTTTTAGAAACCTATACGTATCTAATATCACTTACGAATATATACTTACAGATAAACGTAATAAGTTGTGTTGTACATGGTAAGCACAGTTATGTTTTCATTCTTATAATCAAAGCAAATATAGGACCATCTTTTTCCAAACCTGTAAATATTAAAAAAGAGGTAATGGAACTTTATAATATGAAAAATATAATTTCTTAATCATGCCGCCGCCAGCGCGCAAACAAATTCTGTTATTGTCATTTCAAAACACCTTACAAAAATAATCACATTTTTTTCATCATTTTGTTCATTTTTATTTTATCATCCTTTAATACGAATTAAAATATTAAAGAAGGATAGTTGAAAAATAGCTAATGCTTCGTTTACACTCATTTCAAATTGGGTCTTTTAAACTTACGAAAAGTAGATTATTAAAGCAGAATTTGTTTTTTTTTTAATGCAATGCATGGCATTTTATTCTATACATCTTAATATGTAAAGATCTTTTTACGTCACATATTGCGAAAATATTTTGTAATATTTTATGTATACATGATGCGTATGGCAGCGAATATTATGATTTGAATGCATGTCACGTTTTCAAAAAATATCTGATATAGGCGAACATATATTATCTGGAAAGCATATTTTATAGGTGCATAGCGGATAATATCATATATATGAACGTAAATATAAATAAAAATTTTCCCAACAGATGTGGTGAAATATAAAAATGTATTTTTATACTTCTTAATAATCTTGTGTCAGTGTTTCATCAATCAGTATACTTTATAATGAAATATTTTCTGTTAGAGACAATCCAAAAATATGCAACGAAAAAATATTTTTCAACGAAAATCATACAAAATCTTGTTAGGAGTTTATTTAAATATATTCAACGCCAGACAGGAGGATTAAAAAAGAAATCTCCAACTTTAAAATTCAGTAATTAATTAAATATATTAGAGCAAAGATGAAACAAATGATATTTTATCAGATTTATAATAAATTTTATGTATAGCAGATTTAAAAATAGTTTAACATTTCATTAACATATGATGCGACATGGTGTTAACAGCAAGACACCAAAATGTTTCGCTGTTAGAATACCAGTATTTCTGAAGAAACATTTTCGTGATAGATTACTAAAAATTCTGAAATAGAAATAATCTTCGCATTAGTATTCAACAAAATTTGAAAAAAAAAATATTTTGTTATATGAAAACAAAATCGTGCTTAAAAGATGGGACCATTTGTAAGCCCTTCGAAATATAAGAATGCTCAATTCAAATGTTTAATACTACATCAGCGGTCTCTTTATGTTATTTTCATATTTAAACTAGTCGTTCGGTGCCACCTTAATACTTACCTATCATGGATATGCCTAATATAAAATATGAAAATAAAATATGAAACAGATATTCAGCGTTTTCTAGCCCGTAAAACGAAAAGAAAAAGTGATTTTAGTGTCCGAAAATGTTAAAAATTCATAAATTTGAAAGTATCTTAACATGGTAAATCCGCCGTAAACTAAACTGTAAAAATGTCAAATATTTCTTAATATAGGAAAAAATAATATAACCGCGAACGGAAACTAGCCGTTGGGGGCTACCGAAATACTTACCCATCATGGATATGCATAATATAAAATATGAAAATAAAACATGTGTAAACTATTTATAAAATGCATTGCAATTTGAATAAAATCACGGATTGATGACGTCATAAAATTTAAATGCTCTTTTACTGAATTGCGTAAAAGAAACATCCTTATAACTCCAAAAATGATAATGATATTAACTAACAGTTTACTGCGTCGGATTAAGCGTCTCATTTCCAATTAAAATATATCTTTGAATTGAAATTTGAATGAAATACAGGGTCATGAAAAATCGAAGAATGTGGAAAATAGAATTACAAATATATCGACAACTAATTATCCGATCGACTTTATTCTTTATGCAAAATTTATGTTTTTTACTGTCTTTTATAGTCACTCCTTAAAATAAACAATATAAACATTTTTATATTCCTTTTATCAGAACGAATATTTCGAGAGTCCGAAAAAAATAGTTCCCGTTATTCGAGGTCACGGAAATTCAATAAGCTACTTCCCATTATTACCTACTAAGTATATACCAAATTTCAAGATTCTGTAAAAGAAATCCCCCTCCCCGCAAAAAAGGAATTTGGCTCTCTTGCTAACATAACAGCTGTGTGTTGCCAAATTTTGTTCGTTTCCTTCACATTTAACCCCCTATACCATATTCCCCGACTATCTCACAATACTCTCAAAATACGTTTATTATTATTATTATTTGCTTGCAAGCGATGGAATTTCGTAAAATAATTTTTGTCCATAAAAACTAATTGCAGATTTTTTAAGTTTGTAATTGTATTCCGTTTTCGGATTTTAAAAAAATATCCGGACGTTGTATTGCCTCAAATGTATATAGTATTCCATAATACTCGTTTCTCTATCATTTAAATTGATGTAGTATAAAGGAACTAATCACAAATGGATGACGGAGTTATTTAGATGAAAAATGTGTTAACGAATGCGAGAAAATTGCACCAGAAACACATCTAAATAAAGCAAAAGGCACATCATAAAAAAGAGAAAAATAAAATGTAGTTTTGAGATCTAGGAGACAAAATTAATAAAAAGCAATTCGGAAAGCATTTTCAAAATGTTTTTCTCGCAATTACAAAATAAAAGTGTGCTTATCTAATAATATTTCTGTAAATATTTTGGAGCTCTTTTGCTAATAATTTATGCTGCAAAAATCAATTATTTTTTGTTTAAGAACAACTGCATACATATTATCGTCCGTGTTTCCCTTTACTTATAACGAGCGGATAAGACTAAGCTATGCTCGGTCAAAATTAGCTTTACGTGCAAATATCATGACCCATGACCAAATCGACCCAGTAATCAAAATTCCTTGAATATGTTGCCTATTCCAATAGTCTTCTCGTTCCATAAAACTGTAGGATATTAAACTTAGTTCAAATCCTCTATGCCGTTTTAAGATAAAATAACTTGACCCATAATGACCCATGACCAACATGACCCACTAATCGAATTTTCTTGAACATGTGACCTAGCCCAACAGTCTTCTCGTGCCCGAAAACCATAGGATGCAAAATTTATTCTAAATAGCCTGAGGCGTTTTTTAGATAAAATTAGCTTGACCCACAGTGACCCAAAAATCACCCACTAATCAAATTTTCTCGGAAATGTGACCTAGCCCAACAGTCTTCTCGTGCCCGAAAACCATGCGATGCAAAATTTAATCAAAATCGTTAGAGCCGTTTTTTAGATAAAATTAACTCTACATTGCGTTGACCCAAAAATGACCCACTAATTGAAAGTTCTCGAAGACGTGACCCAGCCCAATAGTCTTCCCGTACCCGAAAAGGGTAGGATACAAAATTTAATCAAAATCGTTTGAACCGTTTTTAAGATAAATTTGCTTGACTCTGACCCACGGTGACCCAAAATGACCCACTAATAATCTCGAACATGTGACCTAGCTCAATGGTTGTCTGTTGCACCAAAACGGCAGGATATAAAATTTCTTCAACATCGTTAGATCTGTTTTTAATATAAAATTTGCATATATATATATTTATAAATGCACACACACATACAAGACTTTCTGGTATTAGAATATATGATATCTTGTAGTAACTTATAATATCTTATATTTCTAATTTTATTTAATATCTACATTTACAATGCCCTATTTCCATTTAAACATAAGTCATACAATTTCAAAGGAACACCTATGCAGTTTTTTCGTAATCATCTTCTCAAAATGAAAGAATACGTAAATCACGAATTTTCTTTTCAGGGGCAGTATAAAATTTAAAAAAAGAGTATCTTTTCGAAAATTAATGACATAACAATTTTATTTTCTATGTTACTTTGAACACTTTTGTAATTTCCATTGCGGACTAATCTACAGCAGGTAAAAGGCTGAAGAATGGTTCAACGTTTTCGGGAATCCCGTATGTAGAATCCACTAAAAATACTCACTTATGAAATAAATTATTCATTGTTAAAATTTATTTATGAACATCATAATTACAATTTAAAATATGCAAAATGATATTGACTTCCATATCTGTTTTTATTTTCTAAAAATTCCATTTCTTATATATTTTTTAAGTGCAGTAATATCAATTTGTTTTTGTTTGGGAAAAAATGGTAAATTATCTCTTTCTATTAGTTTTTATTGATGTATTTTTTTAAAATATGTAAAATATGACATTACCCTAAAAGATAATACAGTAGTTTTAATACAAATTATTTTCATCTTATAATATTCAAATCCTATAAGATGAAAATCTGAATTTTATAAATATAAATTTTGTATAGATTACCATTTATTTTCAAAATATTTAATTTATAAAAGATGATAATTATGCTCTAACATATATTATACTATATTGCTAAATAACGAAGAGTATTTAAAACTTCATTATAAAAAACGGTATAAGATAGACTACAAACTTTAAAATTTTCATAAACTATTATCATAAGCATCAACTGCATGGAATAAAATATGTTTTATTCGATATTTACTTATGAAATTAGTTAAAATCCATGAAAATACCCAATTTCGATTTAATGCAGAAAAGCTTTTCTATTTTTTAATACTACAAATTTTAAATAAAAATGCAAATTCATCTTGTTTAATCATGAATATTTTATCATTTGAAATTTAACACATAAAATAAACTGATATATTTTTAAAGTTATAATTCTATAAAATTTTTCAATTCATTTTTTATTTCCCTTCATTTATAAAATATCTTTATCATTTAAGAATTCGTGCAGATGTTTCCATTAAAATAATGAGAATTTTAAAATAGTATCGCAATAGCATTTTTTTTCATCTATTCCAACATAAAAGAATTTCCAGTTTTGAAAATCCATTAATATATATATACATATATATACAGGGTGATTATAAAAAAACTATCCCGATATATGAGCCCCTAACTGTCATATCGTTCACAGAAAATGAATGAAATTATGGTTTAAAGTATTTTGAGGTATGGGCTCAAGAATCATGTGAGAAACAACAGTTAAATTCTAACAGTTACGGTTACAGTGACAAAATTTCGAAAATTTCAAATGACAACACCTACTTTTTTTATTGGAATGTGATCTTCATAGTGAAAAACCATAAAAAGCGTTGGAACGGTACCTGTATCACGAAAATTGCCGGCGCTAGACAGACTAAGAAGAATAGTGAAAACAACCAATAAGGACAGAGAAGCAACAGAAAACAAAACATATTATTGTGTTTCATACATTTTCCATTTCACACACGACGACACTTTACATGCGGCAGATGGTGGATACCACTGAACAATAAAATGTTTTACTTTCTGTTGCTTCTCTGTCTATTATTGGTTGTTTTCACTTTTCTTCTTAGTCTGTCTAGCGCCGGCGATTTTCGTGCTACAGGTACAGTTCCAACGCTTTTGATGGTTTATCACTATGAAGATCACATTCCAATAAAAAAAATAGGTATTGCCATTTGAAATTTTCGAAATTTTGTCACTGTAACCGTAACTATTGTTTTTCACATTATTCTTGAGCGCATACCTCAAAATACTTTAAATCAAAATTTCATTCATTTTCTGTGAACGATATGACAGTTAGGGGGCTCATATATCGGGATAGTTTTTTTATAATCATCCTGTATATATATATATATATATATATATATATATATATATATATATATATGTAATAATAAAAATCAATAGTTTTAATGAAGTATTTTTAAATGTTAATTTCTGAGACATAACAATTAACCAATGTCTTTTCTAATAACTGTTATTTTCTTCAGGTTAAATAAAGGTAGAAATGCAGTAAATAACATGAAATATCGTGTCAGACCAATAAATTTCGCACAGACAGCAGATATTATGAAACTGTAGTCCTGTAGAATTAGGTTATACCCGAATCCAAACCCGACATTCTCCGACCTGAACCCAACCGGAAATCCGAAAAAAGGGAAATTAAGTGATATTTTATTTCCCTTGTGAAAAAATAACTTGAATCTTTAGTAGCATAATCTTTAATGAGAATTTCACCCTTTATATCGAAAATTAATATCTTAATACTCATTCATATTCAAATATACAGATTCTTCATCTGAAACAATATTCTGCTCTTCATTTTAAAATATCGAGCTAGGACGTATTCTACCCGGAAGAATCAAAACTTATACGAAACCGCAAACAATTAGTATCAACCCGACTAGTACAAAAAGAAAAGAGAAATGCGACGACTTTACACAAACGCAAATCTTGCTCGGGTGGGGCTACACCCAGAGAAAAGTTTTGTTGAATCAACCAAAATTTGGTTGGCCCAACAAAAATTTCCGTTTAAATATGGGTCAATGAAAAATTTGTTTGAATCAACAAGAAAAATATTGTTGATTTTTTTTGCAATTGCAACAAAAAATTTTGTATCGTCAGCAGAAAAATGTTCTGTTAATTCAAGTAAAAAAGTTTCAATTTTATTTGAATTAACAAAATTCTTTTGTTGAAAGTTTTTTTCAAAATAAATAAAATTATCTATTACTTTAAGAGTTCTTTTCAGTTTCGGAAACAAAAACTTTTGTTTAAAGAACAATTGTTTTGTGTAATTTTAATAATTTTCTTTGTTTTAACAACAAAAGGTTTTTGTTACATAAACAATTATAATATTTATTTTAAAAAACTATTGTATTAGAACCAATCTAAATTTAACTATTTTTTTAGGTAATTTTTAATTCATTTTCAGCAGTGAATTACGCCTGTAAACCTTGAACAGTAACAAGTGAAATTTTATCCTGCTTTTTTTTCAAGCGTAAACCTACAGATTGAAGAATGTGTCAAGCCGGAAATCAAAACCGGGTCCTCAGAATAACGATCTGTGACTCTAACCACTGAGCCAGAAGGAACGATACCCAAGCCCGAAATTTCTCACTCTTATATATGTCGGACCGGCTTCAACCGCAGCACATGATGAAAATGTCATCATGAGCACAGGGCCCGCTTAAGACATAAATGTAGGGAAAGCCGGGACGTTACTCTGGGGCCCCCCTCTACCAATTGCTTTGTTATTTACTAAATCAATTTTGGTATGCTGCAACAATTTGAAATTTTACGATCAAAATTTCGAG
Source organism: Maratus michaelseni (assembly GCA_963931845.1). Taxonomy (NCBI): domain Eukaryota; kingdom Metazoa; phylum Arthropoda; class Arachnida; order Araneae; family Salticidae; genus Maratus; species Maratus michaelseni. Next base: position 357,623,272 of record OZ007591.1, on the reverse strand, counting down.
TAAACAACATTTTAGAAAGAGCGAGCTTCTTAGATAAAAATTTCGTAAGGAAAAAATGCATATTTACCCTGATTGTTTTTTTTTTTGTTTTTTTTTTTTTGGAAAAAGTTATTTTGATAAGTAAATTTTAGGGCACCTTTGTACCTCTTTGGGTAAGCACGGGCGTACCGGGACTATTTTGGTAAACAGGCCCTGCATGAGCTTGCAAATTTCTGCGGCAAACATGAGACGAAAATACAAAGCCCAGCATATGGCAACATATAGTTAATTATTAATTCATTTTCAGCAGTGAATTAATCCTGTAAAAAGCAGGATAAAAATTCACTGGTTTCAAGGGAGATTCAAGGATTGCAGGCGTAATTCACTGCAGAAAATTAATTAAAAATTAACTGTGTTGCCGTATGCTGGGGACTCAGAGCGCTATTCTGAGGACCCGGGTACGATTCCCGGCTTGGAACATTTTTCACTTTGTCGGTTTATGCTTGAAAAAAAGCAGGATAAAAATTCAGTGGTTATTATTTAAGATTTACAGGCGTAAATCACTGCTGAAAATGATTTAAAAATTAATCCGTGCATTAGTTCTTAAGATTTAGTTTTAGTGAAAATCATGAAAAAAAATAACATAGCAACGCCACCTGTCGGGCTATTTACACCAAAACGTAATCAGCTTCTATTTATGTCAAAATCTTACTCAATCTGTATTTTGATGTAAATCAGTGCATCAGTTCTTGATAAATCGCGAATCTATTGCAGAAATCGCGAAAATTGCAACATAGCAGCGCCACCTGTTGCGCGATTTACGCCAAAAAGTAATCAGCACAAATTTATATCAGGAAGTAACTGAATATAAAGTTTTATTAAATTCCGTGCATTAGTTCTTGAAACAGAGCGCACTCAAAATTTTTGTCACATACAGACAGACTTAGACAGTCATTTTCTAAAAACAGTCAAATCGTGTTCAGGACCTTCTAAATCCGTCGAAAACCAGAAGTTGAAAATGTTCATGACTCCAATACTTTCGTCTTGTAAAGATAGAAGAAAGTAATAAATGGGATTGGGGGATTTTTAAAACTACCTTGGTCCGTCCCAATTAAAAAAGCTTTAATTATCCAAAAATTATGTTAATCCTTTAATTATACAGCGATGTAAGTCAAATAAACCAATAAACCAAGTTACGTGAGAGAGTTATGGCTACTACACAACAATTTAAATTTTGTAAAAGCAACAAAATTTTGCTGGAATTAAAAATTACAAAATTATGGTAAAATAAAAAAAACAGATTTTGTTAATTCAAGTAAAATTGATGAAATGTTGTTAAAATTTTGTAAGAGTGTTAACAATATTTTTTTCTCAATGCAACAAAACCAACTTTTTACTTCAACTAAAAATTTTGCTTGATCAACCAAAATGTACTCAACAAAACCTGTTTTGTTGTTTTAATCAATTGCTTTTTCTGGGTGAATATCTGACTAGACCATACGATATAAAGTTAACTCGCAAACCAACTCTTCCGCAAAAAACAAATTTTGCTGACCTATACATCGATCCTAATCCGACAAAAAAAAATTATTCGATTTGCATTGCGACCATAACCCGAAATATTTCAACCTGAACACGACATAAAAACCGCAATCCAAGAAAATTAATCCTGAATTTATTGCAAATATGAAGTAACAATTTATAATGGTATCTGTAATATGAAATTTATCTTTTATATCGAAAAATGAACATTACAGAATTATTCATATGCAAATATGTATTTTTGATTTAAAACAGGAGTCTGAACTTTCTATTGAGAAATCAGGTTGACTCAAATGCGACCCTCAAGAATCAAACTCTACTCGAAAACAAAGCAATTAGTTAACCTATTCGCAACGGGAAAATATAGCGCCAAACCGGCACGATCAACTCGTGTCCGACGCGGGTAAAATCAGATTGCTCAACTGGATGCAGGATTTTAACCCTAACCAAAACCGCTGGGCGAATCGGCTGTGTAAAATATGCTTATATAATCCGATGAAGGATTCTATATGAAATCAAAAGCATCAATTCTTTAATAGAAACATTCCTTTAATATGAAAAAAAAATTGTCTTTTTATTTATTTATTTACTTATTTTTTTACATTTTCACTTTTTTTTCTTATTTCCCCATGAGATATTATAACTTCAAGGCCAAAATCTAAATTTAAAAGTAAATGAACAACGTGAAAATATCACAAATTAAATACATGTGAAAATGACACACAGCTGTTTCAGATCTACTAAGGCTCCATCATCAGTGCCAAGGTTAAAAACAGATGTAAGTGTTTAGACCAGGGGTATCAAACTATGGCTCACCTGATACCACTAAATAATAAAAGAAATAGTCGACTTCTTGAATCGTAGTAATTCGATGATTAGATTAGGAAAATTGTACTATAAAATTTTAATGGTGTCCGACGGGCCACAGTTTGGCACCCCTGGTTCAGACCATGTCAGTCGTTTTTCACCATTCATTGCCATTCCACCTTGTTAGCGAGCGGAGACGCTTAGCATACTGACATGTTTAAACATTTGTAGGCCATTTTGACATGTATTTCTCTTCCCCCCATCAGATATAATAACCTTTAGACTTAAATCTAAATTCAAAAGTAAATGAACAACCCAAAAATAACACAAATAAAATAGATATGAAAATGGCACACAGCTGCTTCGAAGCTTCTAAAGCTCCATCATCAGTGCCAAGGTTAAAAACAGATGTAAGTGTTTAAACCATGTTAGTCGTTTTTCAACTTTCATCGCCATTCCACCTTGGCCACGCGCGGAAAAGCTTCCATACTGACGTGGTCTAAACACATACATCTTTTTTTTTAACCTTAGCACTTATTACGGAGCTTTAGAAGCTCCAAAAAAGCTGTATGCCATTTTCACATGTATTTCAGTTGTGCAATTTTTACGTTGTTCATTTATTTTTAATACTATAACGGCACAAAGTTCACTCGTCACATTTTAAACTAAAAACTAAATCTAAAGTATTTAAAAAAACTGCCAACCGTGTATGTGCGTGTGTATGGGGGGGGGGGTGCTGGTGTATTAATATTTTTCATCAGCATTAAAAATGTTTTGAGGCTACAAATTTTTTCAAGTTTGCAGAACCGTGTGCATAATTATTTTTAAATGTATCAAATTTTTAAATTTCTTTACCTATTTTAAAATTAATAAAAACAACCTCAGAATTTTGAACAAATTAAATGACATTCCGGATAACAAAAACAGAAAAAATGATATTCTATTTAAGTTTCCTTAGAAAAATCTAAACAAATGAAAAACAAAAGGGGAAAATCCTTAAAAGAATAATATTTAAAACAAAGACAATAAAAATACTTTCTTTATACTTCGTATTTTTTAAACAATTTATACATACTGTATAATATTTTACATAATAATGTGATAAAATATTAAAAAAGCTAATTACCTTTAAATTTTTTAAAGATTTTTGTTATTGAAAATTGATACGAAAACACAATTAAATGTAGTAAAATAGAAATTCAAATTTTACGCAATAAGAAAAAATATTTTCTGTTAACACTGTCTAAACTAAACTTAAACCAATAATTGTTTAACATTAAACAATTTTTTTAAATATTGTTTAGAGATTAAAATTTCTGCTACAAAAGAATCTGTACCTAATTAAATTTATTTATAAAAACAAGCACCGCTGTTTTGAAACATTATATAATTTCCAATTACATATTTTTTATACTTTTATAAATAGCTATGAAAGTGCATACATATTTAATAGATATGCTTGATAAAATTTAGAAAATATAATATTTCAGTATTTTGTAATTTGTTGATATAATAACATTGTTTCTTTTAAAATAAACTTACTTTTAATGTAAAATTAAAATGTTTCTCTATTTTGTTTATTATAATTGGTTATTGGACGCAGAATTATTTTTTCAAAACTACAATGTTTGAGGGTATTCAATTAAATAAAAATTAAGATTACATAGCTAAAACTTTAATATTTGATAAAATGTATATAACTATACATTCATGAATATTAACTTTAATTTTCAAGCATTATAAAAAATAAACTTTTACTTCGCGTTATTTTTAAGGAAATATTACGCAATAATCCACCAAACTCCTTTTATATAATTAGGATTAAATTGTCTCCTGTGTTGTGTTACCTTCAGTTTTAAATACATAGCTTTTGACAACAGAATTTTGATAATTACTTTACATATGTGAGATTAAAATCATATTATAGGTAAATTAATGTTAAATATTTATTATTTGTAATGAGTGGGGGCGACCGCAGAGAATGTGGTGTGAATCTTTTCCTATTGAGGCCGTAAACGAAATTGATTGAAAAGGACAGTATATTTAATAGTTAAATTTCGGAAAGTTGAAAAGAGATAATAGTTGAAATATTACATGTCATGTATGTCCTATGTATAAAGAATATTTTTTATTCGTTAAAGTTCTTTACACACGAAAATGTCTACTGATATTTTTCAATTAAAAATAGCGCCTTTCTAATATAAAAACGATTGGAAAACGGAACCTAACATAGCATTCTAAGCGAAATCAAACAGCTATTCTCTCTCTCTATAATTTAATGGGGGAAATGGCGGAACATTTACATATAGTAACCTTAATGTGATTTACAATTCTCGATTTTCCAATATCAAGAACGGCGAGCCAGTTCTTCCGTCTATGCTCTGTTATATATCCGCTTTGAGCATGAGTCTTTGAAAATATTCTTCATGAAAACATCATTGGCACTGGCATGAAAAAATATAGTGGCAGCTTTGAAATTGGGAATATATATATATATATATATATTCCTGAGGGCAATACATGAATGGGACATTATTTTTTTTTAATTCGATGCTTAAAGGAAGGGTCAACGATGATTAACGTTATGAAAACGTTACAAAAATAACGTTATGATTGTTTAATTGAGAAAAAAAGTTCCATTGTTGCAACATTCATCCATTTTCGACAATTACACATTTGTGTTTTATAATATAAGTTGATTTTTTTCTAAATTTTAATGAAAATATGTTTTCTTCCTTTTTTTTTATTTAAGAATCTCTGTTAGAGTTTTACTTTTATCCATTTAGCCTGACACTCTAATGTGATTAACCAGTTTATAAAGGTATGACAAGTTTTATCTATTAATGCCTTCATTTTAATAACGAAATTTTAAGTAAATTTGCTTTTGCACAGGAGCCTTGGATGCTCTTTTACATTAAAATTGATGTTAAATACGTAATTACATTATCTTAAATTGCTGGATAATGAAAACTTCCATATCATTAATCACATTATTTAATATTTTAGTACTCACTATAAGCATTCTTGAACATAATTGAACTTCAATGAAACTTTAAAAAATTATCTATTTATCTAATCCAGTAATTAGTGTCATATTTTTTTAATTATTTCCTTTTTTTCGCATATACTTGTATTTTAGTATTATAGGTGCTAATCCAATATATTTTTTGATACGTTTATGACTATGTGTCATAATCTGAATATTTCACATAGTGATTTTCTGTCTAATATGTTAGACTTAATTTAGAAATCTCTTATTTAAAAAAAAATATATTTAAAAAGAAACAAAATAAACATGAAAGAATTGTAACACTATAATTATTATTCTATAAAATCTACGTAATAATTACAGAGTAAAGCAACCTGTTTTATAAAAAAATATTAAGAATGTTGAAGAATAAGCATCATTTACGTACTAACTATACTACTCATGAGATGCATGCGTCTCTCCAGTTCGTATCGTACAGCACCGCATGTTAGGCACATAGCTAGAAAAATACATAAACATATACAAATTTAGAAATAAGTATATTAAAATAAAATGCATATTTAAAAGACCCTGCGATTGTTTTAAAAATTTGATGTACTAAAAATAAACACAAAGCTTCTATGTATATATTATTTAATGCTTTTAGATCAACAAATCCTCAAGTTATTGAGATTAAATCACTTCTTAAAATTCTTCTTTTTAAAACCTATTTAAACCACGTTTCAGTCCATAAGGGTATACTAGAGAATGAAACAGCCGATATGCCTGAAAAGGAAACAGCTTCTAAATTATTAATCGATTTTTAACTTCAAGTACCACACTATCACCTCAAAAGACATCTTCGCGATCATTTTATGAAGAAGTGGCTAGAAAGCTGAGACTACTCGGATAAGGGGGGTAGATATACTTACGATCTGGTAGTCCCAGTGGTATCATTGGATCTTCTCCTGCTCTCATGCTCCACCAGTGACGTAGCCAGGGCGGGGGTCCAGATGCTATTGATACTACTAATTCTGTAAAGTTTTCTTTGCTTTATGTAATCGGAAAACTAAGTAGAAATGGGGCGCTGCGTAATGGCCATTTTTACCCGCTGTTGTCATATTAAGATTAATTGTAATCGCTAAATGTTCTAAATAAAAGTTTATTTTATTTCAGCGTAGATTCTGCATATTTAAAACTAAAACACAATGCAACATATTCCCCTATGTACTGACTTTCGGAACTATTTTTTTTCACGGAATAATTGCCCCCCCCCTCCCCCGTCGGATTTAATTATAATACAAAATTTGGATTCATTCTCACAATTATGTCGCGCTACAGAGCACTCTGAGTAGTGTTACTTTAAATACGGCCACCTTGTATATTGCATATTGTTCTACGTAGCTCCGTTATAGAATTATGCGTGAAAATTCTAAAATCAGATAAACCCGATAACGAAACATTTAGCCATTTTTAGGTGCGTTCGTAATTATATAAATACGTAGCACCTATTGTCGTCGTCTGGTCTGTCCGTCTGCCTGTCCGTCCGTCCGCATATAATAACGCAAAAACAACCCAATCTAATGGTTTGAAATTTAAGATATATTATTGCAGAATTTTGTCGATACATTTCAAATTGTATGAAAATTGAATCAAAACTTTAGGAGATATTAATAAAAATAGTTATTAGGAATTTTTTTTTTAAATCGGTTCTTTTATGTTATAGGAGCTTCCGAGGTTTAATCGTCAAGCGACCGAGATACTTATTTTATTACAGAAATTAATCTGCAGATTATATAATTCATTTCACAGAATTAAAAATCATCAAGATCTGAATATTTATATAACTAGCTACAGTACGAAAGTACCTCGTTTGTCACGTTTGACGTACAATTTCCAACTTGTTAAAGATTCTTATGAGTGGATAAGGATTTTAATGGGACTTAAATTGTTAGTTAGACAATTTTTACTTTATTCTATCTTCACAAGAATAAAGTATTGGATTCGTGAAAATTTTCGACTTCCGGTTATCGACGGATTTATACGTTTTTGAACGTCATGAACACGATTTGATTGTTTTTAGAAAATATCTGTCTGTGAGTCTGTAACTCTGTCTGTCTGTCTGTCTGTATGTGACAAAAAATTGTGGGCGATTTAGCTCAAGAACTAATGTACGGAATTTAATAAAACTAAAGATTCAGTTAGTCCCTGATATAAATTGGTGCTGATTAGTTTTTGGTGTAAATCGCCCAACAAGTGGCGTAAGTATGCTGAATTTTTCGCGAATTCCGCAATAGCTGTATCTTAAGAACTAAGGCACTGATTTTCAACAACGGATTCAGTTAGACCTTGACATAAATAGAAGCTGATTACGTTTTGGTGTAGATATGCCAGCAGGTGTTGCTGCTATACTATTTGTTTCATGTTTTTTACCAGAGCTATTCCTCAAGAACTAATGCACAGAATTTCATCAAATTTCAGATTCTGTTATACCTTGACATATATAGATGTTGATTACGTTTAGGTGAAAATAGCCCAACAGGTGGCGTTGCTATGATACATTTTCATAATTTGTACGATAACTATATCTCAAGAACTAATGCATGGATTATCATATATGTTGCTATAGTAATATTCGTTGAAAAGCTTGACATATTACAAACAATTTGTGTGTCTTGTTTGGAAAATCTCTTTATTAAAGTCCGCAAATAATAATAAAGGTTAAAACGTAAATTTTTAAAGAAACTTCTGTTTTGAGTAAATTTTATTTTTAAAGAAAACTCTTTGTCTCTATCCGCATTTTGTTTAAGGCCATGGTAAGTAAAACAAATAAAATTAAAAACTATTTTGAAATGGAAACTCACGGTGAAGTTTAACATTTCTTATAGGGTTTTTTTTTCTTTTCAGTAAAGCTAATTTTTGTTCTAATAACCAATTAAATTTAGTGTACAAAAGACTTCTTAAAGAAATTCTTGTTGGAATAACATCAATGATAAAATTATTTTTGTTATGATCAATCCTTTTAAATGTATATAATAAAGGAAAAGCATATTCATGAGTTTCGCTGGCGTCATATCGACGGTGGCAATAACAGGAGCAAAATGTTTCCTATTTATCGAAAATTTAATATTTTTTAGATATCTGTCATATAAATATTTTCTCAGTCAATCAAAAAAATATTTACTTTAAAATGAAATTTGTTGAAAAGAAAATTATCTTCATTCACTGATTTCTTTAAGCATTTTTTAAATAATTTTCAAGGATGACTTTTTGAAATAATTCCTGCAACACATTTACGGAAGATTATTCTGCTAGCACTTAAAGCAATGTAAATAATTCAGCGGGTGTTTGTTTCTGTGTAATACTGCATAACTAATTTGCCAAACGAAATTTAAACTTCCCAAATAATAAATATGATTTTAACCGATAAGAAATTGAACTAATCGTTTCAACATTGAAATAATTAGAATTAGGTTGGTGAAAACAGAGAAATGTTGCTCGATTGACAATTGGAATGCGGCTAATATGAAAACACGCAAAATTGAAAATCACTGTTAGAAAGTACACTAAATATGAGAATCTAATAGGACATTCAATTATAAACAATTTTCATATGCGTTCTATACACCGGGTAATATATTGGGCCCAAGATACAGTGTTAGGTATAAATACCGGGTGTTTTAAAAGTTCGGTGCGAAAGTAAAATGCTGTAAAAAGTATCTATGAGTTGGAGAGACATGCGGTTTGCAGATAAATGCAGTGTGGTGCGGGATTTTGTATGACACTAAAAATAGTTCAAAATCCCGACAATAGAGGACGCTTCTGCAGATAATTCCCTGGAATATTTCCATATTTGCTCACACAACGCAAGATTTGAATACAAAAATATTAGCGAATACTGCATGTGCACTTTTAATACGCAAAACTAATAATGGTGCGTGATGTTATTGTGATTGAAAATTGCACATGGTAACCATTATTATTTTAGCGTATTTCGCGTAATAGTTGCTTTAAAAAAGAAATCAGTTAATTAAAAAAAATGACATTTAAGTTTCTAATCAACTCACAATGTCGAAGTTTCGAAACTTATCATCATGGAGAGAAACTGATAATCGCGGTGTTAATTTGAAAAGGGTAGGTTAATTAGATCGTGTAATCTGCAACCCCTTTAAAACCCCCCAGTATCTTGAAGATAACCGGAATGGAAATTATGGAGGTGCAGAAACGGCGTTTTGTTTCGTTGTTGGCATTGAACACCTGCTGGAGTTTTGAAATTAAAAGCGACATTTTTTGAATTAAAATTAAAAACATTTAATTGACATCTAGGTTTTCCGTGGTGCGATTTTTTCGAAATTTATTTTTTTGAAATCGCAATGTTTTTCTACCCCCTTATCCCGAGTATCGCGGACATCGGGCTATTTTTTCGATCTGTTTGAAAAGGAAATGACTGCGGTTTCGTTGCTGCCCGGATCTTTCCGGTAACAATGTACAGATCTACAGGGCTCGCAGCGTTCCTAAATATTTCGACCTTTGCTACCAGTATTACAAATCAAAAAATTTTGTGGAGGATTATTTTAACATCCGCAATAGCAATCTACATTAAAGACTATCACTTTAAAATAGTGGTAGCAAAGCGAGAAAGTTTTAGGAACGCTGCGTGCTCTGCATCTAGTACAGAATGCAGTTGTTTCTTTGTTTCCGTATAATATCACTTTTTGCGCTTATTTTTCGAGACTTTCTTAATTATTTGTCTAATTAATGGGCAGGGAAGGGGGGAGTTATTAAATAAATTTTAAAAGAGACAGGGAGATTATCTGAACTTAAGTCATTAATAACAGTATTGGTGATAGGATAGGGATCATTTTTTGAAATAGTAAAGTCAATAATGGAAGAATGGGCGTTAGATGCCGTGTTAATGTGTGTTGTCGAATTTGGAGATGAAGACTAAGATAGTGATATGAGATTAAGTCATATAGGGATGAACTCCTCTGTGTCTTTGCACGACAATTTCATTGGCTGCTTTTAACATTTACCTTCGTATCATGAAAGTGTCTAATCGAACCGTTTCGATAGTTGATTTCATTCGATTGTAACCAGAAATTGCTTCATAAAGCAAGTTAAATAGAAACTACAGAGAGCTAAGTCAAAGAAGTATGTTAAATAGTTTGAAAAAATCTGGCGTGAAATGTTTTTATGAAGGTTAAGTAAAATTTCAACATGGTAAGAAGGTTAAAATTTCCAGCGAATGAAACAGTGATTGCGTTGTGAAATAACCTGTGACAACCTGCTGATCGAAAGTTGGCAGTAGGTTTAATGTAAATAAAAAGTTAACAGTTAACAGTGGATGACTTCAAGGGGATTCCAAGCTGTACAACATCTTCATGATTATATTCATTATATGATTAGTTGCGTCAAACATCTTAGAGTCATGAAAACAGTCTAATCGTAGCATAATATATGTACTACAATAAAAATTTTAAAACATAGCGATTAAAAGGTGAGAAAAGGTCTTCGTCTTGCGGAGACAGAAGAGGAATTGAATAAGAGAAGAGAAAAAATCTATTTAAGTGATTAGTAGAAAGGAACTACCAATCAAATTATAGAAAATTTTAGGAAGGCGGAGCTTCGCTGAAAATTGACAGGAAGTCAGAAAGGGTGCGAAATAGAAGTAAAATAACTATAAAATATACAATTTAAGAAGGAAAAATAATTTTAATTGATGTAAAAGAAGCATATAATAAGAATAAACGTTTAAAATGTTTAAAATTGCAAAGATAAATTAAGAAAAAACAAGGATGTTAAGCGTAATCTACCCCTTAAAAAAAAGAAAATTTTTATTGTCATACATTGAATATGAGATATAGGAATAGTATTAGTATTGGATATAACAAAGGATATGAATTACCACACTTACTACACAGCGTACAATGAATATCTATATATTTAAAACAAAAAGAGCATTCTGTCAAATCCACATGAAAATCGTCTCTTTGCGCATGGATCAGCGATTTTTTGAAGGCTTCTGCCCTCAGAAACGGGAAACTGATTGATTAGCCCAATCCTCACCTGTTTAGCCTAAGGGGATTGAAAAGGGTTGATTGAAAACGGATAGAGATGAATCATTGTATTGAAAACATAGAACTTCTAATATATTTTTGCTCTGAGGTTGAAAGACAAAGTTTTTTTTTAAAGAACTCATATTTTCGCTGCTAAATATGCATATTTTTTTGCAAAATTTTAAAGAGAGTTCGGATGCAGTTATATTTATAACCTATTGAAATGTCAGAGAGTTCGGAAGATGAGAACTATGTTTTTTTAATGCTATGTTAAAGGAGCCGACGCGAAAACAAACAAATAAACGAGAAAGTGAGAAGAAGACGTTTCTTTTACAACTAGATAACAATATTTCTTAACGAAATTTTTACACGGGCTGTAAAACCGTTTTATTTATCACCAATAAAGATTTCAAAGAGTTCGGACAAAAATAACTTTTTATTTTAGAACTATGAAACGACTTTAGGTAAAAAAAAAAAAAACAACAAGAAAATGAGCGCTTTTTTCACTAAACATCAATATTTTTTTCGCGAATTTTTCATTTAAAAATATAATTTCTTACAAAATCGGGTTAAAGATATAAAATGATAAAAACTTGTTTTATTATTATTATTATTATTATCACGGGCCTGGGCAACGCCGGGCGGGAGTGATCTAGTACATATATAATTTAATTGTTTAGATGAGCTAAATTACGCTGGAAATTAATGAATATAACAAATCATATGCATTATCTTTTACTGCACAGCATATTAAATGTAATTGTAACTGAATATAACAAATCTTATGCATTATCTCTTACTGCACAGCATATTGAATGTAACTGTAACTGAATATAACAAATGTTATGCATTATCTCTTACTGCACAGCATATTGAATGTAATTGTAACTGAATGTAACAGCGTAATAATTCTTTGTTATAGTCATTAATTTCTAGCGCAATTTCAGCTCCGCTGAAAAATTTAATTGGCATTATTTTTGCTGTAGTGAATATTGTAGTATTGTGGATAGTGAGCCTTTTCATTTCACAACAGACTCACTATCAAGAAAACTACTATCAATGCAAAGTACCTGAGAGTTATCATTGACTAACGCCTTAATGTTCTTAAACAAATCCTTAGCATCCTTAGTACATACGCCTGTACTTCTAAATCACGTTCGCCTCTTCTTCGCAGCCCTTCACTCTCTATTCGCAATAAAATGCTTATATATGATGCATGCATCTTTTCTATAATTACACATGCTTGTCCTATCTGGGGCTTTACATGGAAAACCCCCTATGGACTTTTTATCTCGCTACCACAATAGACAACTAAGTAAGATTTATTCGTAACGGCTTTAGCTTTTTATAAATCTACTATCAAAATAGATCAGTAAGTGTGTAAGTGTGTATTATTAAAAAACTATATTTTTAAAAATATTATGGTATAAATTTAAAATTAAAGTGTTATAACCCCAATTTGTGAAGATTTTCAAAGTAAATCTTAAGAGGTACACCATTAAGATGTGAAAAGTATGAAGGTTTTAAAGTTCTTAGTTTTAAAGAATCTTAAAAATATTCAAACCACGTGTATAAAATGTTAAAGGAATAGACGGAATTACTTTAGGAATACATCATTTTTCTTCTATACTTTGCTTTAAAAAAAGATACACTTATTTTTTAAACTTTCTATGTCATAAGTAGATGCACAAATTGTGACTTCCCTCATGATAACACTCACATAACTTAACCATATAAGCTAGAATTTCACAAAGGATAATAAAAATTTCTCATATAGAAGTCTCTTTTATATTCCTCTCTGAAAACTTTTCCCCATTCTCCTGTCTCACAATAAAACTTCATAAAGTAATTATGCGAATAAAGTTAGTGTAGGAAATGCAATAATGCTTATTTTCATAAACTTGATGAGTGAGTGAATTTCAGTCATGATCCTTTAGAAAAATCTCTTTGTAGTACTTGAGTACAAGAAAGAAAAATTATTATTGTTTGCTTAAAATGCACCTTGACAAAGCGTAATTGAATTATCGTAAAACAAAAACCATTCCTGCGAGATTTTTTTTTTGTTTCTGCGTAGTTTAGTATTGTAATCACAGCTTTATTTTACAGTAGGTTTTCTTTCAGGAATTTGTGGTACACTTAATGGTTTAATTTATTTTTTCTTTAACGTATGATACACTCTTCTTCATTTCTGCAAAGAATTTTCTCTATTATAATTTTAATTACATGAGATTTATGTGAAAAGAATATTTTGAACTGTATCGTAATTTTATAAATATATTTAATAATTTATCTTTAAGTACCTATACTAGTAATGCGAATAGGCAGGCTAGCTAGTTAAACCGAGGAAAGCGTTCAGTTGAAATTTGTCGTTTGCATTTCACAAATTTGTGAGGGATTCCTTTTTTTTTTTTTTTTTTTTTTTGCATAGGATACACGAGGTTGATATGTAACAGGTTTTTTTTTTTACTTTTTTGGTTTTAGTTTTTTTTTTTCTTGGGGCACTCTCACTGTAAAAAACGGTTCCGAAATCGTTAATGTCCTCAAAAAATGCACAAAAATTGAGTGAAAAACACATGGTGCCATGCACTATTTTGTTCATATCTCTAATACTAATATAATTTGTTAGCGAGAGGTTTGAACAGATATACACTGTGTAAAAAGTGTTGCCAACACAAACAATACTTGACGTATACTGTAGTTCAGTCAGTGACACGGTATGCATTGAATTCTGCACTGAATTCTGATATCATATCATTTCCCAGAAAACATCGTTACAACAACTGCAGAATACAATAAAAATACTCAATAAAATAATTACACAAAATAGAATAATTAAAACCAAAACAATAATTATATTATGTAAATACAATAATTATACACTGATTTCGGATATTATAACAATATAGGCAGATAAAACAACGTTTTTAGTACTGGAACTTTTTAACTAATTGCAGACTAGATGAAGACACTGATGATGGTACGAAGAATGCTACTGAGACTAGTCTGCAATTAATTAAAATTCCCTGCTGCTTAAAACGTTGCTTTATCTGCCAATATCGTTACAGTAACTTCTTGATTGATAGCGTATGAAAAATAATATGAGTTCGAGCTGGAGTAGGAATTGCAACTTTGGATTCTGATGCAAAAGGTGACTATTTTGATGATTTCCCGATATTATTTTGTCGGAACATTTTACGATCAACCTGTATAAGAGGATTTTATTCAAAGTAAAGACCAAATTTCATACTGTTGTATACATTGATATATGGAACGAAATCTCATAAGTGTGATTTTTTGGGTGCTGGTTTTCTGCTGATATCTGATTTTTAAAAGTTCATATTAAGTTTAATTTGATATATATTCTACTTACTTTTATTAACAATTGATATATTGCAGAAAAATAATTATTAGATGGATCCAAACTGTATTTAAAAAAATTACTTTATTGCTAAAATTTAGTTCATTTAGGAAACGCTTAACACAGTTGAAAATTCCCTTTCAGCAATTTCCGTCAATAAACGGAAATGTATTCGAATTATTTTGTACTGCCTTGTATATGATTTATAGAACATATAGGTAATAACTATTTTTTAATGAAAAATCTCTCTCTCTCTCTCTGTTATCCGGATTTTTTTCGTATCCGGAGTGCTCCAGTCCTCACTATACTATATGTAATTTCAATTGATTTCTCAAGATCAATTTCTAGGTCCTTATGTTAGGTCAGTAACTATGGCAACACCGCATTTGGTTGACTGACCACTCTACTTTTTTTCATGGCAACAAAGCGATGAAGTGTGGGGACGGATGTCCTTGAGAAGCCGATTGAAATTACATAGAGTATAGTTCGGTTATGGGACAGTTTTCTGTATCAGATACAGTATCATTCCATTCATTATTTTTAACTACAAATCCCCAAAAATATTCTATAATGACCCTCTAAATCCTAAAAGACACTGGATATTATCGATTTGGTACTCAATTAAAATGGATCATCAGTTCAATATCTCTGTGAAAATCAATATTGTCTATGTTCATGAACAGCGCAATGATATACCATTCTTTATTCGGGAAAATTAATTAATTTTAACATTTTTTAAAAATATTTATTCGCCTTACTTATCACATCACTTTTCACCTCATTTATCTTTTCCTGCTTTAAAAAATTCTGCCCCATCTATGTAATTACCTATTTAATTTTCTCTTTATATCATGCTGAAAATTAATCTTTTAAAAATCACTTTTCTTAAAGCCTTTCAAACATATTTTTAATTTAAAAAATGTTTTTTAATTAATAAAAAATAAGAAAAAAAGTAAGAAAAAACTGTTTTAAGCAAATGTAGACAACGTAGAGGTAGAATTAAATGAATAAACAAGACGATGAAATATTTTGCATATGTTGCATTAACAGTTAATTTATTTTAAAAAAATCTGATATCTTCAAAATTTATTTTGTTCAAAACTATTTTTTATAATTTTAAACTAATATTTTTCAGTTCATTTATGAAGCAGATGATATTTCAGGTATATCTTTTATAAAAATAATTTCTTTGCGTAATTTTGTTCCTTTAGTTTTAAAATTTTCATAAAATATTAAAATTGATTACATTGAAATTCACTCTTGAAAATAAGTATATATACATCAAACTTTTTACTTAAAAAAATATATATAGGACAAATTTCAGAATGAAAGTTTAATTCATTTTTATTTGCTGAAATAATCTAAATATATTTTTCAATACCACATAATAAAACCTATATTGAGTGTTATATATCAAGTATCGCACAAACAATATCCATACTTAATTAAAAATAAATTAATAATACAGTAGTCCAGTAGAAATAGCATTTTACCTTACAAAATTTCGGGTAGTTCGGATTTTTGGGTATGTTGTAGAGGTTGACCCTCTAATAAAAAAACGGAGTTTTCGACCTTCTAGACCTTGTGCGTTTTTCACAATATTGAAAATAACCAATATTTTTCGGCACTTTTTTCGATTTTTCTTAAGTAACTCAATTTCAGTGCATTTTACAGAAAAAAGCGCTGTTACCGTTTTCTAGAGCATAAAATTCTCTACAAAATGCAGTATTCATGTTTGTAAATTGTCCAAATAGGGGGTAAGATATGAAGCCGGGAATATAGGGTTAAATTTGGAAAAAATGTAAAAATCCACAAATGACGTTAGGTTTTGCTTAATAACCTACTTTTAATGCGTTTCAGAGACAAAAGCACTTTCACCATTTTGTAGAGCATAAAATACCCTCCAACATGCAGTATTCATATTTGTAAATTGTCCAAATAGGGGGTAAGATACGGAGCCGGGAAAATAGGGTTAAATTTGGAAAAAATGTAAAAATAATTTCTTTACGTAATTTTGTTCCTTTAGTTTTAATATTTACATAAAATATTAAAATTGATTACATTGAAATTCACTCTTGAAAATAAGTATATATACATCAAACTTTTTACTTAAAAAAATATATATAGGACAAATTTCAGAATGAAAGTTTAATTCATTTTCATTTGCTGAAATAATCTAAATATATTTTTCAATACCACATAATAAAACCTATATTGAGTGTTATATATCAAGTATCGCACAAAAAATATCCTTACTTAATGAAAAATAAATCAATAATACAGATAATAATATTATTTTTAAAAATAAGAAATCAATTTGTTTTTAAAGTTTCACATAATACTTCAAATTCTTATTGTTTTTATTATTATTATTCTGTGTCATTATTATAGCTGCCAATCTTATGATTTATTCAAATTAAATAATCATATTTGAATCAGAAATTTTATTTAACTCATTAGGCGGCGCCTTGTGTATCAACCTTTATTTTTATGTAACAGTTGTTTTTTACTTTATGAATAGGAAGTCTTTAAAGTACTTCTGAAAAATAAACAATTTAAAAAAAATCAAGTACTTAGGAAAAACAGCATGTTCCCAAAATAGGGTATTTTTTTTTTCAAAAATTTTACTTATGCCTCCTTACATTTATAGTAGTTATTTCTCAGTTCTAAAAAATAACGAGTGGAACGTATTTTTACCCCCTTGAAAGCTATTTACTTAAATCAAATCTATGCATATAATCAAATTACAATTGCTAAACGTTCAAAAAAATTTAGCAAATAAATTTAACGAAACAGAATCAAGTGGATTCAAAAACGAAATCTTCCGCATGGAAGCTTGAGACGTTTGATGTGTGCCCCACAGTATTGTTAATGCCGTTACAATATTCGTTAAACTCGGAAAAATTTATTTTCTGTTTTATACTACAGAAACAAAAATAAAAATGCTGCATGTTCAAAATGGGTTGAGATGCCAATTGATAAATAGTCGAATTGTTCACAAGTCATTAGAGTTGCGAGTTCCGTACATGACACCCAGGAGGTTTGATATTGCATATAACATAGCCACCATTTGGCAATAACCAGAGCTAAATATTAATATTTTCGAAATTGACTGCCAAGAACATCGTATTAATGCTTCAGTGTTAACGCACGTAAAGGTAGACAAATTTTGTCGGCTATTGTGTTGTAGTCCGATACCTATTTACCTGTGAATCGATAGAATATCTATATTTATAGAGTGTTACGCCAGTTGTGCCAATATTTAGTAAAGATTTCCCCCTGGACACCATCTATCCCCTAAGTTCAGAGGACACCCCTCCCCATCCCAAAATAAATCAAAAGCGTCAGCTATATTAATGATATAATATAGGGCAGAGGTCGGTAACCTATGACCAGCGGGTCACTGAATGACCCATTTCATAATTTCAAGTGACCCACTTGAGTTCCGAAAAAGGTATTAAAAAATAAAATTCTATTGAAAAAATATTTCGAGTTTATTTTGGAACTTTAAAAAGGTTTAATTTTAATTCAGAAAGTCCAAACTATTAAATAACTTAACAGAAAATTGCACTTATTTGTTATAATGCATATATGTTTGCATCAGAAAGCCATTGAAGAGAAAGTAAAGTTTATTTTAGTTATTTTAATCCTTTTATAATATATTTTTTTTTGTTTAAAGTTTAAAAAGGCGCATAATGATTATTTTCTCAATAAAATTTATCTTATTATTCACCGAAAAAAGACTGTTTTAAAATGAAAATACCACTGACCCGAAATGTCTTCTTAATACACATATTTTGGTTGGTTGTGACCCGCAGCCGAAAAAGGTTGCCGACTCCTAATATAGGGGAAGCTATAGTTGCTTACATAGTCAGGGCCCGCTTAAGATTTAGAAGTAGGGGAAGCCCGACGTCCCACAGGGCACCCCCCCTCTTTTACTCTGCCAATTATGCTTCAACAATTTCAAATTTTACCATCAAAATTTTATGTAAGCAACACTTTTAATATTAAGCTAAAACTAACTACCTATATACATATAAAAAATACATTATTAAATATATAATTATACATAACAAATTAATTTTGTAAATGAATTTACAACTATGGAACAGGTGCGAATATTTGAACTTCAAAATATATTTTATGCTTTACAAATTGCAAGATTTGTCTGTGCTAAGAACAATGCAGGGACAACAAATGTTTGATGTAAATTTATGCTTGGCTGCAACACAATTTTGCTTCTATTTTATAAACAGAAATTTGGTATCACCTGAATGCTAATTACTTTCCCCTTTATTTAACCCTTTCCGGCACAGTGGTCCCACTCCGGGACCACCTAATTTTAATTCCAAACTTGCATTTGGCACCAAGAATATTTTAGTAAAATTTTGCTTTTGCAAAGAAAGCTTAAAATAAGGAATTCTTATTTTATAAAAAGGTCGTTTGTAAATTCCGGTGTCAGTCAGTAATTTCGCTTTTTACGAACAGAATTTGTCTGTGTCGGAAAGGGTTAAATAACCTACTCTCCATATTTTTTATCATTTCTCCACAGTTTATGAATGTAAACAACGTATAATTATACAGAATAAATTTTTTGTTACTTTTAGCACATTTGAATTTGAAATGTAAAACATAAGAAAAATGAAAATAAGTTGCATTTTATCACTGTTTTTATACAATTTATCATATCAAGAGTAAAAAAATATAGAGTATAAATGTGTGAGTAATATTTTAAGGGAAAATTTAGTAGCTATAATTAAGAAAATAAAATACATTTTTTACCTTATCTGAAATTTTTTTCCCCAAAAAATTAGTTTTGAAAAGTAAATTTGGGGGCCCCCTTGTATTTCACGGGGTGAGCTCGGGCTTCACGGACCTATTCAGTAAAACAGACCCTGTACATAGTAAAGGAGGTTTTTGTGGTATTGGGTATGTTTTCTTTTCTCACATGAGTAATTTTACATCCCTAGAAGACAGTTTGATAATAAAAAATATAAAATATAAAAATAAACTTATTTTTACGGTTCCGTATTTAAAAAGCAAAAACGGAACCTGTATAAGATCCCTCTTGTGTCTGTCCGTCCATCTGTCACCACCCTTTTCTCGTAAACTATGGGACGCGGAAAGTTCAAACTTGGGAAAGTTATAAATCCTTTTTACCCACATATTTTCAGATTATTAATGATTCATAAATATGTTTATGGGAAATTTAAGGGGCTAATTAAGTTACATAAAAAAAAGTTTTCTTTTTATGTATCATGTGGGATATCGTAAGAAAGATCTCGTAATATCGAACTAAAAAATATATTTGTTTTAATTTTAGTTATTATATTTTTAGAGGTATCGTCAAAAATGTACAGCAAAAATATGCCCCCCCTCTATTTCCGAATCTACTGAAACTAAAATTATGAAAAATTAGGTATAGTAGGAGTTTATTTAAACCTTGCAAGAAAACTATAGCGATTTTTCTAGGTAACATAGGTTTTGAGAAAAAAAGCATTTCTCTGTTACACACAAACTTTACTTTTCCGGCGGTCAGCGGGGGAGTTGACTGGCGTTCTAGTTATCTATCGACGAAGAATCATCCAAGGATATTTGATAATGATTTTCGAAAAAAAATGTCGGTAATTAGCCCAGATATTAATTAAGTTACTTTAAAAAAAACTTTATTTTTGCGTATCGCGGAGGACATCCTTCGAAAGATCTTGTAACGTTGAACACAAAAATATACTTTTTTTTTAATGTATGTAGTTAAGTATCGCATTTTCAGAGATATCGTCGAAAGTATACTGAAAAATATGTTCCTCCCCCACCCCTCCCACCCCTTCCACTTCCCACAAATTATGAAAAAATTAGGGATATTACAAATTTATTAAATTATAAATACTAATTAATAAATTCAATGTACGGAATCCTTTGAGTGCAAGTTACAATCGTACTTGACCAATTGTTTTAAAATTAAAATTTAATGAAAGTCAAATAGTTGTGACAATCTTACAGGATTTGTAATGGAATTTTTTTCCCCTAAAGAAAATCCTTAAAAAATCCCCCAGCCAAAACTTTTATCCCTAAATTTAAGGGGAGAACCACCAAGTTGATAACACGATGTTCCATTTCACTAACTACGCAATAAGGTGTTTATTGTTTAACGAATCGTCTCTACATGCAGCCACTGTGAATGAATTTATATATAAATAAGGATTATTAACAAATAAGCATTAAATAACAACATTCAAAGAAACAAGTTTAACGTAACAATGTGTTTAATTAATAGACTATTTTCTTTAAATATTCTGGTGTCAGTTTTTAAATTAAAATATTATATTAGCCATTTGTGAAGATTCTCGAGCCAATTCTTAAGAGGTACATCTTTAAATTATGAAAAGTTATGAACGTTTTACTGTTTTCGATTTAAAAAAAAATATATTTACACCACGAATACAAAACGTTAAATGAATATTTAAAATACTTTGTGTTTTGTATTTTACTTTTAAAGAAAATAAAGATATTTAATGTAAGTCATAAGTAAATGCATATTTTTCTACTTCTTTATATTTTCCCATGATAGCGCTCACTTAATTTAGCTGTATATTTTCCAAAGGAGACTAAAAAAGTATCCTGTAGAAGTTATTTTTATATTACCTCTCTGAAAATTAGTTTGCTTTCTCACGTCTCACAGTATATTTTCATAAAGTAATTATGCGGATAAAGTTATAGTAGGAAACTTAATAATGTTTATTTTCGTAAACATGGCTAATGACTGAATTTCTGTCATGATCTATAAACAAGTCTCTTTGTAGTATTTGCGTTCACGAAGGAAAAACGATTATTGTTTGCGTGAAATACGCCTTGATAAAGCGCAATTTGATTATAATAAATCATAAATAATTCCTGTGAGATTTTTCGTCGTTCAGGATTATAATCACAGCTTTATTTGATGTTAAGTTTTATTCGGGAATTTGTGGTACTTTTGTTTTTCAGTAGAAGTATAATTCAATTTTTCTGTATTCTATGTTAAACTGTTGTTCATTTCTACAAAGCATTTTCGATAATACAGAGTTAATTACATGATATTTGTGTGAAACGTTTGTGTATTTTAAAACTGCATTATATTTTTATAAGTATATTTAATATTTTCATTTTTAGAGGCTACTTTAGTACAGCGAAGGTAATTGCAAGTTAATGACAAACCTATAAAAGCGTTTCTTTAAATTTCTCTTTTGTATTTAAAAGTTTTTATTTTTATTTTTATTTTTTATATTATATCCCAGGTCGCTGTCGAACCGAGTATTTTTTTTTTGTTTGTTTGTTACTTTTTTGATTTTATACACAGTTTTCTCGAGGAAATTCGCGCTTTCGGAAAAGGTTCCGAAATCATAAGTGTCCTCGAAAAAATAAACTGTAACCGGTGAAATGTCGACTACAGTCATCCGATGCAAATAAATAAATAAATAATCTTTTAAGAAATTTAAAATCCAAACGGGAAATTTGGAAAACCCCAACATGTATAATATCAGGTTCAATGTATTTTCTTCGAGTTATTAAAGTAGACTTTTAAACTTCCATTTAAATGCATATCTACAAGGTATTCTACGTCTTCTTTTAAGTGTGTTTGAAATAGCTGAAAGAATTATATATATATATATATATATATATATATATATATATATATATATATATATATATATATATATATATATATATATATATATATATATATATATATATATATATATATAATAAAGGAAATGCACTATTTTAAATTTTAGCAATACGCAGTTTGATATCCTACAGGTTCATCAAAATATGAAATGCTAAAGTAATCATCAAAGTGAAAGCAGTTCGAATAGTTAAGCATGGTTGCTAGACACCAAAATGCGGTGAAAAATATAGGGTGTCGCACTTTTGTTCATAGCATTATCACTAATATAATTTGATCACGTAGGTTTGAACAGACTAAAACGCACTGTGTGAAATGTGTTGACAAAACAAAAATATTCAAATGTGCCGTAATTTATTCAGTGACACGGTATTGACTGAATTTTGATATCATAACATCTCACAAAGAGAAATCAACAAGAATCTGTTGGGAACATCGTTAAAATAGCTGCGCAGTACAATAACTACACTCAAAGCAATAATTATACCTAATGCAATTATTTATCAAAATACAATTACTATGTGCACAATAAATGTGCACTGAATTCTGATACTATACATTCTCATGAAAATTAATTAAATATGTTAGAAACATCTTTACAGTATCTTCAGATTTGATAAAATATGAACGAAAATTCGAGTTCGATTTGTAGTAAACCACCCGCATTTGTATCCGAGTAAGGGAATTGCCACCTTGGTTTCCTATGCAAATATTGTCCGTCTTGATTCATACTATCCCCTGCTCTTATTTTATTGGAATAATTTACAATCAACCTGTTCAAGAGGATTTGATTAAAAAAATTGTAGAAATAGCTCACAGTTGTATACTTTAAACAATAAATTTTATGTGCATTATGTAAGTTATAATTTATTATTCCCATTCTTATGAATGTTCAGTGTTATCTTTTCTAACTATAAGAGTAATATCTAGACAGATGAAAAGTGTTGAATGTCACGCAGTTCACTTCAGCTGTTATACAGTACTTTAAGTTAGCAGTCGCCTACCGGTGGTCCGTAAACCACCACTCGCATAGGAAGCACAGTTACAGTGAGTCACGTACATCACGTCACGTCTGTGACCAAAATGCCAGCAGTTTGTGACGTCATTCTGTGACCAAAATGTGAACTTGGACTTCTTAAGAAAACCTAAACTTTACAACATCTTATGGCATCAAGAAAATTACTTTTCGTCAGCTTTGGAAATTTTTGAAAATATTTTTTTTAATGTGCTCTTTTTCAGCTGTGATAGTAATATCTAGACAGATGAAAAGAGCTTAATGTCACTCAATTGACTTCGCCTGTTATGCAGTACTTTGAGTTAGCAGTCGCCTACCGGTGGTCCGTAAATCACCATTCGCATAGCAAGCACAATCACAGTGACGTAATTGTGAGTCTCATATGTCACGTCACATCTGTGCGCAAAATGATAACATTTTGTTACATCACACTGTGACCAAAATGTGAACGTCTTAGAGATCTTAAAAAAAACGTAAAATCAACTTGAGATCTTATGCAGTGATGGAACTGTGACGCAGCAGCTGGGCGATTCTCACCACTAAATTTTAATAGTATTTTTCGGCTTAAAAAATATCTGAAACTCTGTCCTTTATTAAGACAAAGAGTACAATTTACAGTGGTGGCCAAAAGTTTGGACATTTTTTGAAAGTTTCATGTTTTTCAACTTTGTGTGCTTGTAGAATATATTAATTTTCATTTAAATACAAACATTTATATATCAAATTGAAGGTAATTTTGAATAAGGACGTGTTTTGTAATAAAAGCGTACTAGACAATCACAAACACTGTTCTGAAGACCAGTCAAATGTCTGTAAATATAGTTTAGGTTATTTGGATGGTAAAAGAGTTATTGTTGTGGAAATATTTTGCAAAATGATGCATACTAGTACAATTAAATAGAGTATTGCTGTTTTTGAATATTTAAAGTCCTTTTTTTAATTAAACTAATTTTAAACAATGTTATCAAAAAAAGAACTAGTTGGACATCTACAAAAAGAAGTCGAATTGTCATATTGAGAGAAAATGGCCTCTCTTATGCTGAAATTGCAAGACAAGTTGGTGGTTCAGTGACTTGTTCTGGTGTACGAAAGTTCTGTTTACGTTATGAAAAAACGAAATCAGTGGAAAATAAGGCCAAATCAGGACGAAAAAAATGCACAAGTGCTACTGCCGATAGAAAAATTAAACGGCTATGACTTCAAGATAGAAAAAAATCATCAGATGCCATTAGATGTGAAATGAATGCAGCGAGTATTGCAGTAAGTTCAAGAACAATAAGAAGAAGGTTATCAGTATTTGGACTACAAGCTAGAATTCTAAGGAAAAAACCATATTTGAATCAAAAGCAAAGCGAAAAACGAGTTAAGTGGGCAAAAGAACACATTAAATGGTCAGAAAATCAATGGAAGCAAGTAATTTGGAGCGATGAGAGTAAAATATCGCTCTTTCGTAGTGATGGTAGAAAATACGTGAGACGTAGAGTAGGAGCAGCACTTCATCCTGATTGCATTGAAGCAACTACAAAAAACCCAACAAATGTCACGATTAGGGCATGTATGTCTGCAGATGGTGTGGGCCGAATTCAAGTGATTGATGGCATCCTGAATGCCAAAAAATACATCGAAACTGTCCTGGAATCAAAATTGATACCTTCCATCAGGGATCTCTTCCCCAACAACGCACCATTTATTTTTCAGCCGGATTCAGCTCCATGCCACACAGCAAAAGTATGCAAAGAACGGTTTCAAAATAAAGACATAGATATATTACCATGGTCAGGAAACAGCCCTGATCTCAATCCAATTGAAAATTTGTGGCGACGTTTGAAAATTCTTGTACGGAAAAAACGTCCATCCAATAAAAGACAACTTATTGAAGCTATAATTGATTCTTGGCACCATGTGATTACGAAAGATGAACGCCAAACACTCGTTAACTCGATGAAAATACGCTGTGAAGCTGTCTTAAAAAATAAGGGTTATCCTACTAAATATTGAATGTGTAACTATCACTTTAAAAAAATGCAAATCTAAGATAGGTCTTACTATTAGTTGCATAACTTCTTTTGTAATACAGATATTGTAATACTGTTTTTATTATTAAATTCTACATTAAATTACCTTCAATGTGATATATAAACGTTTGTATTTAATGAAATTTAATATATTCTACAAGCACACAAAGTTGAAAAACATGAAACTTTCAAAAAATTTCCACAATTTTGGCAACCACTGTAAATTTAACAAACAGTATCAATTGATTCTCTGCTGCTCCACTGTTCAATCACTGCTTATGGCATCAAGAAAATTACTTTTCGACAGCTTTGAAAATTTTCGTGACGTTGCAATAACGTCACTGCATGTCACATAAATCATGTCACACCTATGACCAAAATGCAAACACTCTGTGACGCCACGGAGTGATCGAGGATTGAAGTTGAAAAAAAACATAAAGTATACAATAGAATTATGTCATCTTCCTAAATCTTTCACATTGTCACACACTATTTAAATAAATTTAATATTTTCAAAATAAAATAATAAATAAATGTCTCTCTCTCTATATATATATATGGGAGATAACTTTTTTACCATTTTCAAGAAATTTAACAAAATATACTATATAATAAACAGATAAAAATCCTTAAATAGAAATTTAATAACGTATAAAAGTTATGGCGGAAAGTAACTCAGATATAGAGCTCCCATTCTAATAAATTTGTTAGCAATTTAGAGATTTGTTAGGATTTTAAATTGAAATATTTTCATTTTTTTTTCTACTGCTGCATGGAACTCATTTGTCAATTTCGTAATGCTAAAAATATTTCTTTAAAAATCTCGAATCCTTAATTATTTTGAGGGGCACTCAACCCAATCGTTATCTTCTTAGTCGCTGTTTGCGAGTTTCATACCAACGCGGTCTTGTCGACGTTATCGTGCAACGATTTATCGGTTCTTATCGGTTATTTATCGGTTCTAAAAGGGATAATATCATTCTGAAACTGATATTTTACGAATAATTCATATAAATTAGTCCAATATCTACATTTATAATAAAAATAAAAAATAAAATTATGGATCCCATAATCATTTTCATTATCAACCTCTTTATTTTTCTTCAATACATCATTTTTGTCCTACTATTATACATGAAAATGATTGAACATTTTTCTGCAGCATATTGCATTTTTTTTCGTTTTCTGAAATGAGTTTTTTTTTATTTTTTGCTTTATGTTGTGTATTTTTTTTATCTATATTCCGATTCTAAAATAGCAAGTTTGCGTTTAATACTTTGTTTAAAAAAACTACTAAATCATATAATTCTTGATTGTCTGTTGATTTAGAATTTACTATTTGTTCTACGTCACCAGATATAGCATGGGGTAAATCGCCTTATAAATTATTTTCTATCACATCTTCCTCATATGTTATAATACTGCGTTCAGGTGGTAAACAAACGATTTCCGAAACATCCAAAAAATCATCCAAATCTAAAAAAAAAAAAATTAAAATTTTTAAAAAAATCAATCATCTTGTAAAATAGTCAGAAAAATCGATGTAAGGATGAAAAATAGAGAGATGGATTATGAAAATTCTTATGGAACTGGTAATTTCATTTCATTTTGTTTTGTTTTTTATTGTAAATGTAGAAATTGCATTAATTTACATGAATTCTTCTTAAAATGTAAGTTTCAGTATGATATAATCCCTTTTATAGCTAATAAACACAAAAATAACTACCATAAATGCACGGAAGCACATGTAAAAGTTTTTTTAAAAATACCCTCATTAGCTGCCTTTGCTCCCATTTTAAGTGCTCCCATAAAGTTATTTAAAAATAAATATATTTTATTCGAATGCAGTCAAAAAGCTATTTTCGCCTATTTTTAACACGTTTTAAAATATAGAAAGATCAAATGAAAGTTTAAAAAAATCATCTCATATATTCAAAATACAAGTAATATAAATCTTTCAACAATATATAAAATACGCAATTTAGGAAAAATCCTTACGCAATGTATCCAAAATGGGAGCAATGGCGTCTAATGGGTTAAGAGGATATAGTATATCTCTCTTCATTCTATGATCATACAGGCTTCTTTCTTTCATTCTTAGGTCACGTAAAGGGTGAAATGAATGTTGATATTTTATGTATATTAAGGCATGATTTAAAAGTAGGCCTTAAAACCAATAAAGCCGTCCTCCAAACTCGTGCAGTTGGAGGCCAGGACAAGAGTAGTGTGCGAACAGTTCAAAACTAATCCAAACGTTTTATGGAAGGGGACCTCAGCCATGAAATCGAATCCAGAAGTGACAGGCTATTAGTAGTGAATTTCGGCTGGTTGATGAGAAAAAGAGGAGATACATTCCCCACAATCAATTTTTATGGTAAAAATTACCAAAGCTACATGTTCAAATAAAAAATAATTTTTTAATAAGATATAATAATAAATTATAATAATTATAATTATTGACATAATAAATTATAATGATAATAATAAATTACAATATTTATAATAATTAATATAATAAATTATAATAATAATTTATAATAATTATAATAATTAATTATAACAATAAATTATAATAATTATAGCAGTTAATATAATACATTAAAATAATAAATTATAATAATTAAATAATAATAATAATAATGCAGATACCATGAAAATTTGTTTTTCAAAGTACTCATTAAATTTCTTCATAATTATATATATATATATATATATATATATATATATATATTAATTTAAAAATACATACTTTTGTTAATAAAAATAAAAATATAATATTAAACCTTTATTGAAATATACGCTATAAAAAAAAGTATGACTAGTCATTGATTTAATATTCCAGGACAATACATTATTGTATATTTTGCTACCGACGATAACAAGTAAACAATCAAAAATTCGGCAGAAATTTTTTGTTGCACATATACGTCAATCTATATTATATTTCTATAGTTCCTCATCACTATTTTGTGAAAACAGAAATGTCACATATTATGTGTATTTCAAAAATATGTCAAGCAATATCGTTTTATTTAATAATAACTTAGGTCGTACTAGGATACGATGGAATAACGCACATAAGATGGGTATGTATTTGAAGAGATATCTTGTTACAACAGAGAGAATTCAAACTCAATAAATATTCTAATTTGATGTCGAGAGACAAAACTTTACTGAGTTAATATATCCCCCAATGTGAAACAGATATCCTTTAAAGCTCTTAGCACTTTCATCATATGTTATTAACATATTTCGCTTTCACTTTTGCCTGCATGGTGCAAACAATCTCAGATTTCCTGATTTTAAATATACATTTATGGATATTTTGTTTAAGCAAAATATGTCAGAATACAGAAGATTTTATTCCGCATGTTTATATTTCAAAATTTATCCATTTAGTTTTCGAAGCATATAAATTCAGAAAAGGGTTCAACATTTATAAAATTACGATGCGTGTTCGTAGAAATATACACATGATATTTTTATTAATGTTTCGGAGGGTTATTTTTTTAAGTAAAAATATTCATGATATTAAACAAATTGTTGTTTTTAATAAAGCTTAATTACCGCACTGAAAATTCGCGATGTTTTTGCTTTAGGTATCATATGTAAAATTACATAACTTTCCTTCCGGATTGATTAGAAAAAATTTAAAAAAATGTGAAATTTACTTTTACAATTATTATTAACCTGAAATGCTTTCATTATTATTTTCCAAATTTTGATATTTTTATTTACAGTATATTACATAAATAATATTACAATATTTAAAATTTACTTCTTTTTTATTAAATTTAAAATAATATAAATAAAAACCATGAGAAATGTTTTCCAAGCTCGTTATTGATTGCATATTGCATGTAATTTAATAGTTTTATGATATTCTATTAATGAATAAAAAATATGCGGTTAAAATGAGCAGAAATGCGGAATAATATATAACTTACAAATACATTAAACATTTTTTTTACATTACATTATAAATATATTGTAGAAATATAAACACATTATAATTTGCGTCTAACAAATACATAAAACAATACCAAAATATTTAACCATACTTTTAACTATATTTCACTATGATAGAATAAAACACAATAAGTAGGATAAATATGTGTACTCTTCAAAGATATGCTACTTTATACACATTGCGGAATTCGATACAATATGCACTAATTTGACGTCTACAGCCAAAACTTTATTCTGATTATATTTCATTTAAAAATGTTATATATATCACAATATATTGTTGTAGAAATATTTCTCTCATATCTTACTCGCGTATTTCCGCTTTACAGATTTCATGAAATTCGAATTTTTTAAAGCTGAATTTGACAAGAAATAAAAATAAATTTTTACGGTATTTTTCTAGTTCAAATTACATGATTTTATGCGTTAAATTTCAGAAAATGCATTAGAGATTCTAAAAATGCACTGCACATTCATTGTAATGTTTGGATATATTTTTTAATAACATTTTTAGTAAAAAATATATTCTCATTATAATTTAAACGTTTTCTCACTCACGCCTATTTTCTTAAAGAAAATTCTTTTGTTTTTTGTGTAAAATAATAAAAGATTATGAAAGGATATTATCAGTTTAATTAGAAAACAATAACTGTATATTTTGTTTTTTAATTTTTTTATTAAAGATATACTTTAAAGACATATTTCTCTTTATAAAACAATCTCTATAATAAAACCGTAAGTCATGTGAGTGTCATCAACAGTTCCGGAATGTCCGTTTCACTTTTTCATATGCCAGGCGGCCAATTTAATAAAAATTATTTTTTCGAATAAAACTTCATAAATGTGACATTTTTAGAAAGATCGTTCAAAATAAATTAATATTTGAGAGATGACTTACGTTCAATTATGTATATATTCTCCACTAACTTCAGTTGAAATTAGCTTCGCAGTTCAAATTCTCTATCCATGAAAGTAAACAACAAAAAAAAGGTTCATTCGTCGTGAAGGTTTAAAATATTAAACATTAAACCATGGAGATAATCGTTCGTTAAGTTAGTTTTCCATGAAAGATTTTTTGGAGCGCTGCCTGGTGTCAAAAAAATAATTCGTACCAATGACACAATCAAAGTTTACCATAAATATGTGCTATGCAACTCAACTTCATTCTTTATCTTTTCTTGATGTAAGCTGAATGTAAACAAATACAACTCATGTAATGATATTTAATGAATCAAATTTCGAAACAAATTGTCAGTTAATTTGGTATTTATGTATTATACGTGAAAGGAAGAGAGACCACCGAAAATGATTGTTAATCACCAATCATATTTACCATTATTAATGACCAATCGCTTTCAAAACAGTAATTTAATATACATTTACAAAATACATAACATCATTAAGTACTTTTGTGTTATTTGGGCGCAAATCTCGCCAATAGAATTTTTAAAATCGCCAATACCAGCTTTTATTTTTCGCGTATGGAAATTAGAAACGATACTTTTATTTTGAAATCAAATGTTCTTATGGAACAGCTGCCGTAGACGCACCGGGGCACTATATTAACTATAGAGTTGCAATATAGAGAGAAAAAACGGGTTGCTGTAATTAGAATTATAGGCGGTAATGTTGGTGTGGCATATTTACGTGATTATCAAAACTGGCTTCCAAAAGTTCAATGTTTCACCAAACCATACTCGAAAATTATGTGTTATAATATGCACTCCGATTATGTCACATTATTCAAGACGTTTTAAATGAGAATAATGATAGATTTTCTTCTTGATTCTCCCGTAATCAAGTCTACAGCCAAATTTAGCGAGAAACAAACAAACAAACAAAAAAATATTGGCAACAATATGGTTCAGTGTAAATGGTGGATATCATTAAAGACTTTCACAAAATAGACTTCACTGCACCAAATCGTATTAACTAAAATACGCCATTTGGCAATGGATCCAATTACGGAAAACTACTTAATATGTTTAAGAATCTCCTCATTAGCAAGCATATTGCAACTGATAAGCAAACGGATAAGAAGCATAAATGCTTAAGTTGGTTAAGCGGTTTTTGTCAAGAAAGATGAAATACATAACAACAAAAAATATGCGAAATGCTACCATGATCAAAAAAGTTTTTGATTTGTCTATTAGAATCTTCCGGTTTGGCGAAGGATTACGGAAAAAAATAAATTATGAATAAAAGTAACGTGTTACAGTGTTTAACATACATTTAAGGGAGACCAAACTGGTCGCCAGTGGCGGCTAGTGCAAAAATAATAATGTCTGAGACAAGTATTTAAAATTACATCTTATTAAGTATTTTTTTCAAGTTAATATGAAATAAATACTCTGCAAAAGGTAGTTTTCAAGCCTTATGATGTTTGAACATCACGTTGAATTTAATACTTGTTTACCGTTTTATTAACGAATAGAGAAAATATTGTAAAGTAATGTAATATGTACCTAACAATATCCTTTTTTTAATAAAAAAGTAGCATTATAAGAGCATTAAGATAATAGGATCTTACGACTTTGCTACAATTAACAAGTTGGAAATTGTACGTTAAACGTGACACACTGCAAAAAATAATTGTTGATTTTACAGTATAAAACTGGCACCCCAACTGCCAGTATTATACCGTAAAATTAACAGTATTAAACAGTAAAATAAGCAGTACTACACTGCCGTGCAAGCAGTAATACGCTACAGCGCATGCGCGGCAGCGTATTACTGCTTGCACGGCAGCGTATTACTGCTTGCACGGCAGCGTATTACTGCTTATTTTACTGTTTAATACTGTTAATTTTACGGTATAATACTGGCAGTTGGGGTGCCAGTTTTATACTGTAAAATCAACAATTATTTTTTGCAGTGCATATGAAGTGCGTTCGTATTATAACTAGTTTCCCAATGTAAAAAAAACCATCCTTCTTATTTCAGTGAAAGGAATTATATCGTCTGCTATGAGCGAAATTTGAGCGTGCTTTTTTAAAAATTATTATTACGTATGCACGTTTATAAATGCGAATTTTGTTTTTCTACATTAGAAAGCGCTGCAATATTCACCATGGAGATCTTGCTTTGCGAATGATTATCTCATGGTTTAATATTTTTATGACTCATAATGAATGTTTCTCCTGTGTTTATTTACTCTAACGGATTGAGATATTCGGCTATTAACATAATTTCCACTAAAGTTATTTCAGAATCCATACATTTTTTTAAAAAATGTATCTCGTCTCCTAAGCAAACAATTTTTTGAACGATATTTCTAAAAATGTCACTTTTATACAATTTTATTCGAAAAAACAATTTTGAATAAAAATGGTCGCCTGGCATAGGAAAAAAAAGAAGTGGTTTGCCCGTATTTGTTTTCCTCAGTCACATGACTTGCGCTTTTATTATATAGATTACGTACGATAGGATTTAATAAAGTAAAGAAAACTTTAATTAATATCTTTTTAAGGTTTGATTCGAACGTCATAATATTTGAAATGACTCGACAAAATTCTGCAACGATAATATATATTAAATTTCAAACTATTCGGTTGGGTAGTTTTTGCGCTGTTATATGCGGATGGATGGACAGAAGGGCGGACCAGACGACGACTATAGGTGCTACGTAGTTATATAATTACGAACGCATCTAAAAATATTCCTGTCCAGACATTGTGAACGGTAGAGTAATGCATGATACGTTACAATGATACTTGTGTTCTGGACATATATGCTATTATGCAGGTTATAAGTCCAATCTAATACATAATGTCGAAAGGAAAATCTTTATTGAGATAATGTATCGTCCAATGTGAAGGAGATTGCTGTGAAAATTTATCTTCCGAACAAATTGAGATAGAGACTTGAAATTTTGTATGTACTTAGTATGTAATAATGAGAAGAAGCCTGTTGAATTTGAGTAACCTCGATTATCCGGAGCTATTTTGTTCGGACTGCCGAAATATTCGTTCTGATAAAAGAGGTATATAAACATTTTCGAAATTGTTTAATTGTACGGAATGAATATAAAAGACAATAAAAAATCATGAATTTTTCATAAAGAACGAAGTCGATCGGATAATGAGTTGCCGAGATATTTGAATTCTTATTTTTCCACACTCTTCGATTTTTCATGCCACCGTATTTCATTAAAATTTCAGTTCAAAGATATATTTTGATTGGAGATGAGACGCTTAATCCGATGCAGTAAACTGTTATATAATATAAGCATCATTTTTGGAGATTCAAGGATGTTTCTTTTATAAAATTCAGTAATAGATCATTTAATGTTTATGACGCCATCAAGCCACGATTTTGTTCGAATTGCAATGCATTTTATAAATAGTTTACACATGTTTTATTTTCATTTTTTATATTATGCATATCCATGATGGGTAAGTATTATGGTGGCCTCCAACGACTAGTTTCGGATTTAAATAATTTTCAAGAAGAAAAAGTGAAGAAACAGTCATTGTTTTCAAATTCGGATACTGTTAGAAGATTGTAGATAATTTTATATTTGTATTGTTTTCATGCAGTGAAAAAGATAAACATATAGCGGAAATATAGTGCAATACTTACTTCATAAATATTTGAAACCGTTTTATATTTTTACACTTCATTGTTAGTTCATTTTTAAAAAGAAATTTTGCATAATATATATCTTACAAATACTTGAAACATTGTAATGATATTTTATAAAATTTCTGTTTGTAATTCGATGCATTAGGACAATGCTTAGTAAGTTGTACCGATGTGTGTTTTCTTCATTTATATGGTATTACGCATGATATAATTCAAAGCCAAAATATATTTCAATTTATTGTCGAAGAGGAAACCTTCATCTACCAAATATATCCTGAAATTTGAAGCAGATGTCTGCGAAAAAATTTTAATTAAAGTGAAAAAATTAAATAATCAAAAACAGCAAGTCCAGATAAGATTACAAAATAGCATTAAGTTACTTGATGACACGTTTAACTTAAAATTTGTCCATTTTCATTTTTTATTTTTTTAGGCAAATTTACCAATAAGCTGCGTAATCTCTCCTAGCTCGGAAAATAATGAAAACAATGCGCCATCTCTCCTAAGTAGCAGATGCGCAAACTCTCCAATTTTGGTAGGAGAGATTGCGCGGCCTTTTATATAAATATGGCCGCTACTAAAACGAACCGTTGATGTTCACATTGTTAGCCTAGATCAGTAGATTATCAGAAATCATTTAAGTTTAAAATAATTTATACTACTGACATATAGACATTTTGTATAGAAATTCTGCTGCATAGCTATGAAAATTCTAGCACTTACTTTGGGAAAATAAAACAAAATAGCAATGCTTTATCTTAGACACTCAAAACAATCAACGTGCACTTTCAAGTAGACACTCCATTACTGATGTTGTACAACTACCTGGAGTTGCTGGGCGCTCACTCTACTCCTTCCCCCCGAACCTCTATGTGCGCAATCTCTCCTGGCTTTACCTTATACATCGAAATAATTATTTTTGAGGTACATGCAACAATATTTTTTCGTCCTCTCAACTTGTCAGCCACGTACACGCAGGGATATGCATACCCAAGTTTGAGAAACAATTATCTAGACACTTATGGACAAGCTGGGAGACAACTGATCTAGACACAAATGACGTTATTTGTAATGTTATTTTGGATGTCATCAATGATTTTCCTGTTGTAATGCATTAGAGCAATTTTAATATACACAGGGCTGCCACAGGGCGACTATTTTTTAATTCTCTCTCGCACCACTTTTTCAAAACAATTTTTTATCACATATACTTTAACAAAATTTGCAAGAGAAATATACTACAAAATTAATTTTTTTTTTAAATAGTGGTACGAATAGAATATAAAAATAGTAGCGAGTGGCAGCCCTGTATACAGATAATTCGTCGGGTGTAGTTTGGTTTGTAGAATTAGAAAGTTTCGGAAATCCGGATTATTCAGATTATTGGGCGATACGTTGATTCTTGAATAGCTTCCGAAAGTGAATGTAAAATCCATAGAAAGCAGGAGAACATTTTGCGCCCATATGAAATGTCACCCTTCTTTTTCCTAAAATTTCTAACTACTCGAACTACTAGAGTATCAGCTGTGATGTTCGTTTAATCCCTGACGTTGCGTAAAGATAAGCAAACCATTTACTGCCAAACGTCTGAAGCTTACTGTTGAAAATCCAATTTTTTTTTGTTTATAACTGTTTGTTAGTCTGTCGTAATTGTAGCAAAAAACGTCCGATTATGTTAGTATTTGGTAGGTATGTTGGTGAGGTTCCCGGATTTAGCTGTGTTGTTTTTGGTTGAATTTGGTTGATTCGTTCGACAAAAAATAGAGACGATTTTCTTTTGCGCCATAATGCTTTTGTATGCCAGTGCAGACGATTTTCAAAGTTTTATTTGTTGAAAGAAAATGTCAGTTTTAATTAATGGATTTAAATGGTAAACTATGAATGCCAAAAATTTCCAATAAGGATTTTAAATTATTACTATAAATTTGAAATTTTTCAATACATTTGTCAGATATTTATAATTATGTGTATAACTTTCGGTGGAATTTCATACATCTGTTCGAATATTATAAAACATTTTACTTTATCACTTTACTGACATGATACGTATTTAATTTGTTTTCGTTTCTTTTATTAGGTCCATAGCAACTGTATATCACAGCCTATAAAAATTCATTCAAATAATTCCGATTACAAAAGGTTAAGCAGAAAGCTTAGCTGAGGGAAATAAAATGTTAGTTAATATTTAGTAGTATGTCATGCAACGTAGGTTTGCGTCAAATATGAACGATGTTATTAACATTACGGTTTAAATTAAATGTAGATACTATTAAATTAGTAAAGGTTATAACAAAAAATACTTTATAGCGCCAAATCCTATTTGCTATTTATTCAATTGGCAATGGAAAAGATGATGATTGATTACCCAATAGATTTAAAAGTCTCTAAATATGCTTACCTTTAGGTGATTTTACTATGCTGTTGCTATCTAGTAGATTCCAAAATATTTAAATATTATCTTACATATAATTACTACATAATAGACCATCCAAACTGTTTTTTGAAACAAAAAGTTTAAGAACTTTATACTTCTAAATTAGGTATAAGTTAGATATTGGATATTCAACTTACACTTCCATAAGTTCCTGTCGTACATGATATTTTATTCAACTTATCCATCAGATGCAGGTGATTCGTAGTTGGCAGTTAAGTAAATGTTGATATTTGGATATTAGGATAACATAAAAAGCTTGTCCAATCTGTTGCTTGTCCTTATATAATGGCAGTGTAAAATGAAATTCGAGATATACCTTTCGCAAAATCATTAGAAAATTATGAATGTAAATTTAATGACGCTATGTGGGGTACAAGGGGGGGGGGGCAGAGTCCTCCTAAAAAAATCAGTTCATCAGAATTTGAAAATATTATTGCACATCCCCATTTTTAATTTAACTCTTCTAATTACCGAAATCTTCGAAGTATTGTATATGCTTATAAATATTTATATAACTTAAAAAAAATAAATTGCGGAATTTGGGATGTTGAATATTACGCAAAGTGTAATTAAAAATATGACTTGGACTGCTTACGAAAAGGCTCCTGATCTGTAAATTTACTAGTTTTATTTTTGCTGTCGCTCTAACAGCCTCAAAGTCATAGTTAGACAACTCGATTTTTTTCTAATTTATTTATTACTCACGCTTCTTTTTTTCAAAAATTAAATACAGTTTATTTCATTTATTTTTCCGGTATCCATTTTTTTTGCATGATTAAAACAAATCTCTGCATTTGTCACTGCAAATGTTACGTGATTTGACTAAGCAATAAACGATCGTCCCAGAATGATTGTAAACGGTTTTGTTACGAATTTTCCTTAATGCATGTTCTTCACAAATA
Organism: Maratus michaelseni; assembly: GCA_963931845.1. Lineage (NCBI taxonomy): Eukaryota > Metazoa > Arthropoda > Arachnida > Araneae > Salticidae > Maratus > Maratus michaelseni. The sequence goes on along the minus strand of OZ007591.1, from coordinate 357,585,983 downwards.
TTATCATTTCCAAATCGATTTGCGGCGGTTCCTTAGCTTATTTTATTATTTTGTTTGAAAATGTCTATAATTTTAACTTAAACAAATAGATGGAGAGAGAACTTGAACTAATATAGCAATATAAAATATTTTTAAATAAAAGTAATATAAAAATTACTGAAGATGATATGTGCTTGTTTCAAGATGACTTTGTCAATCTGAATGTATTGTAAAACATTTAAAACAGGACATTACTTGATTCATAAAACGCAACTTTTTTCTTATTTTGCTTTGAAAAGCGATACAAAACACAATCGTTGTGAATAACTAAGGCCATTAAAAATCAGTTAAGTGAAATGTAACAGTTTGATCATTTCTAAATTCGATTTCTTTTAAGTGGGCGAGTATACGTATTTGTGCATATCTCCAACAAAAGAGTATCTGGCAGCAGATTACCGAAGCAATTTTTCTACATTTTTCTGATGTCCACTCTGTTCTAACAAACACGCTGTCTTGAATTTTAAATCACATTAGATTAAACCAAAGGAATTCAATAAATTAATAACAAGGAAGTTTTAATTATTAGAAAATTTTATATTTTAAATTTCCAATTAAATTTCCAGCAGGACTGAAACTACGCGTAACTGACAAATGATGTGAATTAACTTTCACTTTGCTAAACAACGCAAATTGACTCACATCCGTTGTCAGTGTAACTAAATTTACGCACAGTTTCAGTCCTGCTGAAAATTTAATTGGAAATTTAGATATTATCCAATGATGGGAATTTATTCGTCTCATGTACGCGACTGGATAGTGTGCTCATGTTTGACATCCCATCTTGCGCTACGAAGTTGCGGCCGTGCCAACGCATCAGTGAAAAATTCCAGACTGGATGTCGTCCAGATGGCTTAAATGGTAAAGCACTTTGTGCGCTATACCAAGGTATCTGGGTTCGATCCCCGGTCTGGACACATTTTTCACTCTGTGCGTTGTTTAGAAAAGTGAAAATTAATTCGCATTATTTGTCAGTATTATTATATATTTTCTTTTCCTTGTAAAATATTTGCGTACCATTAACTAAAATAGATATAAAAATCCACATAAGATATTATACTTATAGACTGTAAGTGTTTATGCTACATAGATATTATAATATTTAGAATTTCCAAGATACCTGACGCAACTAAATATTAATGATAAGAACATATTTGTTTAGTTTTTAAAAGACAGAATTCATAACCGCCTAGTTGATTTACAGAATTTGCAATATTTTTCTGTGGTTAATCAGAGGTGAAAAAACTGTTAAAAATTTGTTGCAGAACTCCGAACTGTATGAACTCTGTACACTAAAATATATATTATAAATCCACAATATTTTCATTGAATAAGATAAATTTTAATTTATTTATTTTTAAGAAACATTAATGCACATTTTTCAGACTAACTACTGAAAAAAAGTAATTATAATGAAAGTATCTCAAGTTACACAAATTCTAAAATAATCTATAATCTAAGTGCAATTTTAAGTCTAAAGGTCATATTTTACTTTTAATATTCTATTGCATATTAAACTTTACATATCATTAACTAAATAATTTAAAGTCCACGAAATTTTCTTTAAATACTGCATGAAATTACAGTCATTTTATACGACAATAAACAATGCATATCTTAAAGATTAAATGACGAGAAAACATAAAATCATTTTAAATTATACTAATGCTAAAATAATATTCGTTCAAAAATAGGGATTTTTTAAAACAACTTTATCTTTAGTTCTGTACTCTTTTCAATTAAAAAAAAAAGTGAAATGCATGAAAATAAGCAATGATTTTCTCAAGTAATTTAAATCAGAAGTAAAACTATATAGATAAGAAATCTCTAAAACTGCAATTTTATGTTTATTTAATACTCAAGTGCTACTTCGAAAGGAAGAGTTTTTTTTTATAAAATAAAAATCGTTTTGTTATTGTAGAATGATATAGCCTACAGCGGTGCTTTCTCTTCGTTTTTGTTTTCTTTAAATGACTTTGAAAATTTCCTTTCAGAAAATATCAATTTTTATATTGAAATTTGAGTTATACTTCAGATGAAAATATAATTTATAAGAGTCATTTGGTAAATTGTTCTGTGGGGAAAGTAAGGTTTAAGTATTATTTTTTCAATTACCATTAAAATAAATAAAAGTAATAGATGTTTGGAAGATAATTTAAAATATAGTGGTTATCTCAGAAGAGATAAAAATTAGTTTTAAAAATAGCGTTTGTGCAATATCGGAAATTCTAATTAAATATATATATATAATCTCAAAGTATGATAGCGATAATAAAAAAGATAAATACTTAACCTTTGTTTAAAACTCAATATATAATATTGACTGATTTCTTTCCCGAAAACACAATGTCAGTAGTAATAATAATTAAACAGAAAGTAATTACATAATGAAAGAGCAATTTTATACCATATAACATTCCGTTGTAATAATCGTTACTTACATGCACTGTTAAAAATGTGCAGCAAACTGTACAGTCATTTTTTTTTTATAGTTACATAACCTAAACATGTTCACTGCCGGGTTAAAATTACCGCAATTTCATTTTATTTAGAAAGTTCGAATTCATACCAGAAATTACTAATAGCAATATTTACTTTATTTAATTACAGATATTTCGTGATTAGATAAAATAAAAATTCTTCTTTCGAAATTTCCGGTACGAATTCGCAATTTTAGATTGAAAAACCACGAGTATACATGTGGTTGTGGGGTTATTTTAAATCTATTCGGACCATGATAAGGACAATAATATGAACAAAATACGGTTAATTTACGGTTAAGTAACAGGTTTCTGTAAAAACGGTCGAATGCCTGGACACTTTGCTGCGAATTTTTAATAGTGTAATATTAGTTTAATAATTCTCAAAATGCACAAAACTTTATTTAAATAAACATTATCGAAGTTTTCATTTTATTAAAGAACATTAAACAAAATAAATCTTTAAAATTAAATAATGGTTAAAAATAAAAATGTCTTAAATCCCAGAATTATTAATTCACGAATCCTTAAGGTGGTTCTCAAGTGATCTGCTGAACAAAGGAAAACTTTCTGACACAATTTCTATATCATTTGTAAACACAAAGGAATAAAGTTGACAGGCCTGTCTATTGAAGCAATTTTGAATCGAAATGAGTTTTCCATTTTTCGATAAATAAGTTATTTTTTTAGTTATAAGCGATTCGTGTCACGTGACAACACATTTTTCACCTTTCGGGTGACGAAGCATCGGGAATTCGGGAATACCAACTTTGTTTGTGTTTTCTGAAAGATCATCTGCTTTTACCAAAACATGGAAAACGTGTTTCGATTACAAAGTTTCTGAATAACAACACTTGCCCATTTCATGCTTTTCTGAACAACAATGAATTAAAAAATGTGTCTGAAATTATTCTCTTTGGATGTGAGAACAGCTTTAAATAACAAGGATTAACCTTTCAGCACGGACACATTTATTTATGTTTATTTATTTATTTATTTTCTGCAATAGCGACTACTTGATGTACTTGCGGGCAGGTGTTTGCTCTATTACAAAAAAGATTTTTCGTAACAGTTATAAGAACAATTTTACATTTCACTAAAAAAATAAATTTTAATTTTATTGCCATTTACGAGAACTAAGTTTCGAAAACAAATCGTATTCCGTAAAAGAGGCAACATGTCCACTGGAAGGTTGAAGGGGATTTTATTTTACTTTAAATAGCTTACAATAAAAATACAGCAAAATAATATGGAATGCCAAAAATTTTCTTTGTACTTTTTAAGATATGGGAATATGTGGATTTAAAATATCTCTAAATAATTAATATTATGGTTTTAAAGCACTAAATTATCAAATATGTAAGACAAATGTGCATTTAAGTTTTATTGGCTATCTGATATTTTTTACATTATGATGAATTTTAGACATAACAGGTCGTAACTGAAAAAGTCTTAAATTAACCGAAGTTTTCAATAAATGATTTTAATGTCCTTTCATTTTTTTTAAGGACATTGAACAATTTACTCTTTTCAGATTAAAAAACGTTAACAATATCAAACCATCTTAAATTTCAAAGATGGCTGAAAAAATAGTTTATAATTATGAAATGTAGAAGAAGGTATATTTCTTTTAATGAACTGCTTATTAATTATTTTAAACAAGAATAATAAATAAGTACAAAGCAGTGAAATAATCAGCGTTTATTAAGTATTTTTAGAGAAGGAAAACGATTTATTTAAGATATCCCCAAGCCGCTTTTTAGAGAATGAACATCGTTTAGATATTCTAGACCACTAGATTCACAAGCTGCGGTGTCACTTCATTTTCCCCCACATTGAAATATTCCAGAAAAGTATATGTAACGTTATACTGACATTCGTTTATTGATATATATTTTAACCTTTGCTGCAAATGTATATTTAATACCTATCAATGATTTTCTTTGCTTTAAAATTTAAATAGTTTATTTCCTCCACTAATTTGTAAAAATAAATAAAGAAAAGATCAAAAGAATCTTTACTTAGTTGTCCATTAAACAAGTAATAAATCTATAAATACACTGGTGAGCAAAACTTAAGCAACAAACACAAAATGCTAATTTCTGAACACGTGAGTACTCAAAAGGAAATTCTATAAAGAGCAAGTGTAGAAAAGAGGTACTACCCTAACAGCACGGTCAGTCGATATGAAGTCCCCCTTGACGTCACACATGGTTAGAAGTGTCACAATCGCTACGGTGAATCAAAATATGGGATATTTCACTGTCTCATTATTTTTCTCAAATGATTGTCAACACTGAAAAGTCATTGTGACTGTCGCTTTGTGATGGGTCACCAGGTGACATTACAATGAAGTCACCTTGTGATTCTCAAGTCACTGTCAGCTGAAGACTGAACTTTGAAGTCATTGTGAGCATTGCATTCAGATGTCTCCAAATAATGTCACAATGAAGTCGACACTCTGGTGATCAACACTCTATTGTGAAGTCATCATTGCACTTCATTGTGAAAAGTCACCAGATGATTTCATTTTCTGTCACTTGGGAACTCGTCACAGAACAGTCATCATGATGACTTTACAATGGAATGTCAAAATGACAGTCACATGAGAGTCACAAGATGACTTCATTGTAAAGTCACCTGGTGACTCGTCAAAAAGCAGCAGTCATGGTGACTGTCCAGTGGAATGACCAACGAAAGTGAGACGAATAAAAAATATCACATTTCTGTTCATTGTAGTGACTGTGACAATTGTAACCATTTGTGAAGTCAAGAAGACTTCACATAGACTGTCTGTGCTGGTAAGGTAGTACCTATTTTCTACACTTGCTGTTTATAGAATTTCCTTTTGAGTACTCACGTGTTCAGAAACTAGCATTTTGTGTTTGTTGCTTAAGTTTTCCCCACTAGTGTATATATATTTCCCTTTGTCCGTATATCCGTTATATTTTTTGTCCGTATATTTCACTTTACAGCCAAAACTATGCAACGCAGACCACTGGAATTTATGTGTGGTAGTAGCCTCTAGTCTCCTATCGTGATCTTTGGTGGTTGCATGTTGGTAGCTGTGGGGATTTGGGAGATATGGTGGTTGAAAGTGGTTGACATAGGGCATTTTCATAGTTCGACCAAAGTGTTCTAAAAATGTTTCTAATCTTCTTCCACGGGAATTGGTTTATTCAACTTAACGTGAACTAACTAAAATATACATAACTAAGTTAATGATTTAGCCCCCTAGCGGTGGAAATTGAAACTAAGCGATATAGCCTATATTTCTCTTTGAAGCCACAACTACCCAGCGCAGAACCACTGATCTTTGTGTGTGGTACTAGCCTCTAGTCTTCCATCGTGCGCTACGGAGGTTGCATGTCGGTAGCTGTGGGGGTGTGGGATATCGAAAATTTAATATACCACGTCCTTTATCTATAACTTATATTTATGTAACAGTTTCCCTACATCTAAGGCGGACACAAAAAATATATCATTCATTTTCAAAAACACTTACCGAGTTATGAATCTTCATTGTTTAATAGCACTAAAAACGAAAAGAATCACTTTTAGCTGTGGAGGTTCATATAAATGAAACCCATTATTATATTATGCTGAGAAGTTCTAACAGCCAAAGTGGCTAGGTTTGATATGTTTACTTGTCATAAATTCATGCAAACACTAAAAGTACATTCAAACAATATTTCGTTTAATAAACAAAGTTTGGATTTTAGTAAATAATCTATAAAAAAACAAAAATAAAAAACATCATTTTGATGTCTGCATTATTGTCGATGTCTTTGTTAACAAAACCGTCCGATTCGATTAACTGCAGATTTATACTAGCATACTTTGTTTTAAACAGTTAAACACTACATGTATATCATTCAAGTTATATTCTACAATTATATGGTACACCATAATATGACTACTTGTATACTGTGATCAATGTATTAAGGTTTTATCAATTTCTGCTATCATACAATTATAATACATTTTTACGTATTATTTGATACATTATACGGGCACATGCTATGTAACTGATGTAATGCTGTAGATGAATGCGAATGAATTTTTGTTCCATTTTCACTATTGTATCATTGAACAGTGTATGAAATTATGCATATAATTGAACAATTTTTTTGTATATGTTTTTAACTATAGCATGCAGGTCCAAGTTGAATTTGAGATATTGCGCCTGCATCGGGCGCTGTGATAGCTATTTACAGATTTCAGTTTCAAAAGTTGTACAAAATATTAAAAATCCTAAAAACTTTTTGTTTTAAATATTTGACCTTGATCCAATAATTCCACAGCATTTTTTGTTTTGCTTCTATCTTAAAAAATGGCTGAGATATAGCAGTTTGAAATTATAGGGTGACTGACATTTTGAAACAATACAGCAGGATTCATCCCTAAACGGGTTTAATTTATGAGTTTTAGTGAACATGGCTTCGCCAAATTTTCTTTCATTTTTGTAACCATCGTTTCACGAATTACATGTATTACAATATATATTTATATTCACAGACGTCAAATTCTCGCCAAGCTTGGCGATAATTGATGAAATATCGCCAAATTTAGCGACAAAAATATGTTGCCATGTATGAAGCCAACTTGGCTAGAGTTCCGCACATTTTAGCTTCGTGTATTTTCATTAGAAATAGCTAAAATCTCAAAACCGAGCGATAGGGAGGCTATCTTTTTCTGCCGGTACCGGCCAAAAGGACTTTTCATAGTTTAGTATAATACATCGGCTGCTCGCATCCAGGTAACCCGACGATTCGCAAGCAGCTGTTGTACAAATGAATAACAAAAAAAAATTATTTTTTTTGGTGGTTTGATAGCGAATTTTGAAGCATTAACATGTATGAGATAGAAGAAAGTTTTGGGATTGGCATATCCGACTAGTTTATATTGTTATAAATTACTTTTTTCGTCTTGGGAGCAATAGTATGAGCCTTTTTTAAATTAATTAGATATTGATACCTATGTATGGGTTTTGAATTTTTTTAAATTTTCAACATATTCGTCTTATAAAGTCATAATTCCGCAAAACCAATGGTACATTCTTTTTCAGAAGGCTTTTGAAGAGCCATAAACTTTAGTATTGTGACATTGGCATATTTCAAAGAATGAAATTCCCCGTAAAAAGACATGTTTTCCCACCAACCCCAATTAAAATATAACTTTGATTAAACATATATTTTTAGTTAAAACACAATTAAAATTTGAATTTTTTAAATTGAAAATGTATTAAAAAAAACCTTTAATAAGAAAAACAACAACAACAACAACAACAAAACATAACAAATCAAATTGAATTATATGCTTGGGCTATCGGAGATCATATTTGGCCAATATATATAAAAAAAAAATTCTAATTTAACAAATTACAACAACAATTGGGAAAATGTTCCAAAAGCTTAAAAAAATTAAATTAATTAAAAATATTAATTATTCAAAAATATTTATCGGAACTATCTACAAATAAACGCATTTTCCATTACTACAATTGAAGAGATCCTGGCAGTCTCTGTTCTCGCAAAAATATTCGTTTGAACCATCGCCGCAGTTATTGAAACCCATTTTCCATTACTACATTTTATCCTTAATATACACCTTAATATTTTGTCGGGTACTTCCTACAATAACTTTAACTCTTGTTTAGATTGATGCCTGAGCTAAAGGTATTTTGATGAAATTAAAGTTGAAGACGACCACGTTTTTTGTTTTTTGTAAGACGATTTCTCATCCAACGACAATTTTTGTATTCGGCTTTTTTTCATATCTGATAGTTGCATCTTTCCTTTCTGTAACTTTAACATTTTTGTAACGCTTTTATGTATTTCTATTGCCTATTCAAAGAAAAATTCTTCTAAAGTTACAGAATTTCGTTAAAAACGCTTAAAAAAATTCTTCTAAAGGTACAAAAATTTTTTTAAAAACTCTTAATTTTTTTTTCTAAAGTTACAACATTTCGTTAAAAACGCTTAAAAAATAAACTGACGACGCCAAGAGGTCCATTCTCGACCGAAAACAACAACCATTTTCCCAATGTTAAATAAATAAATAAATAAATAAATAACTATAAATAAATAATAGCGTGCGGCGGCAGCGTTTATTCAATTGTTCAATCTCATCCACTTGTTTCTTTCAATGTTTTACCCGTATCTTTTCAACTTTTCAATTTTGAAAGTCAAATTTTTCGTATAATAGAGGGATTTTTTCCAAAAAACTTTAAATTTAAGAGTTTTTATTCTGATTGTCCCAAAAGTAAGCGATTAATTTACGTGTCATGCATAACTTGACGAATTTGTATTTTTCTATGATGCTAGACTGCGCCTCTCGTTCACCTTCTTCTAAGGTATATCGCACTAAATCAGATCATTAATAAAGAAACTAGTCGTTGGGGGCCACCGTAATACTTACCCATCATGTATATGTATAATGTAAAATATTAAAATAAAAATGGGTAAACTACTTATAAAATGCATTAATATTCAAATAAAATCGTGGCTTGATGACGTCATAAAAAGGCTCGATTACTGAATTGCTTGAAAGAGGTTTTTCCTTATAACTCCAAAAATAATACTCCTATTAACTAGCGGTTTACTGCATCTGATTAAGCGTCAAATTTCCAATTAAAATATATATTTGAAGTGAAATTTGGATGAAATACAGGGTCATGAAAAATCGAAGAGTGTGGAAAATAGGATTCCAAATATCTCGGCAACTAATTATCCGATTGACTTCATGTTTTATGCAAAATATATGTTTTTTTATTGTCGTTTATATTTACTCCTTAAAATAAACAATTTCGAAAATTTTTATATACCTTTCATCAAAACGAATATTTCGAGAGTCCGAAAAAAAATGTTCCGGTTAATCGAGGTTATTGAAATGAAATAGGCTTCTTCCCATTATTACATACTAAGTACATACCAAATTGCAACTCTCTATCTCAATTTGTTCGGGAGATAGAGCGTTTACAGACACACAAACAGACACACAGACACACAGACGGACGGCAAAAATTTTTTTCTAAAAATATGTTTTTCGGAATCTCCAGTGTCTGATTTCGATTTTCAAAACGATTACAAGACTTACCCTATACTACGTATGATGGGTAAGTAAAAAGGATAAATAAAAGTAACTATAGTATTTTTAATCATAAACAATAGTAAAATAATTGTATTCTTCATATATAGAACTGTAATGGTAATTAACTTGTCAGGCATTCGTGTAGGAATGAAAAACAACTTCGAAGGGAAATATCATTTTAGTTAAAGTTAAAAGTTGTTCTAAAAAGCCTAAAATTATTGGAATTGTTAATTTTAATAATTATTTCATATTTATAAATGTAAAACAGGCATAAATATGCAACTACATCTGACGTTTGTCGGATATAATGTGTGAAAAAAAACAATTAATGGATTAAATAAAAACTAGTGAAATTTATATTCTTTGATAACAACAAAGAAAGTTTATCGAGGAGAGAAAAGACTTTCTATCGCGTCTCCTTGACGCTCACAGAGTGCTGACGAAAGAAACAAATTTATTTAGGTCTAATTTAGGTTGTTGAAATTTAAAGACATTTCTGGAGTTTCCGAAAATCTTTCTCAATTTGTTCATTCGACCTTGTATTTAACACTTACTAACGTTGATTATCAATGTTCGGTAACATAAACATTAAAAGTGAAACACAGATTTCATCTCATTCCATTGAAAATGCGTGCCTCATCCGGAAAGTGCATACGAAATGATAAACATATTATTATTACAAACAAAAAGCTCGAAAAAGCTCGAACAATGATAATAGCAAATTTCCTCTACTGTTGAAATATGAGGTCGCTTACATATGAAAGTCGTATCAATTTGAAGAATAGAGATGACAGTTTTTCTACTTTCTTCTATCTTTACAAAAAGAAAGAATCGAATTCGTGAAAAATATCGAATTCTGGTTTTCGGCGGATTTATATATTTCTGAGGGTCACGACTGTTTTTAGAAAATGTCTGTTAGTGAGTCTGTGTGTTTGTCTCTCTGTACGTGACATAGAGTTTGTGGGAACTCTATTTCAAGAGCAAATGCACGGAATTTAATAAAGCTTTATATTCTGTTAGACCGTTATATAAATTGTGCTGATCAGTTTTTGGTGTAAATCGCCCAGCAGGGAGTGATTGATATGCTTTATTTTTCATGATTTTCACGATATGTATATCTCAAGAACTAATGCACAGAATTTCATCAAACTTCAGATTCTGTTAGACCTTGACATAAATAGACCGTGATTACGTTTTGGTGTAAATAATCCGACAGGTGTCCCTTTTACACTACTTTTTTTCATTATTTTCACGATAGCTACATCTCAAGAACTAATGCAAAGATTTCATCAAATTTCAGATTCGGCTAAACTTTGACAAAATTAGTTGTGGATTAAGTTTTGGTGTAAATCCTAACAGACGGCGGTGCTCTGCTGCATTTTTTAGGATGTACACGATTTTAGCGATAGTCATATCTCAAGAACTAACGCACGGAATTTAATACTAAAACTTTCAGTTAGACTTTGACATAAATTTGTGCTGATTCGTCTTTCGTGTATGTGAAACTTGTGTGTGATAAAAAAAATGTTTTGGTATTAACACATCCGACTAGTTTTGTTATTATTGTATTTTTTATTTTTTATTTTTTTATACTAAAGATTTGATAAATGTTTCTTTTCTTGTTTTTCTTCCATTACTTTTTGTTGCTTGTAAACTAAAAGAATTACAACTATATCAGTGTTTTTCATTATGTTTTCGCATATTTGTTGGTCAGTCGTACATAAATGTTACATTAATATTAAATTTCATTAAAAATTAGTTTTACATACTTTTTATATTCTTATTTATGTAAATGATGCAATGAAAATGTATATCTAGGAAATTCAACGGATTCGTTACGCCCGAAAGTAGTGCAAAAAATAGTTACATTTACAAAAATATCAAAATTAATTGAATGTATAAAATCTAAAGTGAATAAATAATTGAGGCGTTTAAATTTATAGTGGTGTGAGTATGTTCATTAAGTGTATTATAAGTCACTATATATATCGATAAAAGGATGATTGGTATAAACTACAGTTTCATGAAACTATATGTACAGTATAGTGGAATGTATTTTACAACATTGAAATATCTTGTAACACGTTCAAAAAGCCATATTTAAAAAAATATATAACAAGAAAATGTGATTTATACCGGTACATCTTTAAACTCTGCATTTATAATTTGTATCTTCTATGTTTTTATTGGAAAACTAATATATGCTTTAACTTACGTACGGTTAGCAGCACATCCAAAGTTGGTAACGCTTGCTCACTTCTTCATTAGGAAGAATCCAATACCATAAACAAAATATAACTTCTATGTTATAACTTTTATTTTATTATCTAGAAATATAATAAAATGATTTCTTGTTGTCATTGTATTTTTCCTTCTTTACATACCACAGTGTATTACACTGCAAAAAAAGAAATTCTGAATCTAAAAAACTCTATGAAAATATAACATAACCTACAGTTATAACATAACCTAACAGTTATCCACGATATCGAAAAATATTTCTTAAAAAACCTGAGAAAATTAGATTTCAAAGTTTTAAGTAACATTTCTGAAACAAAAATTTCCTTTGCTGCACGTTTCAACTAAAGGAAAACCGAAATTTTTCCCACCAGTTTTTATAGCTCATTAAACGAGAAGAATTAAATTTTCGGATGTTATCTATTTCCAAAGAAATATTTTCAGCGACGATTAATCCAATGTTGATTTATGTGAGTTTTAGTCAAAAAAAAAGATACGTTATGAAGGTTTTCACTGTAAAAAAAGAAAGATCTTTCTGAATCTAGCGAAATTTTACAAAAATATAACACCATAAGGTAGAACTATAGGTAAATTAAGACAAACAACCAAGTAAAGTAATAGTACTAAAAGTCTAAAAGTAGCACCTAGTTTATAGTATTAAAAGTGTTATAAAATGTGTAACCCCATTCCTTTTCAGGAGCGGAGATCATGTACGCTAATCGCGCCCGCTTCTGCATGTAAAATCCGCCGTGGGTGTAAAGTCCTCCAAGTTCCCTGTGAATTACATCTCTGGGGGTGCCTAGTCAGGTGAAGGTCTCGTCACCAGATCAAAGTTCTAAATTACGAGACCAATTCGAGTAGTGGTGGCATGACGCATGAGGCAGCGATGCAGCGTGGAATTAGTAAATACTCCAGCATTTCACATACGTCCGGCATGACTTCGCTACACTGTGCAATGTTGAACCGCCTCATCCAATCATCAATTATAGCAAAAGTCCAACTAAGGAAAAACAACTTAGGCAACAAGATGCACTGAAGCCACGTCGGTCTAGAGGCTTATCAACACGTCTTCGCCATGAGGAGAGCAGGCGATTCCTCGCCCCGTTGCCAAGCATCAACCCGTTAAGCTAGGCAAATGCCTGGCAGGTAGGGGCCTGGTCAGCGGTATATAGAAAAAATTAAATAAATAATTTAAAAAAAACAACTTTTCCAGAGTTTTCCACGATTACCGAAAGTGTTCGCTTTTCTTCATAAACCCCATAGACTGATAGTTTTCAAAGCTTAAAAGAGGCATTTCTGAAACAAAAGCTTCTTTTCCTAACCATTAGAAGAAAAAAGGAAAAAAGAAGCTTTTCCGAGAAATTTTTACAGTGCAATAATCAGTTTTCTCCAAACGAAATATTGTTTTTTAGGAAGCTATCAATAATCAAATAAATATTTTCAACTGCGTAACATAATTTATACATGCAAGAGCAAAAAAATAATAAAAAACATAGAAAATTCCATATAATATGAACGTCAAATTTACCTTATCAAACTTATAAAACACAAGGTAAACACATTGATAATTTGTGTTACTGAATAAGTGCAATAATTTAAATCACAGTTTTAAAACATTAAAACTATTAGATGTCAAAATACATGAGCTTTCAGCTAAACATTAGCCTTCCTCAGATGATAACAAGCAGTCCAGAAACGCAATTCCGTTTCCTCAATTTCACACTGCCTCCATTTCATAGATTGTTGGTTTCGCCCATTTTCGACCTGTCCAGTGCGCTTCTTCGGAGCTGAGTTTCTCGACTGCTTGTTATCATCTGAGAAAGGCTAATGTTTAGCCGAAAGCTCATGTATTTTGACATATAATAGTTTTAATGTTTTAAAACTGCGATTTAAATTATTGCACATATTCAGTAACACAAATTATCAATGTGTTTACATTGTGTTTTACAAAAAAATAATGTTAATATTAATGTTAATGCTGTTAATTTAGCATTTTTGTCTGTTGAACAAATTTGTTAAAGATGAAAATGTTTACTTAAAAGATGGTATCATCCGGAAAAAACAATTTTGCGTGTTGAGAAAACTCTAAAACTACTTCGTAACGTCTTTCTTTTCTTTTTTTTCGGCAACAAAATAATTTTTTGCTTTTGAAATATTATTTAACCGTTTCGCTTCTAACATCGCTTCTAGACACCCGCCCCAGCAAAATACTGGCAGACCGCCCGAACGCCTATTCCATTTTCTCTCCCTAGTAAATATCCAACTATTGTAGAAGAGCAGAGGACTATTGGAATCAATGTGTGAGGAGCCATTTGTACTAGTTATCTTAGGGAGATTCCACTTTTACCTCGTATTGCCCTGCTGACAAGTAGGCAGGTAGCAGAAAGGGGGAAAACAATCTCGCAGCATATTTCACGTACGGGCGTTCGCCGTATTTTGAAATATGTTGAGTTTTCAGACTTCAGTATTCAAAGGGTAATAATCATTCATATTTATTGTTTTCTGATTTACTTTTTTGAGTCGTAGATAACGCGTAACAGGTATATTTTGTTTCTGTCAGGATTTGCAAAAATTGCTCTCTTTTTTACAGTGTAGTCATTACGATGCAATATCTGTTTTTAGCAGTGAATGAAGGAAAAAAATATATATAAAAGCACTTTAAATTACAAATGTTCTGGTATAAAGGAAACAAAATTAGATACGTTGAAAAAAACAACCTTCTTTCTTTCAGAACTATAATAAAAAAATGGCAAGCAACTACAAATGAAGTCAAGAAACAATGATTTTCTTATTTTTTTTTTTTTTTTGGAAATCAAAACTTTTTACTTAGGAGATCTTTAAAACTGAAATTGTCCGTTTATTTAATACAATGATATTACTGTAAAGGGAAAATTGAATTTTCCTTTAGAAAAAGAAATCAGTTTGTTATTCGAAATTCCTATTGCCTTATTCTATGTTTTCTCTTCGTGTTCTTAATTTTCAAATGTGTTTAAAAACTTTCTTTCAATAAATGTTGATTTTTAGGCTGATATTCCAGTTACAATTTTAAGAAAAAATATATTTCTAAAAGTAAATGATGGATTTCTTTAATTTTATTTTTTTGTTCTTGTTAAGGTCATTTGTAAAAAAAAAAAATTAAAAACATACAGTGACCTCTCACTTATGCGCGATGTTCAGTAATTACGTTTTCGTACCACTATTTTAAAATAGTAAAATTCGATTTATAATTTCTGCGATTTAATAACGCAACAATCATTTTAAAAAAACTGGTATTTAAAAATAATTTCCGTGTGTCGCTTATAAGTGAGAGGCCACTGCATTTTTTTTTCCTTTTGGAAAGAGACGCAGAAGTAACGCAGCATGTGAAGGAAAAACGATTAAGAAATAATAACTGAAAATATGAAATGTAAAGCAGCGGTTAGAGTATTCATATTATATTTTTTGTATTTTAAAACATTTATCCAATTAATTTGAAATTAAATATCTACGCTTATATTTGGGGATAAACATATTTTACAATGCAAATGTGAAAAGTACAGCAGCGGTTAGGACATTAACTTTCCGATTTTTCTATTTTCAAACTTATTATACAAATAATTTCAAATTTACTCTCTACTCTTATTATTTATTACGTTAAATCTTATGAAAAAGTAAATCTTGGGATTTTAATGATTCTATATAAAAGAAGGTCACTGGTACTTCGTAAAATATTAAAAGCACATGACTGAATGTTTTCGCATGGGGCCATTTCAAAACTTCCTTGGTGAAGGGTGCCTTTTGAGGGAGGAGATAATTACTTTTGATCTTATTGTGCCCAGATGCGAACATATACAAACATACAGTTTTATTCTTACATATATTTTCTAAATTAACCAAATTACGCATTAATGATAAATTTTTTTCAATTTAAGAATGTTGCAAGAACAAAGTTTTAGCAAATCGGGTTAATTAAAATTTTCTGCGCTTAAGCTATTTTATTTTAATGCCTATGTTTCTTGTTATGCCAAGTCTGAGATAGTTTTAAATATCTTTTTTTTTCTGCAGTCAAAAAAGTTAATTGATCTACATGATGACTGGATATTGAACTAAGGGGAGCTCTATCACGATGTAATTCTAGCCTAACACTATTCTCAATATGCGGCTGCTATCCTTACAATTAAATTCTTCATATTTCATAAGAATATGACGACGAATCATCAATTGGATGAGGAATGACATATCGCAATGACCTAGTTAAATTCATCTTTTAAGAAAACTTTGTTCCCCTAACACTTCCATAGCTGATTTTCATTACTCCACAAATAAATGTGTGAGATGTTATTTTACTCTAAATCTGCTTCATCAATAGTCAATGGCTATATATATCCAAATCCAGCGATATATATATATATCGCTATATATATATATATATATATATATATATATATATATATATCCTTCAAATCTAGTATACGGGAGTGACATTGGGAATTCAAAGGCCACTTGAGCAATTCTGCTTTTCGTGGGTCTTTATGGGTTGTCTTTTTGTGGTCTGGAAAAGAAGATGTATATTTATTCAAGCAATCCATCTTTAATAAAAGAACATAATGCAATGTGTTTGTCGCCCTTTATAGCAATATCTAATGCATTTATATTCGTATAAACGGAATCTAAACCATGCTTATTCTCGAGGTTTTAGAAAGATTAATAAAAAACTTCTTAGTGAGTGACCTTGTGTTTCAATAAGAACGCAAATTTCTGGGTAATTCTCCCTAGAAAATATTAGGAGTATATTCCCGCATTATTATTGGTCAAGAAGACAACATTTACGTAATCCTTTATTTTTCGACATTTTACATGTGTGTGTTCATATATATACAAACGTCTCACCCATTCTCATAAAACTCATTATATACAGGCTAATTTCTTAATTACTTTTTTCCTCACATGACTGGTAAAGCAAGTCGACTGGAAAATCGAGTCAGGTACAGAAAGGAATATCGTGTCTACGTATATTAAAACGAATATGCTATAATTCGAATCGCATACTTGAGGCAATTGCGGAGTTAGTTTTTTTTTATCTCGAAAACAGTACGATATACGGTAAAGATCTTAATTGCAACTTTGCAGAGCACCCACAATTCAATATGAAGTGATGTTTTATACTTAAAAATAACTGTATTAGAATCCTTCAAAAATAATATTTTCGTATATATAATCACCAAATTACGTCATTTATTGCATTCAAATGTGTGCAATTCGACATATTGTGCATACTTGTCATCACTATATTTTTCCAATAAGGTCACTGAAAATTAATCTCATCGTAAAGCCCTTACCAAATTTACTATACCTAGATATCATGTTCGATGTTGTAGATGATTTAGAACATCAGTAATTTTAGACAAAACGGAATTAATTAACCACCATGTACATAAATCTTGCAATTCATATGTTACGTTAAGAAATAAACATTTCTATTGATTTATCTTCTTTAGTGGAAGCGTCCTGTAATTTCTTATAACAATGTATTCTTACGAGCAGCTACTTTACTACTAAGAGTTAAAGTTTAATAAATTAACGTTTTTATTTAAATCTGATTTAAAATCTTCAAAATTATAAAATTCGAAAAAAACTTCAGCTTCTGAAGTAATTAGTATTTGTGAAAATGCACTATAGTGCATTTCACAAATACGCATTGCTTCAGAATCTTCATGACGTAGGATAATGCAATGTCCCGTTAGGATATTATATTCCTTCACATTACAGTAGGATATAAAATAAGAAGAAACGAAATAGATCTCGTTTATTTATTAATTGGAAAAAAATACCGAAAAATTATCACCATAAAAAATATACGGAAAATTATTATATCAAATTAACAAATACTTTATCTAATGCAGCGTTAATTTTCATTCTTTAATTAAGTTATTTTACCTTTTTTAACTCGGTAAGAAAATGATGAAAATATTTTTAAAAAAATTTCCCTTTGTTGTTGATAATCTTACACTTTAGACCGTACAAATATGGTAATGTGTGTATCTCGGTCCGACTTTTTGAACGCGCGCGTTATATTCGATTTTCCTAACATTCTATAGCAAAACAATTAAAAAAAATATACTTTTGTAGTTTATTCTCTGTGCTCACATCCAATACAGCTGTATCGGATATCGCTTCTGTCGCCTTTGTAAGTTTAAAAGTAAATACTTTAATTTTTCTGATCTTTAAAAAAAATGAAAACGTTTGATGTTATAGTTATGTTAGAAAATGCGTAAATTTGTAATTCAGTGATTAGCATTACTTCTTATAGTTAAATACTTTAAAAATTGAGTTTATTTAAACCTCATTAAGAAATTGATTGAGTCGTATTAATTTAATAAAAGATGTCGAATTTTTTTTTCATTTTCGATTTTTTTATGTACCCCTGTGTAATTTTATGCATGTAACTCTAATCCTTGACTCAAAATGCAAAATGTTTATGATCAATGCTTGAAAATGATTTTTGTGTTGGAAAGAAAGTGCCCGAAGAAGTATTTGGCTATATAACAGTTTTCTTAAACTTTTCAATACACATACTCCGTGTTTAGTTGTTGAAAAAAAATCAGATTAATTAATCTATATTATTAATGTTCGGAAACGTCTGTCTGTCTGTGTGTCTGTACCTGGAAAAACTCGGCAACCGTAGCGAGTAGCAAAGCGCTTTTTGTATCAAAAAATTCGGAAAAATCCCAGAATTGTTGACATTCAATATCAAAGAAATCGGCCTTCAATTAAAACAGTTATTAATTAACAAAGTCTCGAAAATTAGTGAAAAAGGAGCATTTTTTCCAAAACAAAGAAACGATATCAGTTTTGACTTGAACGGGCCCTCCGTCGAGGCTAGCAACCGACCAATCAGCTTTCGTCTTCCACCCGCATCCCCATATTTTTCATTCCGGCTCTGATAAACATGGGGTACTGGAAGTTTTCCAGCCTGTTTTCAAAAAATCGCAAAAATTGTCACATCGACACAAAAATTTGCAGACGGACGTAAAAAAAAATCGCGAATTCATGAAGGTAAAATTCGTGAAATTCGACCAATTAGAAGAGAAGTTATCAATTAATAAACTTTTAATTTTATGTCGAAAAAAAGATCAGTTTTAATTTGAATACTCCAGCAGGCGTCTAACGGCGACAAACGTCTGCTGAAGAAATAACAAAACAAAACATTTTTTTATAGTGTAAGTATTCCAGGTCTGTCAATTTTTTTTTGAAATATTACATTTATCGATTTGAAAATTTTACATCCATCCGTAAATTTTCACAAGGATTCTAAATATGTAATTTTCGTATTTCTCCGATAATTAGGACAGAATTTGCAATTATTTTTTTTATTTAATTAGACCACTTAAAAAGATTTTATTTGGGAACACCTGATATCTCAGTTATATTTCATTAGCACAGACATCACGGCGTTTATTCATGGAAATAAAACAATTCCTTTTTAAAGGAACTGCGGTTTCTATGAGCTTAATTTTTTTTTTAAATAATAATTTTTGGATCTGAAGATTACGCATCCTTGCTCACAGTAGGGTGACATTCCAGGGATTCAAAAAAATTTCGATTTCGGACCATAATTTTTTATTTTAGCAAAATCTGGATTTTTGTATAGGAAAAAAAAAAAAAAGCTAAGTAATTATCTATTTCTTTTCAAAATATCTCCTATCGTATGGGTCCCATCCCGACGCGGTTTGGCTCATTCGACTCGACATCGATAGAGCTTACCGATTTTAGTTCCTTCTTTCACCACCAGGGGCGAGGTTTTTTTTTCTCTTAACTATGTTCCGTTTCTATAACTCAGAAAGTATGTTACGGATTTCCACCAAACTGATTCCAAACATCATAATTAAAGTAATAAGGACCCTCTATAACATTTTTTAAAGTTTCTAATTTTATACCACACTTTTCGAATAATAATATCAGATTTATATATTCATTTCATAATATCTCGAGTTCGGCGAGTCCAATCGCAACGCGGTTTGGCTCATTCGACACGATACCGCTAGCTCTTACATATTTTAGTTCCAAGCTTCACCACCAGGGGGTGCTTCCGGAAATCGGGTTCTACGGGCCCGATTACGACGGGGTTTGGCTCTTTCGACTGGATTTCGACAGCTTTACACATTTCTGTCATGTTCGTATAGAACAGATTGCGCCCTCTGGTGGTGGAAGGTGTAATTAAAGGATTTTTCAGCCAACTCGGGTTCTATGGGTCACATCACGACGCGGTTTGGCTCAATCAACTCGACATCGATAGAGAGTACTAGAGCTTATCGGTTTAGTTCGTTTTTCACCACCAGGGGCGTTTTCTTATCTCTGTTTCTATGGCCCGGATCACGACGGGATATGGCTCATTCGACTCAACGTCGACAGAGGATACTACAGCTTATCGATTTTTGCTCCGAGTCTCACCACCAGGGAGCGTTTTCCTACCTCGGTTTCTATGGGAAGGATCACAACGGGGTATGGCTTATTCGACTCGACATCGATAGAGCTAACCGATTTTAGTTCGTTTTTTCACCACCAGGGGAACTTTCCTACCTCCGGTTCTACGGGCATGAAAACGACGGGGTATGGCTCATTCGACTCGACATCGAAAGCATTAACGATTTCCGTTATGATCGTATAAACGGATTGTGCCACCTGGTGGCGGAAGGTGGAACTAACGTATACTGCTGCGCGTGCGCACCACGACTGCTATACGGTGCCGCAGGCAGCGGGGACCCGAGCCAGAGGTTCGTTCAGTTTGAGGTTTATACTATTCGATGTGCAATTTAAGGGATTATCCGGTAGTACTGTGCCGAAGGCAGCGGGGACCAGGATCGGAGGTTCGTTTGGTTAGAGGTTTGTACAATTCAATTTGAAAATTAAGGGATTATCCGGTGCCGAAGGCAGCGGGGACCCGGGTAGGAGGTTCGTCCGGTTCGATGTTTTACAAGATTCGAGATTTTCTACAATTCGAGGCACCGATGTAAGTTAGGGGCCCGCTAGCGGGCGAAGCCAGCTAGTCTATACTATTAATTATATCGCGTATCTATGTAACCTCAAAAACTCGAAAACCACAGGGCGCAGGGCTAAGAAATTTTGCACACGGGTAGCTGGTAGGAGCGCGACCTGCGTTATACATGGCCGATGCATGACGTTTAGAACGTCACATGAAGTGGATCATTTTTACACGGTGATTGGTGCAAAGCGGCGAGCCCCCCGTTTTGCACCAATCGACGTGAAAAAATGATCCACTCCATGTGACGTTTAAAACGTCATGCACCGGCCATGTATAACGTAGGTTGCGGTACGAGGCCCATGAACGATCGGGGTTAAAAAATTGAAAATTTTAAATAGATTTTTGATAGATTAAATATTTATTAAAATCTATCCACAAAGGAGCTCTCATGAAAAATACGCTTTTTCACAGAGTAATCTTCGGTTGGTTGGTTGTATAAAATCTTCGCAGAAATCATTAAATAAATCAAGGTAGGGATGATTGCAATTCCCAGTCGTGTGTTTAAAATTGATGGATTATATGAGATGTAGCCAATCAACTTAATTATTGACCGTTGCCAAATGCTAAAAACTTAATTTAAAAGGATTTTATCGACTTAATGAATGATAATTAGCTGGGTTTAAGGCTTTTTTACATGACATATATTAGTATGATAGAGATTATTAATACAGAAAACTTTATTTAACAGAATATTTGTTAAATTTGCAAGGGATGGGGAGGGGTGGGGGTTAACGACTTTTTATTAAATATCACATATATTTTACTTGACCGCGCGCCACCTGGCGGTGGCTTTTTCATTAATTGAACCTCCTTATTAATAAATTCAAATCTACTGCTCTAATTTCAACTGAACTAATTACATTTAACAAATTTAACATTTTTTTTATTCACCCGTAACGTTTAATCGCTGTTTTATATAGATGATACCGCTATTTTAGAATAACAATTTTTGTAAAAATTAAATTTATGTTCCTAATAAAAGTACAGAGCAAGTATTCAGTTATGCATACCAACAGTCAATGTTAGTGATTTGTTGTTGAGCAGTTGACCACGCGCCTCCTCAAGGTTTTTTCTCTAACTGTGCTTTATTTCCGGAACTCAGGTAATTATGTTCCGAACTTCTCCAAACCAGTTCCATTTTGCTAAATTATCATAAAAATCAGCATTCATAGCTTCAGGGTGTACTTCTAGAAAACAGTTACCAGTATTTCCGAATAATAGTCTAAGCCAAATTTCAAATTAAGTTCCTAGCATAACCAAATGAATCAAACTTTAAAGATGCATATAGTGGCTCTTTTAATTTCTCATTTGCTGAACATCCGTTCCCCCCGGTCCCTCCCTCAAAACTTTTTGTCTAATTGTACCCTGTTTCCATATCTCAGAAACTAATTTTCCGATTTCAGTGCAACTGATTCCAAACATCATATTTAACTTAATAATCAACGTCTATATCATTAAAATAAATTTGTAAATAGCGGGTACCCCTATTTCCGAATAACAGTCTAAGGCAAATTTCTAATTAAGTTCCTAGCTTAAGCAAACGAACGAATTTTTAAAGATGCATAGTGGTCTTCCTAATTAGTAATTTACTGAAGTGAACAACTTAAACATTCTCTCTTCCCTGGCACCTCCTTCAAGGGGTTTTTTCTCTAACTATGCTCCGTTTCCATAACTCGGCAACTATCTTTCCGATTTCAACGCAACTGATTACAAACATTATAATTAACTTAATAGTCACCCTCTATAACATTAAAGTAAATTTATAAATAGTAGTTACCACTATTTCCGAATAATAGTTTAAGCCAAATTTGTAATTAAGTTTATAGCTTAACCAAACGAACAAATTTTTAAAGATGCATAGTAGTCCTCCTAATTAGTCATTTTCTGAAGGACACTTGAACATCCCCTCCTCCCGGCAACCCCCTTTACTGCAATGTGAGATATGCATATTACGGACGCCACGCTGCAATACCAACAAGCTGTAGCGGGTATTACGATAATTATTTTACCTCGCATGCAAATAATTAGAGATTATTTAATCGCGCTTTATTATTTCATTTTTTTAAATAAAGAAAAACATTTTATTACAAACGGCAACAACATTTTTATTCTGTTTATTCCCTTATTCCAAAGATATCGTTTTATCGTCTGCTGCTATAGCAGCATAAATTAAATTTTATTTAAAAAAATGCACAGTAGTATTTTTTTTTTTTTTTTTTGTAAATCGTATAGTTATTGAACAACTCAACACTTTAACAGGGGAATTAAATTCATTTTATTCACATTTTAGAATTAAATTCATGAACTCCCGTGCGTAGAACGGGTTAAACAGCTAGTAAGAAAAATAATATACATTTTAATGACAGTTAAAAAATGCATACTATAATTTCCTATGAAAATGGTGTGGCTTCTTTTTTGCTATTAGTTGTGCAATATCTAATTTAATTTTTGAAACATTTTTCAGTAAGTCTCGTTCAAAATTGAATCGATTTCTATATTTGTTTTCCATGTGCACAAAGCTGGAGAAAGTCTTTTCACACAAACATATTGTTTAGAAGAGAAGTAATTGCTTGATAGTTTTTTTTTGCTAGTTCTGCGTATGTATTTTTCACGTACAACCAAAAATAAGGAAGACTTTGGATGCTTTGAGGAAGGCTTTGGCACTTGAGAAGCAATTTTCACACAACCGTCGCATGATAATTCCGCAAGTTGTTCCTGATGTAAGAATGTCAAAAGTTCACATTTCACTATTTTTATTAAATGAAATGTATCCCTCAATCATTCATTTCCTGAGAATAAGAAGTCTGAAAGTGAAGTGATTCAGGTGTACAACGAACATTTCAATAATGTCAAGGGGAAATTGTATCGCCAGAGGTTTGTAAGAAATCGAATAATGTTGGGAATGATTCAAAAATATTATTTTCAAGACGATTTGTCTACAAATCAATTTTTAAAATTGTTGCTTCTACTTTGTCCTGGAAAATGTAAAGCGACGTTCCTTGCATGCTTAAATTCAACTCACTCAGAAAACTTAAAATGTCTGTCAAATACGCCTCCTTGACGAGCCAGGAGAAGTCATTGAAACAATCTTTCAAATGGGATTTGTACTTCATCCCGCAATTCAAAAATGCGATTTAAAATATTTCCTCTTTAAAGCCATCTATTTTCTGTATGCAATAGAAGTTGTTTGTGTTTCCTCCAAATTTATTCACACAAATTTTAGAAAATCCAGAATTTAGTAGACGAGCATTGACATAATTTATACAACTGAAAAAACTTCGTTGAATGCAGACTTCAAACCTTCAGGCATTTTGTTAATTACCAGTGATTCGAGATGAATACAAAACTGCGGGAAAGCTACATGTGGTGCTTTAACTTTAACCAAGTTGATGAAACCATTTACAGTTCCACTAATAGCTCGAGACTCATCTGAACTTATTCCGACTCATTTTGACCAGTTCATCTTTTTTTTTGTTCCATGAAACCGTCTAAACACGGGAATAGTTCTGCACTTGTATGAGTTGGAAGGAATTCACAAAACAAAAAATCTTCACATATCTAACCACCAAATGTATAACGAACGAAGGCTATCAAATTTACTTTATTGAAAATATCTAAACTCTCATTCAGTTGCAATGCGAGAAACGGACTGAATTTTACACGTTCAATCAATTTGCTCTCAATATTTTCACACAAGTCTGTGATTCCGTTCTTAAAAGTATCGTTAGATCATGAAATTAAATAT